>JANAVB010041997.1:0-50217 GCA_029216955.1 Iris pallida
TACTTTATAACCAACGAAAACCCCATTTCGGCAGAGTAATCGCATCTTCACCTGAGTCGTCTAAATCTTGGTCAGCCTCGATATCTTTAAAGATGGGGCTGACCGTGACAATCTCCACCCCTGAAGGTAGGACAAAACTCTCCTGCAAACGGGGACGCCAGTGTGTAACCACTTCCTCTTATAGAAGCGGCGGATAAAGGCATCTCCGTCAACATGATCCTCCTCTGGACCTGGACTCATCACACTCGGATGATGAAGAATCAACCATCCCATAAGATAATGGAATGGTAGTTCGGCTCGGGGAAAGTTGTCATTTCTACCTCTCCTATGGATCACATCATCAGCAAAGGTCCTCAAACCCCGCAACAGGTTACACACCATCGCAGGGAGGAGAGCTAAAGGACGTCCAAAGACCAATTTCACGGCGGACAAAATGAGGTTCCGGTGTACCCTCTCCACTGCACCAGATCCGCCTGCAAATACACAATCCCGGAGCCATATCATCAAGTATGCCGTCAGCACCGCCTTAGACGACATCCGGTGTGCACAGTGCCAGAAGCAACTATACGCGTTCTCGCCACTCTCATTGGAACGAAGGGTCCTCTCGTCCAGCCGGCTTATTTCAGAAGTCACTTCCGCGGGTTTCAGCCCTTACGGAGTCGTAAACCGGATCCTCGAGGAATCCACCAATCCTGCTTGAAGACGTAATCCCTCCAAGTAGTCACATGAGGCTGGGTCTTGCCTTTGTCCTTCCGGTGCATCAGATAATGATGGCTCGCTACCTCTTTGAAAACAACCATCATCTCCGGGTCCTTATTTTCCAGAACCTGGATCTCTTCATTTGAGGGAAAATATTCCGCGTACGGTTTCGAGCCCCAAGGAAGCTTGGATACTTCGTACATCTCATGAAGAGCCAACCCCAACTCCCCTACCGGAAGTAAAGAAGGTGCCAGTCTAGGCATTGAACAGTTCCAACAAGCTAAGGAACATAGGCTTATTGAGATCCACGCCAGCCTGCGTGGCACAGATAGCGGCTGTCAGCCCAATTTCCTTAAGCTCAGCCTTGAACTTCGAAAGCACCCAAACGGTCAACTCGTCCCATTTCGGTATGTGATGACACCAACCTTCAACCCTAAAGCCACCTTTCGGATACGTAACCCTCGATGTCAGCAGTCGACTTGCAAAGGTTGAGGCACTGAAGGCAAAAGTGTCATTTAGAACTTCACTGTAGAGACTCCCAGGACGCAAAGTTCGACAACTAAACGAGGGACCGATTCATGAAGCGGCCAGGGTATCCCTCTGATTCGAGGTAATATCAATCGAAAGAGCACCTCCCAAGGCCCCTCCTTGAGAAGGAGTAAGCTCCTAGGACATCCTTCTCTTGGAAGCTAAACGATAGAAGGCCGTCAGCGGCAACTGGCGGTCAAGTTGTCGCATGTACAGCACCATGCCTTTACAGAGAAGAACCAGTCTTCTTTGACCTTCAGTATCTTCGCCTCAGTGGAGATCAGGCGATCAACGAACAAATGAGCAGGTTTTAAGAAGGTCACATCCTCGAATTCAGGAGATTTCAGTTTTTTGCTCTCCATCATACTCTGGAGGAAAATCGGCGACTGGTTCTGGATCTGCAGCACTCTTTCAGGAGGTTGATTCTGTAAGATAGAATCCTTCGCAGGGTTGATAACCGCCTCGTCAAAATCAACTCCCATTTGACAAAGGAAAGCATCCAGAAGAACCTCATTCAGCAAAGGGATTGTCATCGACACTGGCACAACAAAAATAAAAAGTCAGGCAAAAAGACAAAGTGTGTCAAAGCAACCAGGCGCATCATCAGGGTGTAAACCCATGTGCCTCAGTAAAAGCTTCGGCGCATCATCAGGGTGTGAACCCATGCGCATTAGCAGAAGCTTCGGTGCATCATCAGGGTGTGAACCCATGCACGTCAGCAGAGGCTTCGGCGCATCATCAGGGCGTAAGCCCATGCGCGTCAGTAGTTAAACCTTGGTGCATGATAAAGGCCTAAACCTATGCACGTCGGCGGGATAAAACCTCGGCGTATCATTAGGACAAAAGTCCATACGCGTCGGCAGCAGAGAGTTAGGGCACACCAACTCAGCCGCATAATCCAAAGCTCGTCTGAACAAGGAAATAGTGGTGGAGACGACACCCACCCGTCACCGCGGGTCGAACGTCGGCTGGAGTCACAATGGTGACAGGAGCATCCTCTTCGGCTAACTCCGCCAGCTCCTTTCCCTTGCCAACACCACCACGAGGAGTCTTGGGAGCCATTGCTTGAGAGAAGAAAGCTAGGGTTTTTGTGAAAAAAGAACTCTAAAAGCAAAAGTAAGGAGAAAAAGAACTCTCTCTCTCCATCTCTCGACTATTTATAGGCTTGGTCGCACGCATGAACCGATGAAGAGTGACCTCAGCCGTTGCCTTGGGTTTTGTGAGGAGATAACCGCAAATAAAACCAAAAAAAGATCATTAATCTTTTCTGGTTATCGAGGCGTTATCATTTGTATTAACTGATCGGAGCATGCGCCCCGTCACTGATGCGTGGAGTTTCTATGTGCCTCGGCAGTCATGCGCCCCAACCACCATGCTTCTTATTTAAAGTATTCCAAAACTTGTCCAAAAGTTTTGAAAACTTTGAAGGGGGTATTGTAGAAACATATTATTTCAGGACCAGAAATCCTATGCGCCAAACCCTACATGCGCCGCAGATGTCGGACAAAGTACTTCACACTGCAAAGACAACAAATATAGACATTTGAAAGAGGACTTTTTATTACATATAAAAGTCTATTACATGTCTAGAAAAGGTTGTACAAAGGAGAACTTCTACAAAGAGAAAAGATCCTAAGTCTACAGCCAGGCACAACGATCACCATGCGCCCTCAGTCAGGCGCATCCTTCCATGCGCCCTCATTCAGGCGCATCCCCCCATGCGTCCTCAGCAAGGCGCATCCTCTTCAGCAGCTCAGTTATGTGCATCCCTTCAGCAGCCTAGTTATGTGCCGCTCTTCCAGCCAGGCTCACCGCCGTCGAAATGCTTCGACTAATAAAGCATTTATTGAGCAGAACGAAGGTGGCAATCAACCCTCTAGCCGAGGAAGAGAAGAACACCGCAAGCCAACCTGTGGCCAGGGGAGGCTTCGAAAGAGCCTCCAAAGGCCAAAGAAGACCGTAATCGAAACTACGGCTAAAAGAGCAGCTTTCAACACAAGCAGAATGGGCGACACCCATTTTGAAGAAAGAAAGAGCCCCCAAACCTGCAGCACCACAATTTTGATCTGCGGCTCTTCCTGCACAACGAAGACGAGGCCCGAGCATTCCTATCTTTGGCTGCAACAGGCACCTTTCGCTTGCCTCGGAAGCCCTCGACTCCGACTTTTGGTTGTAAAAGTCACCTTCAAGTGCATCAATGAAGACATGGCATCGCATCTTCACCCTCGGGAACATCTCGTCATCAGAATGCATCCGAGTAAACAAGTTCATGTTGAAGAACGTGAGAGAATGAGAAGCAAATCCTCTCCATGCTACTATTTATAGGCAGGGCAAATCAAACCCATGCGCCAAGTTGATGGCTCTCCGAATTTTGTGCATTGAATTTGCATTAAATGGATGAACCGGATGCTTCGAATTCAGCTAAGTCAAAACAGCTATTTAAAGTACTCGAAGATCGTAACAGTCGCACCATTAAAGACGTGTCACGAAGCAGATGCGCCGGCCAGACCGCGCATCACATAGAACCGCCCTTCAACATCAAGCGCATCACACAGACGCGCCCTTCAGTACCAAGCACATCACAGGGATGCGCCCCTCATGCATCCCCATACGCCTAGTGGGATACCAACCGACGCGCCCACTCAGCTGTCTATCGAATGTCACAAACATTAAATGCTGAACTGACGGAGTTGGCAGCACGCCTCCCGAAGTCTGGACAGTTGATAGCTTTTTCAGAAGACGAAGCATCGCCAACGTCAGCATCATCATTACTTTCCTCCGACGGCTACTACCACGTGGCCACTCAACCACTCGCATGCGCCTCCGCATCCATCCGCCCAAATCTGCATGTGCCTTAAAAGCCATGCTCCTCAGACTTTTTACTGATCCCAAAAGACAGAAGGAAAGTCACCATTAAAGCTCTGTATGCGTCTCAAAAGCTATGCGCCCCAGACTTCTCTCTAATCCCGAAAGACAGGAGTTAAGTCATTATTGAAGCCTTCCATGCGCCTCAAAAGCCATGTGCCCCGAATGGTTCGTGACTCCTAAAGGTTACAAGCCAAAGTCTCCTCCTGCGCCCAATCCTAGGCGCATTCTACCAGATCATTCCCCACCAAATCTGGGATCTCCGAGCCATGAGTCGATGACACGTGTCCTTTGACTCAACTCGCCCAAGATCTCAGCAACAGAAAGATCTTCTCCTCTGCGACGTGCCGGTCCACAACAGCAGCATGAAGAATTTAACCCCTTCGATCAGGGCGTATCGTTCATACGCCTCCATCAGCAATCACTACGTGGTGTCCCCACGACCAGACGCATCCTACATATGCGCGCATGAGCAGCCAACCTGCAAAACTATAAATAGAGGGATCATTTCTTTCTTCCACACGGACCGACCTACCTACACTCAGACAGAACACACAACGAAAGAACGTACCACCAGAGAGGTAGATACAGACACTCAACGTCTTCCTCCTCTCAGTAAGCTCCAGCACCCAGAGCAATCCAGATCTTCAAAGAACCGATAACCGTCGTCAGATCGTCAACGGAGTCAACGTATTACCACTCACTCCATCGGCATAAGGGACCCAGATTAAACAAAAGTGTACTCCTAGGACTACGTCTAAGTCCTATATTGTAACACTGTTCTGTTTGTATTAAAATTTGCAACCAAAAGATTTTAATGGCAAACAATACCTTCCTGAATCAGCTCGCTCGCAAGGGGTCTTATCCTGTAGGCAGGTTATCGCTGTTGAATTGAATAAACCCCATTCCTACATGGGCCAATCTTTTCTCGTAGATCTTGAAGAACTACGAGAAATTCCTTCAGGAGATTGACCTTTACTACGCCATCCGGGGTACCTGTTACTGATTGCCCATTACCAAGCCGCTGTTCATGGCCCTTTTGGAGATGTATAACCGGCGTACGGGGACTTTCTTCGCGCCCGGAGGAGAGCTGGGACTTGCTCTCCATGAAATGCAAGCTGTTTCTAAGCTGCCGTGGGGAGGCGAGGCCTTTGAAGTATACACCCCGATGAACGAGGAATTCGATGATCTGGATCGACGATTTCCTGGTTTCGTCGCTGTGTACCGGGAACTGTTGTGCCACCATAGCATCTGTCACCAGACTGCTATCAAGAAGAATAATAGTTCAGAAAGGAACCCCCCCATACTATGTCCTGGGTCGCGTATCTTTTCAAATTACGTCCTTCCGGCCGGGTTTCTTCTCGAGGTCCCCAAACCCAGGCGGAGGTAAAGGACCTGATGTTGAATGCCAATAGGTCGAGGTCCACCCGCGATAGATTTGGGAGTCGTACTGACTCCTTCAGTTATTTCCACTACGGTACCCGGCAGATGTCTGAGAAGGCAATCTTGGCCAGGTTCTTGATGGTATGGCAACGGAATTGCGTAGTCTCGGGAGGGGCAGGTTCTACTGAAAGGATCAACCGCCACTTCATTCTCCCGACTGTGAAGCTGGTCTTCAAAGTTAGACTGGCCCTTCTTCCGGCTATGGTGTGTAGCATACACCACGGCCTCCACTTATTTTCGTCTAAAGTCATTGCTCGCGAGACGACGCTGGACTTTGAACGGATAGAGCTACCATACCATTATCTCATGGGGTGGTTATTGATGCATTACCGATCGTTGATGAGGCCCGGAACAGAGGATGATGTTACTGCTGAGGACGCCTTCCTTTTCTAATACTGTCATCAATCTTGGGAGTATGACACCATGCCGGCTTATCGGAGGGCGTTGGCGAGAGTTGACGGGCCCGACTTTTTTGTGTCTCTTCCTCAATTTACCCCTAGAAAAGTGAGGGGGTACATGTTGATGGCATTGAACCTCCCCAGCTCTTATCTGAGAAGATGCTTCTATGGCTGCACAACATTCGCCCCGCACACCTAGTATATCGTTACCGAAATAACTATACTTGGAGCCTTATTTGTCCTAGCAGGTTTTTTCGTCAATTCGGGTATAGTCAGCTGTTCCTTGACTGCCCAGTGCTTGCCTGGGCTTCGAGGGTAGTATTTTTGACGGCATCCGGACGTGGCATTATTACAATGCTGTTCATACCGGGGCTAGCTTCTCGGTCCCTGACGATAATATGCAAGGGGATATTCGTACATGGTGGCCCTTTACCATGTTGCGGTGAGCAAATCTCCCGTGAACTTTAACATGAACACCAGCTTCATTGTCGGGACCGGCTTGGCAGAGAAGCCCGAGGGTTCCAGGAAGAGAAAGAGAGGGGCGAATAGGGTTCCTGTGCCGGACTCGGAGTCCACTGCGACGGACGAAGAGGATGACGAGCAGGACGCCGATGACTCGTCGCACTCTTCGGACGAGGAGGATGGGACTGTGCCGAACGAAGAGGTAGAGGATCATACATCTGCTGTGTCTGGTGCTTCGCGCAAATGAGGTAGGCGTCTGTCTACTGACGATGGCAGGACTTATTCTACGAAGCGGGCTGCGGTAAGACGTCGCTGGCTGTTTATTAATGATGTTGACGATGTTTCTGAGGTGATTGGAGTTTCAACTGCCTTTTCCTTGTTTTTCTAAGTTATGGCCTAATTATTTTTTCTATTGTTTTTTGTAGGCGTTCGGGGAGTCTGCTTCTCGGGACTCGACTGTTGAGGTCGATCCGGTCTTGTCCACTTTGATCGATGATATGTGCACCGCCATCACTTCTGCTGGGGTTCTTCCGGAGGCGGCCGGGGGTCTCACCTTGCTGAGACCTCAACCCACGGGGACGGAGGCTCTGATGCACCTGTCTCTGAGACAGCTAAATTTCAACAGATGACACTGACCTGGCTGGCTCCATTTCGGGGGTGGCTGGGGTAGAA
Organism: Iris pallida; assembly: GCA_029216955.1. NCBI lineage: Eukaryota > Viridiplantae > Streptophyta > Magnoliopsida > Asparagales > Iridaceae > Iris > Iris pallida. The sequence goes on from JANAVB010041997.1 coordinate 7,068, forward strand.
AAATCAGTTAAATTTGAGTTGGAAGCTGCGGGTGGGGAGACCATGCCAGCTGCAAACGAGGTACAGCCTCCGTGCTCTTCCCCTAGGTAAGATAAACCAGCTTCTTAACTTATGAGGAGGCCTATTTACTCTATCATCCTATCCTTCATGGATTAATGATTTATTTGGACGTACAGGTCCCGTCCCTTTCTTGCCGGTGACGAACATTGTCGGAACGGACTTTACCGGAGGGGATCTGATGGAAGCACGTGTGCCTCCTTCTTTTCCAACCTATACTGAGGGGCCTCTAGCTGGGTCAAGTTCTGGAGCCCTGGTGATAGCACAGCTGGGGCAAGGGACGATGCTTTTCCGTGCCCCCTTCTGCGAATAAGGTTTCAGGAGTTAACCTTTTCGCTCTGCCAAGTATCCAGGCTCTTCGGGCTGCGAAAGAGGAGCTAGCTGCCATCCATACATCTTTTCGTACAGAATTTGTTTCCCTGGTGGCAGGAACAGCAAGTTCTGAGGCTACTCCTTTGGTACTGCCTGCCACACTCCCTTTGACGCCGTCCTATACAGAAGTTTTGGATGAAGTGTCCCTAGGATGTGGTCGACAGTTTCCACTGCCACCTGAAGAGGGGGATTGAGGCAGCTGTGGAGAGGGGGACTCCTTTTGCTATGGCCCGTCAATGCGCCGGTGGCTAAATTAATATTCTTAGAACACTTTCCGGTGGGACGGGACTAGCGGCGCTTCTGGAGCCTAAGCTGTTAGAGGCCGATCGTCTTGTGGCCCAGTTTTACGTACTACGACAAGCTGATCTATCAGTGGCAATAGATCAAGAGCATACTTTCCTCACAACCGCGGTAGAGAAGGTAAGGATTGCTTGAGAATCGCTTAAGCCAGCTATATTGAAGGATCGCTGGGATCTGACTAAGTTGTACGATCAATGGAGCCGTTGCACTGAAGATTGTGTGACTCGGAAAGCGACTGCTTCCTGCGGGGTAACTGACACCCGGGAGCAGATTCTCGAGCTCCAGAGAAAGCTGGCCTTCCTGGAGTCCGAGCTCGAATCTGCTCGTACTGAGAAAGAGGTTGCTATTCAGGAGGCTGACAAATTTAGTAGAGCTTCTGCCAACCTGGAACTTGCTTTGAAGAAGATGGAAAATGATTAGTAGGCATACGTGTACTTGAATGATGCGGAGCAGTTGTCCAGGAGGCCGAGCGCCGAGCTAGGCAGCGGCTTGAGCGAGGGACTACCTTGGTGAGAAATCGCCTTTTGGAGTTGTGTAATGCCGAACTATAGTCGGCCTTTTCTTGTTTTCATTTTCTTTTTCTTTCCTTTTTGAGAGGGACATGGTCCCCACAACATGTAATGCTTTTTTCAACTTTCAAATAAAGAGTACCTTCCATTCTATCCTTCATTTGTATTGCTTATTGTGCTTGTGGTGTAATGGCGATGTGTGCCCCTCATGGGGGACTTGTTTGTGGACCTGTTATCCCTGGCATACCTTGGTTTTAGGTACGGATAACAAGTTTGATTGGGGATACCCAGAACAGTTCCATAGTAAGGTGGTCGTGGGTGTTCGGGGTATCGGGAGATAGAATGCCGTGGAGCAGCTGGGCTCCCAGGGCATGATGAGGAATGGTGGGCCTGAACTAAGAGACTTAGCAAAGGACATTTATGGGCCTATTATCCTTAGCATATCCCGAGTTAGGATACGGATAATAAGATGAAGAGGAACCAACATACTTACTCAGAGGTAATGAGGACATGTCAAGTACGAGGGTTCTTTACCGTGGAGTCTTCCTACTCAGAGGTAATGAGGATATGGCATGGAATGGACTCAACGGAGGATATTTATGGTCAACAGAGGACATTTGTGGGCCTATTATCCTTGGCGTACCCTGGTTCAGGGTACGGATAATAAGACGAGAGAGAACCAATATGCTTACTCAGAGGTAATGAGGACATGGCAAGTACGGAGGTTTTACCGTGGAGTCTTCCTACTCAGAGGTAATGAGGACATGGCAGGAGTGGACTCAGCGGAGAATATTTGTGGACCTATTAACCTTGGCGTACTCCGGTTGTGGGTACGGATAATAAATCGAAAGGAATCATCATACTTACTCAGAGGTAATGAGGACATGGCAAGCATGAAGGTTTCTTCAACGGAGCCTTTCCACTCAGAGGTAATGAAGACATGGCATGAGTGGGCTCAATGAAGGAGGGTACATAGAACGACTCAGAGGTAATGAGGACATAGAAGTTCTATGTAAAGGGGTGATTTGTTTTTGGCGGAAGTGAAACGACTCAGAGGTAATGAGGACATGGCCGTTTTGGAAATTTGTGGATCGGTTACCCTTTTTTGTGCACTGGGAGTGCGGGTAGTGGATCATGATGGAGGATCTCTTCCAGGAAGAAAGTTCAGAGGTATGGTCATACATGACTTACTATCTGAAAGAGTGACCGAAATGTGAGTTCAGAGGCACCTGCGGGTACATGACTCGATAATCTGGAATTTTGTGGATGTGAGTTCATCGACACCAGCGGGTACATAACTCAATAATCTGGAATATTGTAAAAGTAAGTTCAGCGGTACCAGCGGGTATATAACTCGATTATCTGTAATGTCGTAGGATATGAGTTCAGCGGTACCAGCGGGTACATGACTCAATAATCTGGAATGTCATTCAGACATAATATTTCTTTAGGAACTTGCCTTTGACGGGCAACATGAGCAAGTCTCCATTTTGTTTTGCGAGGCGGTAAGCACCGTTGGAGAATACGGCCTCAATGATAAACGGACCCTCCCATTTTGGCTGGAACTTGTCGGCGGTCTTGTGAGTCATGACCATCGGCCTCCGGACTGCCAGAACGAGATCGTCCACTTGGAATGTACTGATTTTAACCTTCTTATTGAAGGCTTCAGAGATGTGTGCTTGGTAATAGTTCGATCCTTTGCTGAGCCAGGAGGTGCTTTTCATCTAAGGCCTCTAACTCTTGTAGTCAGCGACAGTAGTTATCATCCGTCGTTAATTGATAAGTGAGGGCGACACGAAGAGAGGGTATTTGAGTCTCCAATGGGAGAACTGCCTCATTCCTGTACACCAGGGAGAATGGTGTGTTCCCTTTGGCCGTTCGGACTGTGGTACGGTATGCCCATAGGTATTCACCAAGCTTCTCGTTCCAGTCGCGTTTGTTGGACGACACGAACTTCTTGAGTAACTTGATGATGGTTTTATTGAATGCTTCTGCCAACCCATTCGCTGCTGGATTGTATGGCGTCGAAGCAATATTCTGGATGCGGTGCTTGTCGCCGAACCGATAGAAGGTGTGGCTTGCAAACTACGGACCATTATCGTGGATGATCCTTCGGGGCAGTCCAAAGTGATAGATGACGTGATGCTTGAGGAAGCTGATCACGTTTGAAGTCTTTACTTCTGTAAGCGGGTCAGCTTCTGTCCATTTGGAGAAGCAATCAGTGATTGCGAGTGTGAAGCGATATCCTCGGGAGAAAGGTGGAGTAAACAGACCGATGATATCCATTCCCCATGCTTCGAACGGCCAGGATGCCACTGTCGGATGTAGAAATTCGGATGGTTGGTGGATGAAGGCCGCATGGACTTGGCAAGCTTTGCACTTTCTATCATAGTCTATCGCATCTGCTACCATCGTGGGCCAGTAGTAGCCCATTCGGCGAAGACGGACTTGCAATTTAGGACCAGGCTGATGGGCCCCTGCATACACCGTCTTGAGCTTCGCGTACGGTTTCTTTGGCTTCTGCGTTTGATAGAAATCGAAGCAATAATCCATCATAGGATAGGCAATACAGCATTTTCGTCTCTGTATCGTAGAAGAATCTGAGAGAACGCCGCTTGATGGAAGTGGCATCCTTTGGGTTCTCGGACAGGATGTCGTATACTACGAAGTCAATGAATGGTTGTCTCCAGTCTGGGGCTTCGTCGATCGTCTGAGCGGAATAACTCGCCACAAATTGCACATTGTTCTTGGGACAGACCAGTTCATGGCCTATCACATCCACTGATTGGTGAGTATGATTTGGCACTGCTAGGAAAGCGGCCAGGCCTGCTAAGGCATCGGCTTCGATATTTCGAAGTCTGGGAACGTATTCGATAAAGAACCCCTCGAACGACGAGATGATGTTGATCGCTATTTGGTGATATGGGATCATGTCTTCGTGGCGGACTTCGTACGAGCTTCGGATCTGATTGACGATTAACTGAGAATCACCGTATGCTTCAAGATATTCTACCCCCAGCTCTCTTGCAAGTTGGAGGCCAATGACCAAAGCGTTGTACTTGGCCACATTGTTAGAGCAGGGTTCTGTGAGAGAGTAAGCACGATTGATCACCAATCCGGAAAGAGAAACCAGCACCACTCTGACTCCGACGACGATGTTGTCCTTGGGTCCAGTTCTCGAAGCACCATCGAAGAACATTCGCCATATATCATCATGAGAGGTTGCATGCGAGTCGGCGACCTTATCTGAGATTTTTTCATATATTCTAGACTACTCCGATCCTGGATGAGCTGCCAAAAAGTCTGCCAGGGCTTGACCCTTAACAACCTTTTACGGGACGAAGATCATATGATAGGGGGACATCAATATTGCCCATGTAGCGAGGCGAGAGCTGAGTGCCCCTGGTTTAGTCATGAGGACCCTGAGAGGGTTGACTTGTGAGATCACTATGTATGTTTTGTCCCGTGACATAGTGCCGCGTCTTCTGAATGGCGAAGACCAGGGCGAGGCATTCCTTTTTCTACGGCGGTGTATCGGTGCTCTGGCCCAATCATCATTCGACTGAGGTAATATATGGCTTGTTCATGGCCTGCATCGTTGTTTTGTGCTAGCAGGGCGCCAAGGGAATGCTCCATTGCGCGTACATAGAGCAGGAATGGTTTTCCAGCGACCGAGGCCACCAGGACTGGAGGGTTCGACAAATATTCTTTGATGCTGTCGAAGGCACGCTGACATTCTTCGTCCCATACAAATGAGACACCTTTCTTCATGAGATGGGTGAATGGTCGACATCGTCCGGAGAGGTTAGAAATAAACCTCCTGATGTAAGCTAGCCTCCCTTGAAGGCCTCTGAGTTCGCAGAGATTTCTCGGGGGACCCATCTCCATAATTGCCTTTGTCTTCTCAGGGTCTACATGGATACCCTGGGCGGTGATGATGAAACCCAAGAACTTCCCACTGGATACGCCCAGAAAGGACTTCGTAGGGTTCATTTTCAAATTGTGGGCTCGCATCAGGTCGAATACCATCCTCAGATCCTGCAGATGGTCTCCCTTACAGCGACTCTTGACGGCGATGTCATCAACATAGCACTCCACCGTCTTACGTAAGTGGTCTCTGAAGATGATACTTATGGCTCTTTGATATGTGGCGCCGGTATTCTTCAAACCGAAAGGCATGACTGTGTAGCAGTAAGTGCCAATTGGAGTTCGGAATGACGTATGCTTTTCGTCGTCAGGAGACATCTTGATTTGGTTGTACCCCGAGAAGCCATCCATGAATGACATACATTCGAAGCCGCAGGTGTTGTCAATCATGATGTCTGTGATAGGGAGGGGGAATTCGTCTTTGGGACATGCCTCGTTCAGATTGCGGAAGTCGATGCAGATTCGAATCTTCCCATTCTTTTTGAGGACTGGTACTATGTTGGCGACCCAATCTAGATGTTGTTCATAACGAATGAAGCCGCTGGCTATTAGTTTGTTGACTTCGACTTCTATCGCATCCATGATGCCTGGGCAGAAGCGTCGCTGTTGTTGCTTAACTGGCTTTGTATCTGGCCGAAAGTTGAGCTTGTGAAGGACAACCTTGGGGTTTAGTCCTGGCATATCTTCATAGCTCCAGGCGAACACATCAATATATTCTTTGACAAGTTCCAGTAGCGATTCTCGCTCTTCATCTGTTAGGCTTTTACTGACGAAGATTGGTTTTAGAAAGGATTCGCTGCCGAGGTCGACCTGTATAACCTCATCTTCAGTAGGGGTTTCCTCTGTTCGAACTGTTTTTCCCATTGTGCATCGAGCTGTTGGGTCCACGGCTCTAATTCAAGGATTCCCGAAATGTCTTCATCTTCTTCATAAGCGTCGGCGAATGCCATATTGACTGACAGGACTTGTCTGAATACGTCTCCGATGCTGGTATCCGAGTCAGAAGTTGGTGACCCGGTTGAATGTGAATGCCAGTCACATTCTTCATCTGAACTCTCAGGGGTCGTCGTGGGTGTAACATATCCTAGTCCACATCGAGTCTTGCTATAGTAGTCTCCTGGTTTTCCAACCGGGACTGGTGGCTTCAGTTGTAATCGTCGTCCAGTGCCGTAGTTCAAGCCTGGCGTAGTCTCCAGATCATACCCCTGTTTTTGCATGAGATATTTGGATTATGGGCTATAAAGATACAGAGGCAGTCTCCCGGCATCTGATTCAAGGTCGACGTCTTCTATGGTGAAGGGCTGCGGATCGTCCTTCCGGCCGAAGATGATTGGATGGTCCCCTCCCTCGATTATGCGGTAAGCGCCTTCCACTGGAGTAAGCTGGTTTGCGGTGTACACATTTGTCACCCGTGTGTGTAGGTGAGTGCCTATACCGTGTTCCATAGCGTACATTATACAAAGCTTATTAAGCTCGAGGATAGTTCAAAGATAGTCCTTTATTGATGAAGTAAGGTATCTTTTCTAGCGGGATTACATCATTTGCGGAGGGAACATCAGTGTGGGCAGCCACATACTTGGCTAGCTCCGGTTCCTCTTCGGCTACCCCCTGTATAAGAAGACTGAGAGGATGACCTGGACAGCTTAATCGTCAAGGGTTCAGCTGGTGGAGCAGAGCGCGGTGTTGTTGGAAGACTAGCGACCCCCAGTTTGGTACTCGATGCTGGGCGAGGAGTGGTTGGTTCGCTAGAAGTTTCAGACCTTGTATCGGGGTGACGACTCTCCTTGGAAGGCGTATCGTCATTGGACTTGTCGGAGGGATTAAGCTTCTCCGTCTGCGGCTAGGCCTACTCTCGACAACCTGATTGTCAATGGCTCCATTGTGGGTCTTGGTACTTGGCCGGACCTTGGAAGCCAGATTATCATTTGCTTTTCTTGTCCTGAGAGGCTGATTGCGTCCTTACGCAGAGTGGCTGTAAGGGGTGCGGACTTGCCAGGTTTGCGAGCTTGGAGGTGGATCGTCAGAGGTTCTTCTGATCCTATGGCTGTCTCGGCACGAGCTTGCACATCTCTTCACTAAGGTGCCTCTTCAACTTTTCATACAGGCAGGAGTCTGAGTAGTAGGATTCGACCCCTTTGAAGGGATCGATGTCGGCAAATTCTGTCCTCACGAAGCCGTATTTATCGACATACTTGAAGTATTGGTGCAGCGTGGAAGGCACGATCATATAATCGTGTATCCAAGGGCGCCCCAAGAGGATATTATAAGAAGTGTCTGCATCTATGACGTAACAGGTGACTTCCGACTGGAGATCGCCAATTTGACACTTCAGACGAATCTTCCCAATGGGGTAGCTCATGCCCGAATTGAAACCTGCTAATGACGGTGCTTATAGGCGTCAGACGGTGCATAGGGATACGGAGAAGATGTAACAGACCCTTCAGGGTGATGCTTATGGAAATGCCAGGATCAATGTGCATCCGATCCACCTTTACGTCGCCGATGTATCCAGTGTAATATAACGGGTGATCGTGCAGGTTGGTTTTGATAAGCATATCCTACGGAGTGAATACGATGTTGGGCATAGCTTCCGAGCAAGTGCTGTCTTGGAGATCTGCAGGCGGGTTCTCCCCCGTGAGGTTGACCTGAGCCAGGTACGCGTCAGCATTTTGGAGTGCATCGCTCAAAGCCACGCAAACATCCTTTGAGAGTCTCAGAAGCTCATATAATGACAACTTGGCCGGTGTGTTGGCCAATTGCGCCAAGAAGTCGAAATTGTAGGACCTCTCCAGCCCCTGAGGTGCCTCTTTTCAAAGGGATTTATCAAAGCGAGTCTCCTTCGGCCTAGGCTTGTCGGTCGTCGGAGGTTGAGAAGGTCCCGGTGCGTCAGTTGTAGCGGGCTGATGATCCTTAGCCGAGTTATCAGCCACAGGTTGGGATTGTGCCCCAGACCGAGTGACGACGGCTGTAGCTTCTTCGATATCATGCCAAGATTGTGCGGCAGGACCTGACTTTTCCACTCTTCTTCTTGCAAATGGTAGATGGTGTGGAATGAGTCACCTCAGATACCAAGTCTGGGTGGACCCACATGACTTCCCCTCGTGATGTGGTGAGAGGCACTAGACCAGTAGCCTGATCTGGGGGAGGTAGAAGATTAGCAATCTCCATTGTCGCCAGAAGGATGGGGACTACACCATCTTGAGCTTCTGTTGGAGGGAAGCTGCCAAATTGTACTGACACTATATTAGGCTGCCACGGTTACCTCTTCGAAATCGATGGCCAGAGCGTTCGAATCGATAAGATTTTGGATGTACCGTTTTAGCTGGTAGCAGTCGTGTGTAGCATGGTAGATTTAGCGGTGGTAATGACAGTGCTTTGGGTTCTCCATTTCTGCCGGCCGAGGTTCCCGTCTTGGTGGAGGAAGCTGAATTCTGTCTCCTTGTTTGAGCATGTCCAAGATGGGCTTGACGTGGCCATATTCGAAAGAGTAGGTGATTGGTGGCCATTGCTTGTCCGCCGGCTTTGACTCGAGTTTCTGGGCTGTGTCGGCCACCATAGCCTGCTTGCCCTTGTTGTCCCGATTGTTGGAGGAGCTACCCCCATTGTTGTTGTTGGCATTGGGACATCTGCTCTTGTCCTCTACCTCTGAGATGTGCAGTCCCAGTTGGCGAGCCTTCTTCAATCGTTCTTCGACGTTTGTGGCACTGATGATAAACGTCTTCCAGTACTTGAATTGACTTTCGCCCATCCAGAGACTGATTGTTGGGAGCAATCTCTTTTGGCAAATTTCAATCAAGGAGGAATTCGGATTTCCAGATGGCAACTTCATTACGGTTTGGCAAAATCGCTCGATATAGTTCCTTGTCAGCTCTTTCTCTCCTTGGACGACGTCCATGAGGGTGGACATTGTGATGTCCTATCCTACTTCAGTAGAATCTCTCCAAGAACATGCACTTGAAGCCGACGAAGGAGTGGATGCAATTGTTTGGCAGGTTGCGATACCAGTCGAAGGCTACTACTTCCAATGCCCCTAATGAATAATCGTGTGAGGATGGCATCGTCATGGGGCAGATGGTCAGTGGTGACCTCGAAGTAAGTGATGTACCGACTTGCGGAGGTCTTGCCATCATACGGATTGATATTGAACGGCTTATATCTTGGCGGAAATGGGACATCCTCCAGGCAGCAGGGTATAGTTGCCGTATTTTGAGGTCTTGAGAGTTTTCTCGAGCGTAAAACATGGCTCAGAGCTCCTGGACCTCTCTTCTCGCTTCTCGGGCCTCATCCACAGCGGTGGGGGCCGTCACTTCAGGAGGATTGTTGCCCTGGTTTCGGTGCCGCTGGGTTCGAGTCCGCATTGACCGCGGGACCCACACTTGTCTGGCCAGGCGTCCCTCCCTGGAGAGTTGGAAGGGCCACTTTGATCTCGTCTACAGACTTGACCAAGGCATGCAGTATGGTCCTCTAGAGTGTCGATGCGTTGGCGATCACTGGAACCACCTTGGTTGCTGTCTGTCATGAATACCGTCTTTACATGAAGAGAGATAGAAGGAACGGTGGAGGACGAGCCCTCCGAATCATAGCCCTGTAGTGAGAAGTCGTCGGGGTATGTGGGAATGTTCTCCTCTGGTTCGAACCCAGAAGGAACAGTACCCCCAGTTTTTGAGTTCGCCTCATCTTGGGAATTGTGGACGTCCTCGGGGACGTTGGGGTTTACTGCATCTGATATGAGAGTTGTTTCCCCTGCTCGTCTTCTTGGAACATCGGATTATTATGGAGGTTCGGAGGAGTGCTACCTCCAGTCCCAGCAACCCCCATTGTTGCGGACGACGAATCTCCCATTATAGCAGATTTCGTCTTTGAACGGGTACCTTGGAAAGCTCCGGTGGATGGGACATCCGTTTAGACGATAGTCTCTTAGTCATAGTAGTTGAAATCTTTGGGCTGGGAGCATTGCCCTTCTTTCTCCTCCCATCGGCAGGGATTTTCTGAGTAGAGTTGCTGAGACGACGGGAGGTGCCTCATCTTCCGAACATGTTTGTTGCAGCCTTTGGAAGACGGACTGCCAGTCTTCTCGTACTGTAGCATTGTTGCAACAACAGTTGACGATGATTTGGGCGTAATGACGTCCGTGTGTAACGCCCCAGTCCCAAAATACTTGGGACCAGATACGTATCATGCCAGCTGCATACATACGAAGCACACTCCAATATATAGAAACCTTGTATGTATACATAAGCTGTAAAATGTAGTAATCCAAGACAACTAAATCTCATCCACAATAAAAAGAATAATAATATAAAATCAACTTGAATATTTATGGTACAATCGTTGGACGGAGACAAAGTCCACTACCAACTATCAAAAGGAGATAAAGTATACAAGAAAATGATCCATAAAAGTATCAAGACGAACCAAGAGCGATCATCTTCGAAGAAATAGGGGAAGATCACGGCCTTGGCTAGAACACCTGCAGAAAACATGAACACACACCTGGGGAATAACCAGGTCCTCAGAGGGACGTAACAAGACACATAATATCATGCCATAAACTGAATAAATAAAGCTCAACAGAAAATTATACATGAGTAAAGGTTCCTACCCATTCTAGGTGATATGCATTTTGAGGACAACGTTCTACGCAGGGGCTGTAAAGGATTCACGCAAGCAAGTAATAGAGAGTGGCAAGCAAGTAGCGCTCATCCGAGACACTATCGACCTAGACAGAAGGTAGTGCTCATGACAATCACCCTCAGCCCAAAATGTGTGTAAAAATAAAATGTAGCCCCTACGCTAATAGATGTCCCCTCCCCCCAATGATGCTATACATGCGTCGTCTCCACGACACCGTTAATCCTTAATAACTGCCAAGTCTTCTACACAATCTATTAGCAGTTATATCCTAACGCACGGTCTGTACGCGCCAATGATCAGTCAGCACGCAAGTTCGTATCTATATGCAACTCACAACTCACACACAATCCGTGGCACATCGTGACAGTTTATGAGATGCACTAAACATTCGGTGGTCCCTTAACTCTAAGTCAATCGCATAAAATATAATAATTTGCATATATATATAATTTTGAAAGAACAACATAAAGAAAAAGCATGCATAATATTGAGCAAGAAATTAAACAGTAAGGCAAGGTGTCTTGCCTGAGGTTATGTGCAAAAGAGAATAATCTATTAGCTCGAACAGACCAATAGATGAAGCAAGAAAAGTCAAATGCCGCAGATGACTCCGGATGCTGCAACAAATATCACGAACGAGTTTGGAATATAAGATATGCCTAGGAAATGCCTGTCCAAAAGTTAAATTCTGGAACAGGGACAAAATCGTAATTTTGGGTCAAAACGATCTCCGTCGTTGGACCCGCTTTGTACCGAAATGTGCGCTAGAACCTACAGTCTCTAAAGTCGTCAAACTACATGTCTACGGATTTGTTTTGATGAGATGAACCCAACGGTATGTCCAATTTTGGATTCCGGTGGGCCGTGCACAAAATCGCCCGTTGAGTGGGATTGTGGGCCCGCCAAAATAGCACCCCGATCAACGGTCTCAGAATCGGACCAAACTTGTCTCATAGGACCAGAAAAATATTTTGAGTCCAATGGCACAAGTTTCATCGCGATATGATGAGTGTGCACAAAGTTGTGTCTTAATTTGCAAAGGATCGATACGGGGTATCTCGACGGATACGCACTGATTTCGTCGCACACATGCAACAAAATCTGGTTCCGTCAGTTCCCACACGTCGGCAACATCCATACGCACCTTTCGATGTGTACAGTGCGCGACCACGTCGCCCGGTTTGTCGGAGCGCACGCCGTATCGGGTGTTTTTCCACTTTTTGAAAACAGAATTTACAATTTTTCGTAAAACTTTAACAATGTGTAACTTTCTACATACTAGATAAAAAGTGAATCCAAAAGGTGCGTTATAATCTCGATTATGTTGTCTTTAACTGTCTTCAATTAGTTTTTACAAATCTTTAATGCACAGCAAGAAAATTGGCCGACAAATTGTCATTTTAAAACAGTTTTTAGTATTACAGAAAACAGGTTTTTCTTCAAATTCGTCTCAATTTTTCGAGCAAGTCGATGGGTTGTTGCGAAATCCACCTGGAGGATCTCGAAGAGGGTCAAGTCTACTTTCCAGAAAATCTTACGGATCAAAAATTGGTGCTACGAGTAAAAAGTTACGTCGTCGGGAAGTAGGGTACCTTGAGTGGAAAAACTGCTCCGTGGATGACGAGGGGCTGACTTCCGATGCTTCGTTCGTCGCGCACGCAACTCCATCGCTGGTGAAACGAACTCGTACGCGAAGAGGGTATGTTCTGCCAAAATTTTCATTTTGGAAGTCTAGGGTTTTGAGGTCTATGTAGAAAGTTATATATAAAAACAAATTAGGTGAAAACCTAATACTACTATTATTACTAATACTAATACACTAATGGCCCATTCACGAAAATGATGCGGGGCTTGCTGCTGTATGCAGCAAGCATGGATAGGGGTGGGTGCCCGCCCCTTTAAGGGGTGGGGCCTGCCCCTTTAAGGGGTGGGTTTGAATTTTTTATTTCTTTTTCTTTTCTTTTATTTTCTTTTTCTTATTCTTTTTAAACCTTTTCTATATATTTATAACCATGTATATATATATGCATATATCCATAAATACACCAAAAATCTATTTAAAATCCAAATACCATTTAAAAGTCAATTACCCAATTATTTAATATATTTGAGCATATATATAAATATATATATATATATATATATATATATATATATATATATATAAAATATATATATATATATATATATATATATATATATATATTTTGTATATATATATATATATATATATATATATATATATATATAATTTTTGTATATATATATATATATATATATATATATATATATATATATATATATATATATATATTTTGTATATATATATATATATATATATATATATATATATATATATATATATATATATATATATATATTATATATAAAATATATATATATATAATTTTTTTTGTATATATATATATATATATATATATTTTTGTATATATATATATATTTTTTGTATATATATATATATATATATATATATATATATATATATATATATATATATATATATATATATATATATAAATTCAATTCTTAATAAATCAACTCAAAATAGTAATAAATATATATATATATATATATATATAATATATATATATGTATATATATAAAATATATATATATATATATATATATATATATATATATATATATATATATATATATATATATATATATATATATATATAAATTCAATCCTTAATAAATCAACTCAAAATAGTAATAATATTTAAATAGGAAAACATGGTTATTAAATCTCCACAAAATAACTTTACTAATAATAAATTAATAAAAATTGCTCCAATGGGTGAACTGTACCACACACCCTTATCCGGGTCCAGGAACATGTTCAATCTTGTAAAATATTATTTAAAAATAAATTCCAATAATTGTACAAATATTTAAATAATTAAAAATTATACATAAAATTCTAAAATAATTTAGGAGATATTTCTAAGTACATAAAATATGTCTACATGGCCACATTTGGTCGCACTACCTGCTTATATGGGCTAAAATTTGGTTTGGGCCCAGTTCGGATTGAATTGGACAAACCGGGTCATCTAAAAATCAATATATAAAATAATATTTAATTAAAATACTTTAAATAAGTAAAATCACAATTTGGTCTGGTTTTTTTAGTTTGGACATCACCATGGCTAGGCTTCCCCCGGCATGACTGGTGCACTAGTCAAGGCACACTGCTACAACTTCCGTGCTAAAAGTCATGGTCGTCTAGTGCTCCAAAACTCAACAATGGCTAAGGTCATTGTAAAAAATTAAAAATAAAACCATAGATCGTATAAATTTAATTTTAATTCTAATAAAATAATAAAAATAAATTAAAAATAGGGGGTTTTATATCCTACCCAACTTACAAGAATTTCGTCCTCGAAATTTAGGATTTATAGGGTAGATAGGGTTGAGGGATAGGAAGAGTTCGTCAATACCAAAATACAATTAAATTTGGAGGAGGCGATGAAACGGCGTTCAACATAACCATGCATTCGAGAATTTGGGGAGTCGATATATACAAAAATATATCATGGTTATGGAATTGAATAAGAGTTGCTAGTGATGGTAACAAAATTTGATAATCCAGTTTAGGAAATAGTAAGGATTTGAGTAGACCAAAGAGAATAATTTAAACTTTTGGGGAGATGTGGTTCCTCGAGAAAACTGGATACTAATCGTCTTGATTGAGAGTTGGATTTAAGTGAACGATTAGAATCATTCTCATGTGCTCAAGAATAAATGGGGAGGGCACGATAACAATTTTAGAGTTGAGGAATGAGGAGTAGCTAAAGGCGAGGGTACAACCACATGAGTCGGTTGGTGGCTTTCTACATTTCGTGCATATATAACTGATAGGGCAACTAAAGGTGATACTTTGAGTCTATCTATCAAGTACAGTGTCTGGTCTTTCTAAAGTAAGTTAAGTCCACAACAAACGAGTTCAAAGACGATGCTATTTATTACGAATTACGAGGTTCATAGGCGACGAAAATAATTCAAATGAGAATTGTCAAGGCTGTCGCGGATGAGACTCTAAGGCAAGTTTACTATGTCTTCATCCACGTAGAATAATATGTGATAAGCAAACCAAAGTGCAATAGGTTGATCAGACCATCATACACCGGTTCTGATTAGACAATATGTTAGTGGGTGCACCCAATAAAATATGTCATGATCATGCTTGATAACGAATTAAGCTTGCAAAACTGAAGCTACGTTAGCAGCGTGAGATAGTCAAAATATGAGCAAGGGAGGTACTGATGAAGAAAATTTTAAATAGTTTCAGATCTTTTAAAATTAAGGCTCGTCCGAAGTTTGGGCCTATACTATTGTCCTAGTGTTTCTTCATTTATGGCTTGGTAGACTAGATAAGGTAGGGTCCTCTGAATTTATAGTCTAAGTGAACTTACTAATGTGGTTCACAAGGAAAAAGGTTTGTTAGGTGGTGAGTTATTCTACCCAACTTACAAGAGTTAAGCTAGTAGTGTGATGGGACAATGGGTCAAGCAATCAAGATAAAGTACAAATTTAAGCATTTACGGAATTAAGTAGAACAAAATTACATATCGGTCGAAAGAATTGAGTCGAGATGGAATCCCTATCCGTGGTAAAAAAATATCGGTATCATGGCAAAGGTTATAGTTTAGCCATTTTGATCAGAAGGTCATATCATGGAAATAGTGTACAAGGAGATGTGTTCTAGTGGGACATGATATATCTACATGAAGGTGGACTTGTCTACGCCTTACATATGGAATTTGTTGGAGAAAAAAAGTCTAGTGTTGTACTCCAAATATTCAAGTCACGGTAATTGACACCAAAAGATCTAAAATAGAAAGTGGGAGTTCACGAGGTGATAATTAATGCACAATAATAAAGGAGATCAAGTTAAAGCATGAGATAAAATTAATTAAAGAATCCCGCAAAAATAATTTAGGAACACAATTTCGGAGAGAAGATAATCTCCTAGATGAATACAGTTAAGGAACCATTAACTAATTATTCAAATTGCAAGTGGGTTAGAAGGTCGCAATTAAAAGATCTAGAATTGAAGGAAGGTCGAGTAAGCCGAGGTGGAATACAGTCATATAGCTAGGTAGATGACTAACAACACTTGTGTATATACTACTATCATAGTCATGGGTGACATGGCAATTAGTGTGGAATACTCAGTAGGGTTTTTTGGGCCCTACCATTAAAATTTAACTCAAGTATCCTCTAAAAGTTTTAAAATTAAACTTTCAAAAATATACCACCAAAATTTGTATTCACTCCAAGCCGTTCAATTCATCATAAAAATTTAAATCACTCTCATAAATATCAAAGCAACATTTTATCACGTTACCACTAACCTTTTCCAAAATTAACGTTTAAATTCAACTATTTAACTCAAGAGTTCATAATTTACGAATCCATAAAAATTTTACAATCAATCAAAAAATTTAACACTCTAAAATTTTCAAATAACTCATAATAAAATTCTTAGCATATTAAATGCAATCTCAAAAATTAAGCTCAATGCTCTCATCAATTTTAACTTCTATCCATGCTAAGTTATTCCAACAAAATTGTAACTTTTAAATGGTAACTTCCTTTAAACAATCAAAATAACTTTCCATCACATCCTTCGAAATTTTTCCAAAATTTTAATATTAGCAATCCCTCATTAAACTATATTTTCAAATAATCTGATCAGTCAAATTTTTTTAATTTTTTACCAAAAATCTAAATAGATTTGTAAATCTTCAATCATAGGACACCATTTAAAATAAAAATTTCTCAAAAATTGTTTTCATAACTTTCAAATATTTTAAACCAAAATTCACCGTCATTACTTCCACTTAAAATTCAAAATTTACTAAACACGAAAATTGCAAGTTGTACAACTCAAATTCAAATAATTCCTATAGCCATTTTTAAAAGCTAAGATCATTTTCAAACCAAATTTATAACTGTTCATGGGTTTATAACTACAATACAATAAATCATAAACATCAAAACTCGAAAAACAAATAAGTTTTATATTTGTTCAAAAGATGTATATCCATCACCAAAAACTCGTAAATATCACAACACGAAAAGCAAATCAATTTTATACTTGCGCAAAGATGTATAGCTATAACCCAATAATCATAAATATCAAATCTCAAAAAGCCAATCAATTTCTTAAATCAAGGGTATAAAGATTCTAGCTATAGAAATTTTTTTTCCTTCCTGCAGAATCAATCCTATGGTGTTTACTAATTAGAAATCTCAAGATAAAAACTTTCCGTAGTAAAATCCTACTTTACAAATTACTAATCATTAGATCACACCTTTTAAAAAAAAATATTTTTAACTCAATTAGAGTCTTGAATGTATTCCAATTGCCAATATAACTATTCTAGCCATGTGTTTGACCTATGAGCATATACTAGTGTAGTCATCTTCCTAGTTGACAATAAACACGAAAATAAAAATCAACGGTAGAAAGGAATCAAGCAAGATGCAGTTCAAGGAGGTCGAACAAGAGTTCAAAATTTGAAGCCAAGGGAAGAGGTCAAGCTGTATGGATGAGATTCCTAGATTCTAATCCTATATTGCAGGCTCATACCGGTACAATTACGTAACCGAAGTGACAAACTCGACCTGCATGGGCCACCACAAAAACGTGTAACGTCCCAGTCCCAAAATACTTGGGACCAGATACGTATCATGCCAGCTGCATACATACGAAGCACACTCCAATATATGGAAACCTTGTATGTATACATAAGCTGTAAAATGTAGTAATCCAAGACAACTAAATCTCATCCACAATAAAAAGAATAATAATATAAAATCAACTTGAATATTTATGGTACAATCGTTGGGCGGAGACAAAGTCCACTACCAACTATCAAAAGGAGATAAAGTATACAAGAAAATGATCCATGAAAGTATCAAGACGAACCAAGAGCGATCATCTTCGAAGAAATGGGGAAGATCACGTCCTTGGCTAGAACACCTGCAGAAAACATAAACACAAACCTGGGGGAAAACCAGGTCCTCAGAGGGACGTAACAATACACATAATATCATGCCATAAACTGAATAAATAAAGCTCAACAGAAAATTATACATGAGTAAAGGTACCTACCCATTCTAGGTGAAATGCATTTTGAGGACAACGTTCTACGCAGGGGCTGTAACGGATTCACGCAAGCAAGTAATAGAGAGTGGCCAGCAAGTAGCGTTCATCCGAGACACTATCGACCTGGGCAGAAGGTAGTACTCATGAGAGTCACCCTCAGCCCAAAATGTGTGTAAAAATAAAACGTAGCCCCTACGCTAATAACTGTCCCTCCCCCTAATGATGCTATACATGCATCGTCTCCATGACACCGTTAATCCTTAATAACTGCCAAGTCTTCTACACAATCTATTAGCAGTTATATCCTAATGCACGGTCTGTACGCGCCAATGATCAGTCAGCACGCAAGTCCATATCTATATGTAACTCACAACTCACACACAATCCGTGGCACATCGTGACAGTTTATGAGGTGCACTAAACATTCGGTGGTCCCTTAACTCTAAGTCAATCGCATAAAATATAATAATTTGCATATATATATAATTTTGAAAGAACAACATAAAAAAAGCATGCATAATATTGAGTAAGAAATTAAACAGTAAGGCAAGGTGTCTTGCCTGAGGTTATGTACAAAAGAGAATAATCTAGTAGCTCGAACAGACCAATAGATGAAGCAAGAAAAGCCAAATGCCGCAGATGACTCCGGATGCTGCAACAAATATCACGAACGAGTTTGGAATATAAGATATGCCTAGGAAATGCCTGTCCAAAAGTTAAATTCTGGAACAGGGAAAAAATAGTAATTTCGGGTCAAAACGATCTCCGCCATTGGACCCGCTTTGTACCGAAATGTGCGCCAGAACCTACGATCTCTAAAGTTGTCAAACTACATGACTACAGATTTGTTTTGATGAGACAAACCCAAATTTTGGATTCCGGTGGGCCGTGCACAAAATCGCCCCTTGAGTGGGATTGTGGGCCCGCCATAATAGCGTTCCGATCAACGATCTCAAAATCGGACCAAACTTGGCTCACAGGACCAGAAAAATATTTTGAGTCCAATGGCGCAAGTTTTATCGCGATATGATGAGTGTGCACAAAGTTGTGACTTAATTTGCAAAGGATCGATACGGGGTATCTCGACGGATACGTACTGATTTCGTCTCACACATGCAACGAAATCGTGTTCCGTCAGTTCCCACACGTCGGCAACATCCATACGCGCCTTTTGATGTGTATAGTGTGCGACCACGTCGCCCAATTTGTCGGAGCGCACGCCGTATCGGGTGTTTTTCCACTTTTTGTAAACAGAATTTACAATTTTTCGTAAAACTTTAACAATGTGTAACTTTCTACATACTAGATGAAAAGTGAATCCAAAAGGTGAGTTATAATCTCGGTTATGTTGTCTTTAACTGTCTTCAATTAGTTTTTACAAATCTTTAATGCACAACAAGAAAATTGGCCGATAAGTTGTCATTTTAAAATAATTTTTAGTATTACAGAAAACAGGTTTTTTTTCAACTTTGTCTCGATTTTTCGAGCAAGTCGATGGGTTGTTTCGAAATCCACCTGGAGGATCTCGAAGAGGGTCAAGTCTACTTTCCAGAAAATCTTACGGATCGAAAATTGGTGCTACGAGTAAAAAGTTACGTCGTCGGGAAGTAGGGTACCTTGAGTGGAAAAACTGCTCCGTGGATGACGAGGGGCTGACTTCCGATGCTTCGTTCGTCGTGCATGCAACTCCGTCGCTGGTGAAACAAACTCGTAAGAGAAGAGGGTACGTTCTGCCAAAATTTTTATTTTGGAAGTCTAGGGTTTTGAGGTCTATGGGGAAAGTAATATATAAAACAAATTAGGTGAAAACCTAATACTACTATTATTACTAATACTAATACACTAATGGCCCATTCACAAAAATGATGGTGGCTTGCTGCTGTATGCAGCAAGCATGGATAGGGGTGGGGCCCGCCCCTTTAAGGGGTGGGTTTGAATTTTTTATTTCTTTTATTTTCTTTTTCTTATTCTTTTTAAACCTTTTCTATATATTTATAACCATGTATATATATATATGCATATATCCATAAATACACCAAAAATCTATTTAAAATCCAAATACCATTTAAAAGTCAACTACCCAATTATTTAATATATTTGAGCATATCTACATATATATATATATATATATATATATATATATATATATATATATATATGTATATAAATTCAATCCTTAATAAATCAACTCAAAATAGTAATAATATTTAAATAGGAAAACACATTTATTAAATCTCCACAAAATAACTTTAATAATAATAAATTAATAAAAATTGCTCCAATGGGTGAACTGTACCACACACCCTTATCCGGGTTCAGGAACATGTACAATCTTGTAAAATATTATTTAAAAATAAATACCAATAATTGTACAAATATTTAAATAATTAAAAATTATACATAAAATTCTAAAATAATTTAGGAGATATTTCTAAGTACATAAAATATGTCTACATGGCCACATTTGGTCGTACTACCTGCTTATATGGGCTAAAATTTGGTTTGGGCCCAGTTCGGATTGAATTGGACAAACCGGGTCATCTAAAAATCAATATATAAAATAATATTTAATTAAAATACTTTAAATAAGTAAATTCACAATTTGGTCTGGTTTTTTTAGTTTGGACATCACCATGGCTAGGCTTCCCCCGGCATGACTGGTGCACTAGTTAAGGCACACTGCTACAACTTCCGTACTAAAAGTCATGGTCGTCTAGTGCTCCAAAACTCAACAATGGCTAAGGTCATTGTAAAAAAATAAAAAAAAACCATAGATCGTATAAATTCAATTTTAAGTTTAATAAAATAATAAAAATAAATTAAAAATAGGGGGTTTTACACCGTGGGAGGTCTCTTTGCACCCCGAGGCACCTTCTCTTTCCTTGCGTTTGTGGAAGATGGCCTCACGCAAGTCAGATGGGTCCGGATTGACCATGTTTGCACCTTAGATTTTAGGAGACTTTCGGGAACCTCTCTGTCCGTTTGTCGTCGGGGGCTGGACTCGAGTGGCTCTATACAACTTCCCATCTGAGGCCCGTATAACAATATGCGGGACGCTCGGATGGTTAGAGATCGGATCAGCGGATCGAGCTTGCCAAGCTCACGCTGCCCTAGACTTCTTCACTTTAGTGCGTGAGGGCACATAGTAGGAAGCGTCTAGGTGGCACTGGAGAGAGTCAGACATGTCTTCTTGGGAGCACAAGAGATCAGGACCATAGGAGAGGCGGTCGAAAGACAGAGCCGCGTGGAGCAGGCGGCATGCGGCTGGATTCAAAAGTCTCCATGCGGCTGGCAGTCGTAGCCGCATGGGCTTTCTTCATGCGGCTGAAAGTCTCAGCCGCATGAGTGTTCTTCATGCGGCTGGAAACCCTGGCCGCATGAGTATAATGTATTCGGCTAGCAGTCTCAGCCGCATGGTCATCATTCCTGCGACTGGCAATCTTGGCCGCATGAGTCTTCATCTTGCGGCTAGTGTCCTTGTTTGATTTCTTCCTGGAGCACATAGGATCACTCTTTGCTCCTGCAAGTCCAGCATCGTAGTGCTTTCCTCTGCCGGACTTGGGGACAGCAGAGTCCTCTATGGCTCGAAGTGGGGCTGCGTGAGAGTCGCCTTCTTCGTCTTGGACATCATAGAGTACTCCGTCCAGAGCTTGGGGAGGAGCAAATGACTTTGGCCTCCACACGCTACGAGCTTTCTTTGTGCGAGTTCACTTCTGGACCGGGCCAGCGCTTTTCTCAGAGAGCATTTCTTCAAACGCCTGTTGGTCGAAGCGGACGACCATCTTCTGTTGCGTGGAGCCAAGTTTGGCTGCATCCAATTGCGTCACCAACTCCTCAGCCACAGAGAAGTTAGTCCCCAGCAGAGTCGCCATCGTGTTTGCCATAAAATATAAAAGAACAGAATAATTATCGGAGGACTGGACTTTTACTTCACAATACAAACTCGCTTGTACAAAGAAAGCCTAGGGACAAAAACCTAGGTACAACAATCTAAGTACAATTATTTATTTTAGATTCTAGGGGGTGACGGTAGAGGCTCGGGAAAGCGACGACAGCTCTGCCTTACTCCTTGGACGATCGGGTGCAGCCTTGGCTCTGTAGAAGAACTGCTTGGCGTTGATGAAGAAATGCTCTCCTTTCAAGCTTTGTATATTCTCTGGCTCTCTATGTCTCTTTCATTTTCTCTCTGTATGTATCCGTCTCTGTCTGTATGTCTCTCCTTATGTCTTTTTGCAAGGGAATGACACCTTGCTATTTATAAAAGTGGAGGGCCTCACTAGGATTTGCAATGATTGCCCATTCTTGAAAGTCGGCGGCTAAGGATTACTGGATCTGGGCCGTTCATCGAGATTTGAGCAATAAATATGATTGTATCAAATCTTTTGTGGGTATTAATGAAGATTGACATAAATCCTCCTGATTTATCATGCCAACCTTGAATTTCTCGACATGTGTCATTAATTTGCTTATTTGCAAATGATCTGATTTGATCCCAATATTTCATTGGGATTTGTGGAGAGATTCGATCAATTTGATGCCACCTGCCCTGCTATCATGCCACGTGTCGTAACCACAAGCTACAGCAGAAATCTGAGCTACAGGAAAGTTGCTCCTCATTGGGCCGCATAAGGCTGGCCACGTGTCAAGGCTGCCTGAGAGTGGCCCACTGAACATTTGGATCGCATGGTAATGATTTGAGCCGCATGAGTGTGGATGACCGCATGATGGGTCCCTTCTTCGTGAACTGCATGAAGATAGTCTTCGTGAGCCGTATGAAGATAATCTTCGTGAGCCGCATGGGGCTAGTCTTCATCAGCCGCATGGGATGGTCTTAGTGAGCCGCATGGGGCTAGTCTTCGTGAGCCGCATGAAGATAGTCTTCGTGAGCCGCATGGGGCTAGTCTTCGTGAGCCGCATGGAGGAGCATCCGCTTGGGCCGCATGGGATGGTATCTACTTGAGCCGCATGCGACTATCCATGTGTCAAGCCCGCATGACAGTTTCTAGATCTCGGGAGATCCTGTCAGAGATTTTATTCGTTTCCCTAGGAGTCTGTCATTATGACAGAGTCATGATTGTAGGTCTGTCATGTGTCAGAGCTGTCAGTCATCGAAGCATTTAATACAGTAAAGGAAAAAATGGAAGCTATTTGCATGCCACGTGGCTCCTCTCCGAGCTGCATAGAACTTGTTTGAGCCGCATAGATCATTGATCCGCATGGATCTTTGAGCCGCATGAACTCTCTGAGCCGCATGGGGCTCCCTGGCCGCATGGATCTTTCTTTATTCTTTTCTATGCTTCTACAGGCATGCCCTAAGGATGAATTCCCTCTTTCGATCACCGACATAATGATCGATAATACGTGCGGCTTCGAGCGCATGTCCTTTATGAATGGCTTTTCAGGATACAATCAAATCAAAATATCTTCTGATGACGAGAAGCATACGTCATTCCGAACACCGATCGGCGTATATTATTATACGGTCATGCCCTTCGGCCTAAAGAACGTCGATGCTACATATCAACGTACTATTAGTGTCATCTTCAGAGATCATTTGCGTAAGACGGTGAAGTGTTACTTTGACGACATCGCTGTCAAAAGTCGCTCCAAAAATGATCACTTACATTATTTGAGAATAGTGTTCGACCTCATGCGAGCGCACAACCTGAAGATGAATCCCACCAAGTCTTTTCTGGGTGTGTCTAGCAGGAAATTCTTGGGCTTTGTCATTACTTCCCGGGGCATTCACATACATCCCGACAAAACAAAAGCAATCTTTGAGATGATTCCACCGAGGAACCTCCGTGAACTCTGCGACCTTCAGGAAAGACTAACCTATACCAGGAGGTTTATATCTAACCTCTTAGTGCGATGTCAACCCTTCACTCAACTCATGAGGAAAGGTGTCTCTTTCGTATGGAACAAGGAATGTCAGCATGCCTTTGATGATATTAAGGAGTACCTGACGAATCCGCCAGTTCTGGTAGCCCCGGTCGTCGGATAGCCCTTTTTGCTCTATGTACGGGCGATGGAATACTCCTTCGGTACTTTGCTAGCACATAATAATGACGGAGGACATGAATAATCCATTTACTATCTCAGTCGGATGATGGTAGGACCAGAACATAGGTACACCGCCGTAGTGAAGGAGTACCTTGCCCTAGTGTTTGCCATTCAAAAAATACGACACTATGTGACAAGGCAGACCATCCATGTTGTTTCATGAGTTAATCCTCTCAGGGTTCTCATGACCAAGCTAGATGCACTCAATTCTCGTCTAGCCACCTAGGCGATACTATTATCCCCATACGATATGGTTTTTGTTCCACAGAAGGCTGTCAATAGTCATGCCCTGGCCGACTTCTTAGCAGCCCATCCAGGCTCAGAAACAGCCAGAATTTATGAAGAAATCCCTGACGAAGTCATCGCCTGAAACATGACTTCGTATGACGCCATTTGGCGAATGTTCTTTGACGGTACTTCAAGAACGGAGCCACAAGGTGATATCGTTGCTGGAGTCGGGTAGTATTAATTTCTTCCTCTTGATTGGTGGTCAATCGGGCATATTCTCTTACGGAACCCTGTTCAAACAATGTAGCCGAATATAGCGCTCTAGTCACCGGACTCTAACTCGCAAAACAAGTGGAGATCAAGTACCTGGAAGTATATGGTGACTCACAGTTGGTTGTTAACCAGATCCTAGGTTCGTACGAGGTTCGCAATGAGGACCTGATTCCCTACTATCAGACAATAATTGCCATCATTGCAACCTTAGAAGGGTTCTTTATTGAGCATGTTCCTAGGCTCCAAAATATCAAAGTCGATGCCCTAGCAGGCCTCGCCGCTTCGTTGGCACTTCCAAATGATATTCATCATGTAGTCCACGTAATAGGCCATGAGCTGGTCTGTCCCAAAAATAATGTTCAACTCGGTACGATTTACTCCACCCACATAACCAACGACATACAAGACTGGAGACGCCCGCTCATCGACTTTGCAGTCTATAAAATTTTGCCAAAAAATGTGAAGAAAGCAACTTCAATCAGAAGGCGCTCTCTCAGATTCTTCTATGATACAGAAACGAAAATGTTATATCGACGATCCTACGATGGGCTACTGTTAAGATGCCTGTCATATACAGAAGCCAAAGAAGCCTTACGCGAGGCTCACAATGGCGTATACGGGGCTCACCAACCTAGCCAAAATTGCTGGATCGTCTCCTGTAACACCCAGTTTTCTAAAAGTGGGTAATTTTGAAAATTTGTTATTTTCATTATTTATTTATGATATTTAAATAATAATATGATTTTTGATAATTTTAATCATTTAAAACTATTTAAAATCATGACTTGTGATTTTGGTGTTTTGCTAGTGTAACCATAGAGACTGTCTGCCCTAGAGCCTAGCCATGTGATTAGGGTATTTCATTATCATTTTTAGCTTGAGGGTATTTTGATAATTTTAAATTATTTGAATTTAATATATATTTTATTGGAATTTAATATGATTAATGGGATGGTGTGTTTAATCATTAATTAATCAATTGCCTTGTGTTGTGTTTAGCCCTAACCTAGATTGACCTATCCTAGATTAGTCATACCTAGACTTAGCTAGCCATGGTCAGTGATGGTTAGTATTAATTAGTTTTGATTTAGTCATGTTAGTTAGAGTTAACTAGGTTGCATTTAAGTCATGTGTGAAACCTAGGTTGTAGGCCCTTGATTTGACTAGGAGGAATAATAGCCCTAGATCAAATCCCATAAACCCTAACCCTAATATCCTATGGCTGGTCACTTAGGGCATGTCCCTATAAAATCCCTCAACCACTTGCCTCCTTTTGTTCATCTCTTCATTTTACAAGAACAAGGTTAGCCTCCATTGAAACTTCTTTCTATTTTATTCAATATTAATCCTTTTTCATCCAAACTTCTTCCATGGTGATCTAATTTGGGTTTCTCTACTGTTCATGGAGGCCAACTACAGTTTGGAGACAATTTGGGGCTTGGGGATAGCTAGGAGAAACATTTTGAAGCTTTTATTTGAGAAGGAACACATATAGGTAAATTCCTATTCCCACCACCAAATTTTGATTTCTTTGCATGGATAGGAAGCCCTAGGTGTCCTCTCTCTGTAGGAATAGGTTTGCTAGGTTTCGTGTCCTTTACGTGTCCGTATTAGACACATGTCAATGTATATGTACATGTGTTTGTTGAAATGCCACAGTGGGCATTTCTTCCTTATTTTCTATTTTTTTTGAATAGGAATTTAGGGTTTAGTCTCGCTTATCGATTTTTGTTGGACTGAGGTGGTCGTGGTGTCGTGTCGGGTCGCTATGGACATGAGTACACGTGGGGTGCAGCACGCGCGCGTGCGCGAGTAGCATTCCCCTGCTACTCGGGGGCCAGAGTGCACTGGATACGTATCGTGGACACGTGAAAATCGACACACGGATGCGGGATAACACTGACACGAGGCTCCCAAAGTTTTGTGAGTCCTCGTGTCGTGTCGGACACGGAATCGGGTCTGGTCGTGCACTGTGCTATGTTAGGTTCTATTCTATTTTTTTGTGTTTTAATTTCGTTTTAAATGTTTAAATTGTGATTTAAAATGCTAATTAGATTCCTAGACATGTTGTTAATCTCAGTTAAGTTGAATTTACATATTAGAATAGGTTTTGTCATGTAAAATACGATTCGAAATTGAGTTGGTATTGACTGATACTCATGATTCAGTCTTGATTTTTCCCTAAACTGCAATTCCTATTTTTTTTGATTTCTAATTATTGTTTCAGTTATCATTGGTTGTAACACATGTGTTAGTACCTATTAGTTCCATTTTTCATTTTTGATTAGGCTTATGATATGAGAATGGGATATTAGACATTGCACTGGGTTTCAAAATGTGACTGATACATGTTGTTTTAATTTCCTAAACTGTTAATCCATTTTAATCCTATTTTAAATTGATGTGTTCAGTTATCAGATGATCCCACATAAATGTTTGTTCATGATTAATACGATTTATTATTAGATTAAGTTTATGATATGGAAATAAGAATTTGGACATTGAGTTGGTTTCGAAATTGCATGACTGATACATTGTTTTCTATTAATACCTGAACTGATTTTCTATCCTTAACTGTTGAACTGATTCAATGTTGTGTTGTCCACTGTTAGATTAGGGACTGAGATTGGTTTCCTTTTCCTCATCAAAAATCTGAGAATCGATTTTATTTTATGTTTAACTTTCATATTCTCTTCCTAAAACTGAAATGGAATGCTAATTCTCTATTAATGGTATTGGTTTTGTTGGTGGCTGAATTCAATATGGGTTAGAGAGTTAACTGTCACATGATCCCAAAATCTGGGAATTGTTTTTCCTTCCTTACCTGATTATTTGTTCTTCTTTTAAAACTAATTTGAATGATTAGCCATGTTGAATTCAAATTGGTGTGGAATGGTGTTTTGGTTAATTGAAGGATTGTTCAATGTTAAAACTAATTTTGATTCCCTATTGAACAGTTCCATAACAGTGCATTGGTTGTTGGTTGATTGAATGATGGTGTGATTACTAAATTCTTGTCAAAACAGAGAATTGAATACCTTCCCTTAAGCCAAATTTGAATATTGTTCGCTTATTGGTATTGTTTTGTTCATTGTTGAAGATGGATTGGGTTCTCTCTGTTCCTGTCAACTGTTTCATTTGTAAACTTTCAACTGTTTTGATTTATATGTAAACTGTCAATGTATATCCAGGTTGCATTCACTGTGGGATTATTAGTAAATGTCCTATGTTCTTTCCATTCAACAGATTGATTCAATGTTGTTGTTCCACTCACTGATTCTAGGATTACACTGTACATAGGTTTACCATTCACTGTTTTTCCATGTTAACTCATTGTTTTCATATCACTCCCTATTTTCTGTTAGCATACACATTGATTTGATTCATGTTTTCTATCACTAGTGTACCCTCATGATATATCCTACACTGTTTTCCTATTTCACAGTTTATACACTGTTTCAATTACCCTCACACCCACACAAGTTTATATCATGTAACACTCACACAATCTCGCATGTCAGCTCACTAATTTTTCCAGGAATTGTGCGACACTGATTTCCTTCCATTTGACACTGTACATATGATGCCATGTCACTGTTTCCTATTCCCTTTTTCACACACAATGTTACTTCACTATTTTTCCTATATTAATGTAACACACTCTTGTCACTCATACACACACATGCTCTTATGTCTTCACTCAAACACACACCCATGTTATATCACATATATTCCAATATGACACTCTCATGTCACTTCACACACACACACACTTGAGCAAATGCATATTGTCCTTTTCTAACCCTATGTATATGTGTACATACTTATATATATATATATATATATATATATATATATATATATATATATATGTATGATTCACATTTTAATGTATCCTATATATACTTGAATGTACTATTTATAATAGATATATATTTTGATATGTTAATATGTGATATAGGTTGGCTTAGACATGATATAGCCTGTAGCCTAGGGATCTTAGCCTATGGGTATGTCTGTATGCCTTGTGAGTGTCTAGTTAGACTGATATAGTCTAGAATTGGTGTGTGCTTACTAGAATACACTAGTTAGACTAGTATAGACTTGTTGACTTAGGTTTGACTTAGTTGACCTAGCCTTGACTAGTATAGTTGACTGGAGTTGACCAAGGGTTGACTTTAGTCTAGTTTGAGCTAGACAGTATGCAGATGCATTGTAGATTTTAATTATCATCCCCTGTATATATCTTGACTTGTGTTGCTCAAACTAGGAGTCAGGCATCTCATCTCGGACAATCCATTTACTTTAGACATTCAGATACCAGGCGAGTACATTCTCTGATCATTTTATAACTTTCTTAGAATTATATTCCTGCTCTAGTTTACCTTATTTGATGTTGTAACAATTTTATCACGGATTGGTACTATATGGATCCCTATATTGAGATGTTATCCCCCTCCGGATACAATATGTCATGTGTTTTATGTACATCATGTATTCCTCGCTCTCATGTTATTCATGTTTCTCATGTCCTTCATGCTCGTTCATGCATGCTCCTGTACTCTCATGTGCTTTTATGTTCGGTCATGTTTTCCATATATCTCATGTATAACCTATACTTCATGTGCACTCATTTATGAGCCTTCATGTGAATTTCATGTGCACCCATTTATGGGCTCCTATGTGAACTTCATGTGCACTCATTTATGAGCTCTCATGTATACTTCATGTGCACCCATTTATGGGCTTCATGTGAAAACCATGTACGTAACATAACTTGTCTGGATCCTTGTGTATTGATTGGGGTATGGGGGAGTATAAATAGTCATGTGAACAATTCCAAAGTAGTAGAGCCACGTACGTCTCTTTAGTATAGTCATGTGCAAATCAAGCCGTTCACATGTCAACTTTGTACTCTAAATCACTAGTCATTGGTAGCTCTCTACTTATAGTAGATATTCTATTACAGTTCTCTCCCTGTTTACATCATGTACTTTGTTTCAGTTTCATGTATCTTACTCTCTTGCATGTTAATATTCTCTAACCTGTTATGATCTGCGTGAGATGTATTGTGCTCGCTTCCGTCCTGACTGGACCTGTTAAAAATTTTGCAGAGGATGATGAGGAACCCTGCACCCCTTACTTGGAGCTTGCCTAGATGACACTCGTGACCTGGACCCCTGGGGAGGTTCAGGCAGCAGCTGAGGATGATACCTTGCTTAGTATAGATAGTTTAGACTGTTTTTTCTTTTAATGTTTAGTTGTTGTCCTTGATTTCAGAGTTGTATATTTTAGAGATGTTGAGACTGGTAGTTGTTAACTTTGTTATTTTATTCTGATGTACCTCAGTTGAGGATTTCTTTATCTATTTCCATCATGCTACATTCTACCTTAGATTGTGATTGAGTTGTAACTCTATGTTGGCCTCCTTTTAGAGAGTATTTCATGTTATGTAGTTAATGACCTAGAACAACGTTCTACTGTCGACACTACGGCGTAGGCTGGGCACTATTATGTACTCGTACCCTCACGGTGGGTGCGGGTCGTGACACATTTTTAGTGGTGGCCTATGTAGGCCGAGTTTATATAATTGTATTCGAACTAGAGTATCACTATAGCTTGCAGTAGGATTAAGATATAATTTTGAAGGTACTCAATTACAGTTAGGATTCCTTGAGAGATTCCTGGGACGACACTTGAGAATCATATTTAAACTTCAATTTGAAATCCTTTCCCTTGTTTTGTTCGCTCTCACTCCTTGATTATTGATTTTAATTTTGATGGATCGTTACTGATTTTGATTTTTCTATCGAGATGAATTTTATGGCCTGAGTTACGATATTTTCTGATAACATATGTTGACGGGAATAACAGGGATGGTAAATGTCTTCTTGATTATGGAACCTGTAGTTTATTGCAGCCATATTAGCTGGCGTGGCGGAAATATAGAGACCTGACTATGTACGTATCTTGGTTATGAGATTTGGAATTTCTCGCAGCTATACTAGTCGACATAGTGAGAATTCTAGACGACATGATTATAGAGGTGCATGTCCCAGTTATGGAATCTGTCGTTTATCGCAGCCTTGCTTACTGGCATAGCGAGGGCTCTGAGTAACATGATTTTGGACAGACGCATATGATTATCAGACTGTATCTTGAGAAGGTTTTTAAACATATCATCTCTATCGTACCCCTCTGTTACAAATTGTTTTCCATCATCAGATAATTTAGGAGTAGGGATATTTTAGCTTTATAGAGCTTATTCGTATGTAGTTCTTTCATAGTGTAATGATATGATGACTTATAGAGTGTCTGTACCCTAGAGATGATAGTTAGCATTGGTATTAGAATAGTAACCCATTGTAGATGATTTTTCTGTTATTTATAATACCTACCAGTTTTCATAGAGGATGTTAGTCTGCTCTGTAGTCTTGATAATTTATTATTATTTTTCCTACTTTCCAATAAGGCACCCATGACCAGAGCCTGTTCTTGAGTATAGTGTAGTTCACCTAAGACTTAGAGGTCTATATATATATAGACAGATTGCAGATGGTATTGGCATATGGGATACGGGTTGATTGGTATCTATAGGCCATTATTGTGTAGAATTATAGACATGTTGCTTAGCCTATATCTGGTTCAGCTTTCTATTTTAGTTATGTTCTCCTTGTGATGAGTTCAGGCATGATAGATCAACCTTTATAGGCATTATGCAGACCCTTCACTAGATGTCTTGTCCTTTTGTTTATAAATTCAATCTCCTTAGCATCATTTTCTTTTGCCTACATCGATATTTCAGACCATTCATCCTTAGCCTAATTTTTGAGCATTTGTTCAGTTCCTTATAATTTTAGTCTACTTTAACCCTTGATGACAAGTTATATATGTATGGATATATAGACAATATACTTAGGATATATGTAATGGGTTGTTGTTCTTGAGCTTATGTATATGGTGTTTGGGATTTGTGTGCTTAGATTATGGGTATTTAGTTATGGGTGACTTGATAAGATTGGGGAGTCAAGAGTTAGTCTATTTTAGAGTTTTTCTTTTGCTAATCTCTAGTTGCCAACACCTAGATAGCTAGCATAGGTAAAACCCTAAGAAGTTGACCAGTTGATGACCAAGCACTTGAATGTTGAGAAATTGACTAGAGGTTGACCCTTGACCATGTTCGACCTAGAAGGAGTACTACCATCTTAAATTTCGAGGATAAAATTTTCTAAGGTGGGTAGACTTGTAACACCCAGTTTTCTAATAGAGGATAATTTTGAAAATTTTTGATTTTAATTATTTATTTATGATATTTAAATAATAATATGATTTTTGGTATTTTTAATCATTTTAAAACTATTTAAAATCATGACTTGTGATTTTGGTATTTTGCTTGTGTAACCATAGAGACTGTCTGCCCTAGAGTCTAGCCGTGTGATTAGGGTATTTCATTTATCATTTTAGCTTGAGGGTATTTTGGTAATTTTGAATTATTTGAATTTAACATATATTTTATTGGAATTTAATATGATTAATGGGATGGTGTGTTTTAATCATTAATTAATCAATTGTCTTGTGTTGTGTTTAGCCCTAAGCTAGATTGACCTAACCTAGATTAGTCATACCTAGACTTAGCTAGCCATGGTTAGTGATGGTTAGTATTGATTAGTTTTGATTTAGTCATGTTAGTTAGAGTTAACTAGGTTGCATTTAAGTCATGTGTGAAACCTAGGTTGTAGGCCCTTGATTTGACTAGGAGGAATGATAGCCCTAGATCAAATCCCATAGACCCTAACCCTAATATCCTATGGATGGTCAGTTAGGGCATGTCCCTATAAAATCCCTCTCAACCACTTGCCTCCTTTTGTTCATCTCTTCATTTTGCAAGAACAAGGTTAGCCTCCATTGAAACTTCTTCCTATTTTATTCAATATTAATCCTTTTTTCATCCAAACTTCTGATCTAATTTGGGTTTCTCTACTGTTCATGGCGGCCAACTACAGTTTGGAGACAATTTGGGGCTTGGGGATAGCTAGGAGAAACCTCATTTTGAAGCTTTTCTTTGAGAAAGAACACATATAGGTAAATCCCTATTCTCTCCACCAAATTTTGATTTCTTTGCATGGATAGGAAGACCTAGGTGTCCTCTCTCTATAGGAATCGGTTTTGCTTGGTTTCGTGTCCTTTACGTGTCCGTATCGGACACGTGTCAATGTATATATGTATGTGTTTGTTGAAATGCCATAGTGGGCATTTCTTCCTTATTTTCTGTTTCTTTTAAAATAGGAATTTAGGGTTTAGTCTCGCTTATCGATTTTTGTTGGACTGAGGTGGTTGTGGTGTCGTGTCGGATCGCTATGAACATGGGTACACGCGGGGTACAGCACGCGCGCGCGAGTAGCATTCCCCTGCTACTCGGGGGCCACAATGCACTGGATACGTATCGTGGACACGTGAAAATGGATGCAGGCTGACACTGACACGAGGCTCCCAAAGTTTTGTGAGTCCTCGTGTCGTGTCGGATACGGAATCGGGTGTGCACTGGTCGTGCGCTGTGCTATGTTCGGTTCTACTCTATTTTCCTGTATTTTAATTCTGTTTTAAATGTTTAAATTGTGATTTAAAATGCTAATTAGTTTCCTAGACATGTTGTTAATCTCTGTTAAGTTAAATTTACATATTAGAATAGGTTTTGTTATGTGAAATGGGATTCGAAATTGAGTTGGTATTGACTGATACTCTTAATTCAGTCTTAATTTTTCCCTGAACTACAATTCCTATTTTTTTTCTGATTTCTAATTGTTGTTTCAGTTATCATTGGTTGTAACACATGTGTTAGTACCTGTTAGTTCCATTTTTCATTTTTGATCAGGCTTATGATATGAGAATGGGATATTAGATATTCCACTGGGTTTCGAAATGTGACTGATGCATGTTGTTTCAATTTCCTAAACTGTTACATTTTATTCCTATTTTAAATTGATGTGTTCAGTTATCAGATGATCCCACATAATTGTTTGTTCATGATTAATACGATTTACTTATTAGATTAAGTTTATGATATGGAAATGAGAATTTGGACATTGAGTTGGTTTCGAAATTGCATGACTGATACATTGTTTTCTATTAATACCTGAACTGATTTTCTATCCTTAACTATTGAACTGATTCAATATTGTATTGTCCACTGTTAGATTAGGGACTGAGATTGGTTACCTGTTCCTCATCAAAAATCTGAGAATCGATTGTATTTCCTGTTTAACTGTCATGTTCTCTTTCTAAAACTGAAATGGAATGCTAATTCTCTATTCATGGTATTGGTTTTGTTGGTGACTGAATT
Organism: Iris pallida; assembly: GCA_029216955.1. Lineage (NCBI taxonomy): Eukaryota > Viridiplantae > Streptophyta > Magnoliopsida > Asparagales > Iridaceae > Iris > Iris pallida. The sequence continues at coordinate 40,912 of JANAVB010041997.1, forward strand.
CAATATGGGTTAGAAAGTTAACTGTCACATGATCCCAAATCTAGGAATTGTTTTTCCTTCCTTACCTGAGTATTGGTTCTTCCTTTAAAACTAATTTGAATGATTAGCCATGTTGAATTGAATTCAAATTGGTGTGGAATGGTGTTTTGGTTAATTGAGGATTGTTTAATGTTAAAACTAATTTGATTCCCTATTGAACTGCTAATTCCCCATAACAGTGCATTGGTTGTTGGTTGATTGAATGATGGTCTGATTACTAAATTCTTGTCAAAACAGAGAATTGAATTCCTTTCCTTAAACCAAATTTGAATGTTAGTTCTCAAGTTAGTATTATTTGTTCATTGTTGAAGATGGATTGGGTTCTCTCTTTCCCTGTCAACTGTTTCATTTGTAAACTTTCAACTATTTTGATTTATATGTAAACTGTCAATGTATATCCAGGTTGCATTCACTGTAGGATTATTAGTAACTGTCCTCTGTTCTTTCCATTAAACTATTGATTCAATGTTGTTGTTTTAACTCACCGATTCCAGGATCACACTATACACAGGTTTACCATTCACTGTTTTTCCATGTTAACTCATTGTTTTCATATCACTCCCTGTTTCCTGTTAGCATTGATTCATGTTTCCTATCACTAGTGTACCCTCATGATATATCCTACACTGTTTTTCTATTTCACAGTTTATACACTGTTTGGTATTTGCCCTGTTTTCCCAATTACCCTCACACCCAAACAAGTTTATATCATGTAACACTCACACAATCTCACATGTTAGCTTATTGATTTTTCCAGGAATTGTGCTACACTGATTTCCTTCCATTTGATACTGTACACATCATGCCATGTCACTGTTTCCTATTCCTGTTTTCACACACAATGTTACTTCACAGTTTTTCCTATATTAATGCAACACACTCTTGTCACTCATACACAAACATGCTCTCATGTCTTCACTCACACACACCCCCATGTTATATCACATATATTCCTATGTGACACTCTCATGTCACTTCACACACACACACTTGAGCAGATGCACAAGGCCCTTTTCTATTCCTATGTATATGTGTACATACATATGTATATATATATATGTATGATTCACATTTTAATGTATCCTATATATACATGAGTGTACTATTATATTAGATATATTTTGATATGTTAATATGTGATATGTGGGTTGGCTTAGGCATGATATAGCCTATAGCCTAGGGCTCTTAGCCTATGGGTGTGTCTGTATGCCTAGTGAGTGTCTAGTTAGACTGGTATAGTCTATAATTGGTGTGTGCTTACTAGAATAGACTAGTTAGACTAGTATAGACTTGTTGACTTAGGTTTGACTTAGTTGACCTAGCCTTGACTAGTATAGTTGACTGGAGTTGACCAAGGGTTGACTTTAGTCTAGTTTGACCTCGACAGCATGCAGATGCATTGTAGATTTCAATTATCATCTCCTGTATACATCTTGACTTGTGTTGCTCTTACTAGGAGTCAGGCATCTCATCTCAGACAGTACATTTACTTCAGACATTTAGATACCAGACGAGTACATTCTCTGATCATTTCATAACTTGCTTAGAATTATATTCCTGCTCTAGTTTACCTTATTTGATGCTGTCACGATATTATCACGGATTGGTACTATATGGATCCCTACATTGAGATGTTATCCACCTCAGGAGCATCGGATACATCATGTCATGTGTTTCATGTACATCATGTATTCTTCGCTCTCATGTTATTCATATCTCTCATGTGCTTCATGCTCGTTCATGCATGCTCATGTACTCTCATGTGCTTTCATGTTCGGTCATGTTTCCCATGTATCTCATGTATAACCTATACTTCATGTGCACTCATTTATGAGCCTTCATGTGAATTTGATGTGCACCCATTTATGGGCCCCCATGTGAACTTCATGAGCACTCATTTATGAGCTCCCATGTATACTTCATGTCCACCCATTTATGGGCTTCATGTGAAAACCATGTACGTAACATAACTTGTCTGGATCCTTGTGTATTGATTGGGGGTATGGGGAGTATAAATGGTCATGTGAACAATTCCAAAGTAGTATAGCCATGTACGCCTCTATAGTATAGTCATGTACAAATCAAGCCGTTCACATGTCATCTTTATACTCCAAATCACTAGTCACTGTTAGCTCTCTACTTATAGTAGATATTTCTATTACAGTTCTCTCTCTGTTTACATCATGTGCTTTCTTTCAGTTTCATGTATCGTACTCTCTTACATGTTTATATTCTCTAACCTGTTATGATCTGCATGAGATGTATTGTGCTCGCTCCCGTCCTGACTGGACCTGTTAAAAATTTTACAGAGGATGATGAGGAACCCTGTACCCCTTACTTGGAGCTTGCCTAGATGACACTCACGACCTGGACCCCTAGGGAGGTTCAGGCAGCTACTGAGGACGATACCTTGCTTAGTATAGATAGTTTAGACTGTTTTTCCTTTTCATGTTTAGTTGTTGTCCTTGATTTCAGAGTTTATATTTTAGAGATGTTGAGTCTGGTAGTTGTTAACTTTGTTATTTCATTCTGCTGTACCTCAGTTGAGGATTTCTTTATCTATTTCCATCATGCTACATTCTACCTTAGATTGTGATTAATTGTACCTCTGTGTTGGCCCCTTTTGGAGAGTATTTCATGTTATGTAGTTATAGTTATTACCTAGAATAGCGTTCTACCGCTGACACTACGGTGTAGGCTGGGCGCTGTTACGTACTCGTACCTCACGGTGGGTGCGGGTCGTGACATCTCCACCGGATGGGTTATTACAGGCCTACAATAGTAGCAGATGCAGTTGATTATGGAAAGAAGTGTAAGGCTTGCCAGATCCATGCAGATTTCATACATCTGCCATCCGAATTCTTACACCCGACAGTGGCCTCTTGGCCATTTGAAGCATGGGGAATGGACATCATTTTGCCAATCACCCACCGTCGTCTAGGGGGCATCGGTTCATACTTGCTATCACCGATTACTTCTCCAAATGGCGGAAGCTGTTCCGCTTGTAGAGGTGAAGACATCAAACATGATTAGCTTCACAAAACATTACGTCATTTACCGTTTTGGACTACCCCGGAGGATTATTCACAATAATGGTCCGCAGTTCGCAAGCCACGCTTTCTATCGATTTTGTGACAGTAATCGGATTCAGAACATGGCCTCGACAACATATAATCCATCGGCTAATGGTCTGGCTGAAGCATTCAACAAAACCGAAATCAAACACCTCAAGAAGTTCGTATCTTCAAAGAAACACGACTGGAACGAAAAGCTTGACGAGTGCTTATGGGCGTATCTCACTACGATTCGGATGGCTATAGGAAATACACCGTTCTCCTTGGTTTACGGGAGCGAGGCAGTTCTCCCATTGGAGACTCAGATCCCCTCACTTCGAGTGGCCCTTACTTACCGGTTAACGTCGGACGATAACTACCGTCGACGGCTACAAGAGTTGGAAGCGTTAGATGAGAAGCGTTTACAAGCTCAACAAAGCATAGAGCTCTACCAAGCGCACATCTCTCGAGCTTTCAACAAAAAAGTCAAACAGAGAATATTTCAAGTCGGCGATCTCGTTTTGGCCATTTGCAGACCAATGGTCATGACTCACAAGACCCCGACAAATTTTAGCCTAAATGGGAGGGTCCGTTCATCATCGAGACCGTATTCTCTAACGGTGCATACCGTCTCGCAAAACAAAATGGAGACTTTCTCATGATTCCCATCAACGGTAAGTTCCTCAAGAAATATTATGTCTAAACTACATCTTCCAACTATCTCTCAGATTGTGAGTTATGTACCCTCTGGTATCGCTGAACTTACACTCTGACCTCAAATCTTCCAGATTGTTGAGTTATGTACCCTCAGGAACCACTGAACTTACTCTCTGACTGCTCTGCATGGATTCATATCTTATCTTCTGGTCATACCTTTGAACTTCCACACTAAATGCTTTTTCTACCAGAGTTTGCTCAAAATCTATTACTCGCACCACCATTGCACAAAAAGGGTAATAGGTCCACAAAATTCTCCAACGGGAAAAACAACCACGTCCATATTACCTCTGAATTGTTTTTCCGTCCATCACAAACAAATCACCCAATACATAGAACTTCTACGTTGATAATACCTCTGAGTTGTTCTGTGTATCCCTATTAGGCCCACTCCTAACACATCCTCATTACCTCTGAGTAGGGAGGCTCTACTTTAGGCCCATATTTACCATGTCCTCATTATCTCTGATTAAATATGTTGGTTTTCTCTCCACTTATAATCAGTACTCGTATCGCCAGTACACAAAAAGGGTAATAAGTCCATAAATCTATTACTCGCACCATCGGTGTACCAAAGAGTAGTAGGTCCACAAAATATCATTCAAATCTATTTGTTCGCATTTCCAGATGCACAAAAGGGCAATAGGTCCACAAAAATCCCCCAGTGGGATGTCTTTTATCAAACACAAATGCTGTATTAGGCCCTCTAGTACAAGCACCGCAAAATGCTACAAATAAAGAATGGAGTGAATGTATTACGTTTATTCAAAATCAGTTACATTCATAAGACTACCTCCAGTAAAGGATTGTACTGAAGTCCAAAAGAAGCAAAATGTATGCTACAGCTATAGACAGACAGAAACACAAAGACAGATACGAACATTCATTTTTCATATTCCAGCAATTACATGGTAACCCACGGATCCCTACAGTCAAGGATCATAGTTGTGCTAAGACATATACCATTCTCTTAGCCATTTCGTATACGAAAGCTCTATTTGACTGAGGTCTTCGGCGGGGGCAGAGGGTCAGAACTTCCAATACTACTGCCCTCAGACTTGGGCTCCTCCTTTATAGCAGCCTCAATCTTGGGAGCAATCCCCTCCCCAATGGACGCCAGTTTTTACCTCAACTTTTGGTATCACCTCCTCCTTAACAAACGGTGATTCTTTTTTATGAAAGAGGCAGCATCTCTCCTTCACAATGGTCTCAACCTCCAACATGAATGTTGCAAAAAATCAAAGAAAGGAGATAATCATATAAAGACAAAGTGAATGGGATCCATTTTTAGTTATGCGGCCTTTTCAGCTATGCGGGCTAACCAAATAGAACTCATGCGGCTCAGTCATGAAGTGTTCACACGGCTCAGTCATGAGGCACTTATGAGACACTTATGCGGCTCAATCATGAAGCACTGATGCGGCTCAATCAGGCCCTTATGCGGCTCAGTCATGAAATACTTATGCGACTCAGTCATGAAGTACTCATGCGGCTCAGTCATGAGGCACCTAAACGGTTCATGCGGTCCAGTCATAAAGTGCTCATACGGTTCAGTCATGAGGCTATTACAAGGCCTAGTTATGCAGTATTCATGCGGCCCAGTCATAAAGTGCTCATGCGGCTCAGTCATGAGGCAATTATGTGGCTCAATCACGAAGTACTCATGCGGCTTAGTGATGGGGCACTTATGCGGTTCAAGTTCGAATGAGCAGCGCTCATGCGGCTCAGCCCATGCGGCCCTATCATATCGAACACATGCGGTCCAAATAAGATATGGGCATGCATCGACCAGGCTTGAAGCATAGAGGCAGTATATGACAGTCCCGTGCATAAAATATGCAATATGGCCATTCAAAATTTTAGTCGTCGCCTTCCCACCATCCTTACTCTTGAAAGGGAGTTGCACGTCGGGATGAATGGAAAGAGAGTCTGCCGCTCTCGACGGAGAAGCAAGTCCCTTCCCTTTGGCCGCCGCACCAGTCGACTTGGAAACTTTTGGAGCCATATCAGAAAGTATGATGAAGTCGAAGGAGAAGAAGGTGTAAGAGAAAAATCTCTCTCCGAATGACCCCTATTTATAGAGTTTCTGGAAAGTCCCTTTTCGATTCTCGAGATTATTAAAGATAATGATGACGTTTGGGAACTTTATCCCTAATAACCGTCGACTTTGTCTTGAAGAATGCCTCTTCGATTCTCGAGATTATTACAGATAATGATGACATTTGCGGACTTTATCCCTAGTAACCGTCGGCTTTACCTCGAAAAGAGATCCACAACCGAATTAAAAAATTAAATGCAGCAGTGACAGCTGGCAGGCTGGATGGGGACTCTCTGCGGCTCAAAATCTCCCTACGACTAAAAGTCGCTCCTGACTACAAAATCCCTCTGCGGCTCAAAGTCTCTCGGCAGCTCAAGATCCCTGCGACTAAAAATCTCTCCTGACTTGAAGACTCCCTGCGGCTTGACATTTTTATGCTTCTTATTCAAAGTATTCCAAACTTGTAATTTGAAAACATAGAAGGGGGTCTTATAGAAGCATGGAAAATATGGGGTTCATGCGGATCACAATTTGTCGCATATGTACTTTTGGCCAAACAGGTCCGCATAAAGGAGAGCCACATGACAGATTCAACACCCTATGCGGCCCGTCGACAACCAGACTGATTCGAGCCGTAAAAGAAAGATATGCGGCCATGTTGATCAGTTCGTAAAAACTGACAAGTTCTGTCAAAACTGACAAAAATGACAGCTCTGACACTCTGAAAAAGATAAGACGACGTGAGCAGACAAAATGTTATGTCACCAAAAATAGGGTTCATACGCTTTCATGCGGCCAAAAGGAGTGTTACCCAAGCCGCATAAACCTTATGCGGCTCAAACATATGCGGCCCCAAAGTATACGAACTTCATGCGGCCAAGAGTGACTGTAACCTAAGCCGCATGAGCTTTATAAGGCCCAAAATACAGAATCTATGCAGCTAAAAAGTCCTTAAGCTATATACGGACTAAGGAAGATTGCGACTTAAGCCGCATGAGTCTCATGCGGCCCAACATGGTCGAAAACTGAGAGACTCATGGCTCAAAATGATTCCTATCCTGCGATAGGACACGTGGCAGGCTGACCAAGTCTCAGCCCAGATTTGTTGTAACAAAATTCCAACAAATCGACAGATGGCGGCCAAAGAGCGTCTTCACATGCTGAATAGCCACGTGGCCACATGCCATCTATGCGACTCAAAAAATATATCACTATAATAGCAGGGTGCAACACCCTTGTGAAAGGCTGGCAACATCGTAGGCAATTTTTTCAAGAGCTAAAGGCTGCGTCGGATATGTTGAAGCATGGAAAAGAACAGAAAAATTCATGCGGCTCAAAACAGATGGAGTCGCATGTTGTTCAAAGAAACTCTCAGAGCTTCATGCGGCTCAGGAGTTGTATGCGGCTCAAAAGACGCCAACCTAGCCATGCGGCTCGAAGTAAAAGCCACGTGGCCTTATGCGGCTCGCCTCAACAGCTGGCCATTAAGCAGCGGCCTCATTTAATGCTATGACACAACAAGACAGCTTTGACATAAAAGTGAACTGACAGCTCTGACATAAAGCAATGATGACTCTGACATAATGGCGTGCTCCTAGGGAAACGAAAAAATCTCCATAGCTGGCACGATCCATCAAATCCCAAAGTCTTCCTTACGGCTTTGACACGTGGCCAGACGCATGCGGTTCAGGTGGAAGCCACCCCATGCGGCCGCTACTCTCATGTGGCTCGGATCATGGGGACCATCTCCATGCGGTTCAAACCCTGAGAAGCCACCCCCATGCGGCTGCTACTCCATGAGGCACGGATTATGGGGACCATCTCCATGCGGCTCAAATGCTGAGAGGCCACGCCCATGCAGCCTTGACATGTGGCCAGCCTTATACGGTTCAGTTGGAAACCACTCTCATGCGACTCAGATTTCGGAAGCCACACCTATGCAGCTGCCACCTTCATACGGTTCAAATCCTGAGAAGCCACCCTCATGCGCTCTGTAAAGACACCCTATTCCTGTGGCTCGCGGTTAGGACACGTGGCAGAAGATCAGTTTCCCCCGTGTCCCTACGGCTCGCAACATAATGATGGGGACACGTGGCACCAAATCAATCAAGATTTATCAACAAATTCCAACAATCAGATTTAGTGCAACCATCATAATTACTCGGATCAAATCAGATTTATTGCAATCAAGCAGATTGAACACGTGGCAGGAGATCCGAGCTTGTCAAATACGAAGATTTGTAGCAATCAACATTAATTGCCCATACGAATTTGGCACAATCAACATTAACTGCCCAGATTTGCTGCAATCAAGATTAACGGCCCAGATTAATTGCCAACAAATAGGATCAAGAAAAATGGTAATTAATCTCCAAACGCTGACTTTTTAAGGGGCAATCATTGCAAACCTAATGATCACACCCCACTCCTATAAATAGCAAGGTGCCATTCCCTTGCAAACCTCTGACTGGATACACAAAGGAAAAAAGGTACGCACAGAAGAGTCTCCCCATACATTCTGAGAGCATTTTTCATCAGAGACAAGGCTACGTCCGATCGTCCAAGGAGTAAGGCAGAGCTGCCGTCTTTTCGAGCCTCTATCGTCACCCCCCAGAATCTAAAAAAACAATCGTACTTAGATTGCTGTACCTAGGTTTTCATTCCTAGGCTTTCTTTGTACGAGCGAGTTTGTATTGTGAGTCTAAGTTCAGTCCTCCTATAAAATTGTTCTGCACTTTTACAATTAATGGCAAACACGACGGCGACTCTGTGGGAGACTAACTTCTCCACGGCTGAGGAGTTGGTGACGCAATCGGACGCAGCCAAACTTGGCTCCACTCAACAAATGCTGGTCGCTCGGTTCGACCAGCAGGCATTTGAAAAAATGCTCTCCGACGGGGGCGCTGGCCCGGTCCAACGGCAAGCCCGCACGAAAAGGTACGCAAGAAGTGGAGACCAAAATTATTGCTCCTTCCTAAGCTTTCGAAGAAGTACTCTCTGTTGCCCAAGATGGGGAAAGACTCTCATGCGGCCCCACTTCAGGCCATAGAGGACTCTACTGTCCCCAAGTCCAGTAGAGGAAAATACTACGATGTTGGACTTGCAGGGGCAAAGAGGAACTCTGTGCGGTCCAAGAAGAAGTCGTATAAGGCGCCAGCCACATGAAAACTCATACGGCCACGAAGCCAGCCGCATGCAGGAGGCTCATACGGCCAGAATGTCCTGCCGCATGAAGGAGGCACATGCGGCTACGACAGCAGCGCATGCAGGAGGCTCATGCGGCCACGAATGCCAGCCAAATAAAGACTTCTTATATGGCCACCGCTCTAGCCGCATACAGAAGGATCATGCAGCTATACATACCAGCCGTATGCAGACAGCATGCACGGCTACCAAACTGAGCTGATACCATCTGCTCCATACGACTCACGGTCAGTCTCGACTGTCTCTCAGGCGATC
>JANAVB010041998.1:0-34384 GCA_029216955.1 Iris pallida
GGGGGGGGGGGGTTGGCGCTGTCGGAGAGGGGGCAGAGTGGGTGTCCGGAGAGGGAGGGGAGGGGGGGGCAGGGGTGGGCGGGAGTGTGTGGAGGGGGGGGGGGGGGGGGGGGGGGGGGGCGCAGCCATGGGTGCTGGCAGGGGTGGGTAAGGGTAACTTCGTTTTTTTTATTTTTTTTATTTTATGATATGGAGTTGAAAATATTTAATAGTGATTGTATTAAGTTGTTAAGTAGAAAAGTTTAGGCTATCATGTTGAAAACAAAAAAGTTGAAGGTATTAAGTTGCAATTAAATCCAAATTTTTAGAATAAAATAGTTATTGTTGTAGTATGAATTGTTTCAATATTTATTTTCCAAATGTTAGTGTTCGATCCGAATTTTGGGCATGACTAAGATTATTTTTATCTATACAAGATTGCTAATTGCGTGCTTAAATAGTTAACTCAATCGACTTGCAAATATATAATGAAAGCCCAACTTGTTTGTAGGTTCAATTATATATGGGCAACGCCTGTTGAATTTTCTTCTATGGACTTTGGAATTCTATATTATTTTCTGACTCGAATTTGTTTGAGCATGAAGATTTAAATATCTAATTAAATATTTAGACTGTTGATGAATTTGTTTGAGCATGAAAATTGAAATATCTAATTAACCATCTAAGCCTAAAGCCAAGATAGGCAATTAAGGAATGTGATTATGCGAAACTTAACACCTATCTATACATGAACAAACTAAACAAAAGGAAACAAGTACTACTTGTCAAATAAATCAAATGTTGAAATTAATTAATAGATTATTTTAACCAACATAATGATTCTAATGTAAATGTTGGGCCATGCATGCCCTGTTGAGGCTTTACTAACATCTTTAGCCCAAACCTAACCTGAGGTCTTTCTAGTCTTTCTAAATATACATGTGAGACAGGTATATATAGGAATTAGGAACGATACAAAGGCCCATCACTCCAACATTAGATAGTCTTTTCCAATAAAATAATATATCTATACTCCTATATAAAAAAAGAAAGTGTAGATTTTATCGTAGAATTTTTGTTCCAAAATTATTCTTACCTATGTTTGCTAATTAAAATTATCCATTAAATTTAACATACCAATTAGAAAATTATGTATAAAAAGATTTAAGGACATTGTTGTTTACTCTTCCAAATTAGCAAAAACTTTACGGACTACTGTTTACTTCTTCTAAGTAATATAAAATAGGTAAGCGCGCTCGTGCGCGCGCACGCGCACACACACACACACATATATATATATATATATATATATATACACGAATTCTGACCACTTGGACTGCATGCATCTCTCTTAACCACTAGACGAGACGTCATTTGCATATATATATATATATATATATATATATATATATATATATATATATATAACATTAACAATTACATACTTCCAACTACAATAAATATTTACCAATAAAAATAAATTTATTTTAAAATACTATATATTATTTAAAATATTTGTCACGCAATGTACATTTAATAAATGTACGTGTCCAACTTCTAATTACATATAAAATTAACATATATAACTATTTTGAAACACCCACAACCACTAGTCACTCATGCAAGCATATATAACTATTTTGTAAGTTTACAACTAAATGAACTATAATTTATTTATAACCACCTATATGACAGCTCTCCTCTTCTTTCATACCCCCATATGAAAAAAAAACGAGAGTAAATTAACAACCGCTATTGTAAATAAAGACAAATATTAAAGGCTATCCCCAAATTATTAAAGGCTATCCCCAAATTATTAAAGGCAACCCTCCTACTAAGAGCATCTCCAACCCTATTGTGAGTTTGAAAAAAATGGTTGCCACATAGGAATGACAACCATTTTTTTCAAAAGTACTTCTCCAATGCAAATGTGAAATAAAGTGTGGAGTTGACATGGCAATGACATGGCAAAGACAATGTGAAGTTGGTTGTCTAGATCTAGACAATGCACTTCACAATGTCTTTATGTCCACATCATCATTTGTGAATAAAAATATTTATAAAAAAGAAGTAGAAGAGTAAAAGTTGTCTTGGAAGTTGTAAAAAAATATTTGTATTGTCTTCTCAATACTTTTGCATTGGAGATGACTTTTTAAACCCATTGTCATTTGTGAATATAACATTGCCACCTATACAAGACATTGTCTTGTGCCTCATGCCACCTAGGATTCACAACACAAAACAAGACAATAGGGTTGGAGATGCTCTAAGGACAACCATGAATTTTTTATGTTTTTTTACTAAGAGCAACCAAAGTTGCACAAGTTTACTAAGGGCCATCGAAAAAAGAAAAAAAATTGTGAAGCCCTGCAGTCCGCTATCCTCGACGAGGTCTTCCGCACCTACTCCGACTTCGTCCTCCCCGGCACCCCCGAGCTCTCCCTTCCGGGCCTCCTCCGCACCTACGACGACGGCGCCGGCGATGTCGACGCCCTCTCATTCTCCCCCGCGGGGGACCTGGACGCCGACGCTCCCTCCTCCTCTGCCGAGGATACTCCCTCCGATTCCGCCGTCGGCGTCGCGTTCGACTCCATGTGGACGCTCCTCGACGACCTCGACATCCTCCTCGAGCGGACGGTGGGAGGACGAGGGAGGAACCCTTCGACGGGCACTTGGCGCTGGAAAAGGCGTTCTTTGACAATCATCTGTTCGTCGAGAAAAAAAAATTGTGAAGGATTGTAGGCAAGCCCTGCAGTCCTGTCTTCACTCTGGACTGCAGGCAAGTCCTGCAGTCACTGTTGGTGGGCCTTAGTGTTTTCAAAATGGCAAATTTGTAATTTTTTTAAAAAATTGAAACTGGTGGCCCTTAGTAATTTGGGGGTGGCTTTAACATTTGCCTAAATAAATTGTAACATGTTTAGTTGTAATCTTAACATACCAACACATACATACTAACAAATCTAACACTTATTAAAAAAATCTGGCACTTGTCCCCTGCGGCTGCACGTTCCTGATTATCGAGAGCCCCGACGAAGCCGGCGCGAACGCCAGGGCAGAACGTCCCCGCCGAGTCCACCGGGATCAAGTAGCTCTTCGCCGGCAGACTCAGCTCCTCGCGTGATGGCGGTCCCGGAATCGACGATCGCCCCGCCGCCGCCCGCGTTGTCCGTCTCGAAGGCGGACTGCGGGATCGAGAGGACCTGCCCGCCCACCGCGATGCCGGTCAGGCTGACGTAGTAGAACGAGCTGGGTTCTGTCCCCCGACCCACTAGTCGGGGCCGGTCAAACCCTCTAACCCGACCGGCCCGATCCAGGCCCGATTCAGGCCCAGTTGGCACGCGATATATTAACGATCCCGATGTCCACGGTAGCATCGGAATCTTGTTTTAGTGCAGGTTCAATGATACTGAGCAAGAAGAGGAGCAAGATGCTGTCGGATATCTTGGAATCATGCGACTATATTCAAGATTGGGTTCGTGCGGAAGAACGAACCCAAAATTCAAGAGATGAAAATACCGACATCAGTGGACTAGACTTTGAGTCTCTTACCTTGGAGAACACCAATGAAGGAGGTGCCGAGCAATAGAAACAGACGAAGGACGACGGAAGACAAAAAAAAACTTGTACATTTTTTTACAATTTAGTTGACATTAATAAATTGTCCAAAATAAAAAAATTGCCCAAAATTGTATATTAATTTATGTTGAGATTAATAAAAATTTGTTTTTATCTCTTACATTTTAGTAGAATTAAAATTTCAGTTTTTATGCAAATTTTTTTTCGATTTTTTTAACTTAAAATCGGGCTGTCCGGTCCAGCGCTGAACCGGCCCAGGCTCGGTTCAGCCCGGCCCGACTAAACCGGGCCCCGGGTCCGGACTGGGTCCAGCCTTCCCCCCGAACCGGTCCGCTTGCATGAACTGTCTGAGCCCCGGCCCAGACTGGGCCCAGTCAAACCAGATTTGACCTGAGCCCAGGACCGGCCCACCCAACACCTTGATGTATATGATGTACTCTAATCCTAATTTCTTTTCATGCGAGTTCATCTTTCTTTTCACAATCTATATGCATTAGTGCCATACTATTGTATGGATGAAAATTACGGAAATTACGGACATGGACGGATGCATAAACATAAATTACGATGGGTTAGACTGAATTAGAGTAACCTGGTGTGGGCTAACTCCTATACCAAAAAAGAATCACATAGAAAGAAAAGAAAAAGAAAAAGAAAAAAAAATTGGGGTAGCCTAGATCCGCCCCTATTACGGAAAAGATTCAAAAGAAATAACATCTGAAAATGGCAACAACACTACCCAAGCATTAATACAAGGTGTTATTGATCACAACCAAACTCTTCTCTAATCTACATAGAAATTAATAAATATCGAATCAAAATTAATATGGATAATTAGAACCTATGTCACACAGACACGAATTTGAAAAGAACAGGACACAGAGACTTCCTCATGTAGTTTAGTATGTAGTAGATATAGTGTCTGGACACAGTCAGAAATGGCTAAGGCACCATTATTTTTTGGAGCGTCTTTTGGGACCCCTGAATATAATTTCTGACTCAAACATTAGTGCAACTTACTTGAAACTCTGCTACTAAAACCCGATTAATTCAACAACTAAGAATGCACATAACATATATAACAGAGCAAAATGAATCGATCAGCGTCTTTCTTACGTTACAACAGCTAAAATAAGTATGCAAACAAATCAATGCACTCAACCTGATCAAGGAAAAAAACGTGCAATAACCATATTCTAAGACAACTCCCTTTTTTTACACCATTTTATGTTACAAGCAGAGCGACTGACCGGTGCACGAATTCAGTGTCCCCCGCCGGACTCCACGTCGTCTAGTATCGGGCTCGTGTCCCTGACGCGGAAGTGGTTCTGCGGTTCGACATAAACCGTCTCGAGTTCCACTGGTCTTGAATCCAGATGAAGACCATTTGTGGTTGTAGAAGTAACTCGACCGTTGCTTCCAGCTTCCGACAACACGTGGAAATATGCATGAGGTCCCCAACCTGTCGGTCAACATTCAGTACTTGACATCCTAACATTTAAAGTATCAAATCGAACTATCATTAACCTTCAGATGGAGAACATACCATTTACATGATAAGGAGCTGGAAAGAACTGAAGATAACAAATTGAAGCAACTACAAGCCCTGCAAATTAGAAAAAATAAAAAGCAAACAAATTATTAAAAAAAAGCATGTTTCTATGACTGGAACATACAGTAGGATGAATTGTAAAAAAAACAAACCTAAAGAGCCTCCAGCAAATACATCTTGCCAATGGTGCCAATAGTCGTCCACTCGAGAAACTGCTACAAGGGAAGCAGCAAGTAGAGGAAGAAAAATTAAGCAAAGCTTGGCAACATGGCCCTTACGGTCGAACACTCTGATTTTCCCTGCTAGATACCATGCCAAGAATCCTAGACCAGCAAAAGACCCTGCATACATATTGATAGGATGATAATTGCTTAATTAGAATATTCTTAAACATCTAACAATGACAATGCTGCAGGACATTTCTTATATAAATTTGAATGAAATACCTAAAATAAATAATTCATGAAATTGGTGTCCGAACAGTTTTTGAACTGAAGAAGCAAAATCTAGAGGAGAGATTGCACAAAAGATGTAAAAGAGTAGTGCACTGAATCCAAAACATTCCTTAACTCTAGAGTTGCAGTTTATATATTTCTTGAAATCCAAAACATACCTCAACTCTAGAGTTGCAGTTTATATATTTCTGTTCTAACACCGTTGAAATCCTTTTTTTATGGGGTGAGAGTTGGATTCACACGGCATTTTTTTTGTGGGTTAGAAAGTTGAAACCCATTTCTTAGTGTACCGTGGCACTCTCCCATATTTTTCGGTTAAAAATAGATGCAATTTGGTAAATAAAATATTGGGCTGTACCCCGAATAACATTTATTTTTCTTTCTTTTTTTTAATCCATATTCCTGCCCATGATTGGGTGGAGTTTTTTTTTAAAATTTTCTACTTAAGTATTATTTTGAATACAACACTTTTAACTTTTAAATTCCAGACTACCGTAATACATTCTAATTGTTATAATTATGAATATATATTTTTTAGATACCAATAAGACCTAATCAAAAGTACAATTTAGCAAATTTTAAATATATCTGATTGAGTCAAACTGAGAAGTAGAGTTTGAATCCAATCTAATATATAGTTTAAATCCAATCTAATTTAAATGGTAGTTCAGTTTAAATTAAACCCGTAGTTTTAATTAAATGGAAAGGGTCTTGATGTTAGTCGTATGATATTCTATATCCTTAAATCATGACTATCTTTTTTTAATCTTTTGGCAGGAAACATCACTCTTTATATATACTAGTAACGTGCATGTGCATTGCACGCACATAAAAAATATTGTTGAAAAATAACTAAAAATAAATTTATTATAAATAACGATGTCCTGTGGGATCGAACCCATCCAGCCAGGGAGAATGTCTCCCACCTTAACCACATGAGTTAGATAATATTAGGTTAGTTAAACAATTAGTTAGAATTTATTTATCTTCTATTTTTTAATTACGTGAGATATGTATTCCGCTTAGACGGCTCATTTTGAGTCGCTTTCAAGCATATATATATATATATATATATATATATTGCAAAACCCAACATAGAGATATATGATGAACTATAAGTCTCTAAACTTACCGAGAAATAGAATTACCAAAAACAATCACTCACAGTAGATGTTATATATCAAATCTGAAATGAAAAACATTTAACCAACAATCTACAGTTACCATCTGAATAGTTTGCATCTTACATGAAGAATGCCCACTGGGAAAACTCTTGTGCCCTTCCCTTATAACCTTCTTCTCCCCGTGACAAATAACATTTGTGGTAATATTATCATAAACCTGGACATGATATGCAACAATAACACAAATTAAGCCGATATAATACTGCAGATGAGATAGAACTTCAATGATAAATAATATGCTTAATCTAAAAGCCTACATCAATTCCATCAGGAAAACAGCGCCAGAAGAAATCCGGCCGTGGTCGACCTACGGCGTCCTTTATGGCGTCGGTCAAGACCCCAGTAATAAGCAAAGAAAATAAAAGACCTGCAAGAAGAAAAAAAATTACAACCTTAAAGATGCATCAAATCATGTACTACAATTACTTGTAGCTCATGTGGAAAGCAGCGCGGACACGAGGCAAGGCCAACAGGGTTCGAGCCTCCCAACCGTAAGGAACTGTAGGTGTGTGTGGGTTGTAATAAAAAAAAAATTCCTGAACATAATAAAAAGTAGAGTTACCTAGTATGGCATGATGCAGATCATACACATTCCTCCTTTTGAAGTAAAAGCCACCAAATATTGCAAAAGGTATTAAAATCGCAAACAACTGCCAGGAGAGAATGATTGGTCATTCTTCTGCTATGTGAAAATTCTTAGTTTTATCTAAACAATATTTACAAGTATAGATCAGAAAGAACATACCGGAACAGCCCAAAATGGTATTGTGTTCTTTTTCAAGGGATATCTAAGATCCGTCATCATGTCTTTACCAACAAAACGGTGGAAGGGATCTATGGTGTTCAATATAACATCTATCACCACAAGAAGTACAAGTATAATCCAGTCATGCATGTGTAACTTTGCCAGTTTCGCTCCATGGGATTGCAGAGTATGAGAACCCAATATAGTATCAGCCATCTTCTGCTTGTTGAAGACAAAAGAAGAATATGGTGAAAAACTAATCAATATTTTGAATTATATCTATGTATGTAAATGGTTTATGTATTTGTTATTCCCAGTAGTAAGAACCAACATGAAAAACATAGAAACCCTCGAGTGATAGATCACCTACTTTCTTCCACAAAATGTAAAAACAAGAGGAAGTACAATGATAACATTTCAAAATTCCAACTATAAATGAAATACATAAGACTAAAGTTTAAAGAAGTGGGAGCCTTTCTTTCCTAGGCGTGAATGTGGTGAGGAAGGAATATGACTGAAAGAGATCTGTTGGAGGAAGGAAACCAGGAAGACTTAGCATCAGGCTCTTTCTTTCTTTTTTTTAAGAATAGAAGCACACAAGCCAACAATATACTTATCAACTATATATCCTTCTCCTTGTGTATATTTTCCTGCAACATGCTTCTGAGAGAGTTTTTACGATGTTATTAGGGCCATATGAAGGATACATGTAGATGATTTTTAAGATCAATCAAGTGGGCAATGCTTTAATTCTCTAGTAGGATTTTCTTTTTCCCATGAATATGTTATTTTCCATATGATAAATGTCATTTCTATTTTGTACCCATGCATGCCCTGACACGTGTCATGCACTTACCTGCACTGATCTTGGAGTGTTAATGCTTCCCGGTGAATCCCAAAAAACGTGAGATCACTAAAGAAGGGACATATACATAAAATATCCAATAAGAAATTTAAAAATGCATATAAAAGGTAGCAGATTCGTCATTCCTTCATTCTTTGACATAATGTGTATGAATATATATTTTATAATAAATAAACCATGTTACCTCTTCATCTAGAATCTTTATAGTTTAGAAAAACTTAGAGGGTGCTCCTTCGTTGCATGAACTTAACTACATTCTAAAAGGTAGGTCTTCCTACTTGCCAACAGACCACCTATATTTTATGGCTTGCCTGGTGTTCCTTTTATGCTCATAGCAACATTCGCTAGAAATTTGTCACCAACATAGAGGGTTGAAGTCAGGTTGATAGTCGGTCACAAAACTTTGTCAAATCTTGTATGGAACCTTTTTTATGCTCCATAGTTGATTCCATTCAAAAAGTAGGTCATAAAAAAGAAATGTTTCTCTTCGCACCTCATATCAAGAGGAGGTAGCTTGTAAGCTGGCTGTTTTGGGTTAGCTATGGGTTGACACAAAGTACACACAGAAACCCCAAAAAAACAAATCCTTAAACCGTTAAACCCGCTTTCTTCATATAAACGTATCGATCGAAATTGGACCAGAATAAAGAATCGGATAGGTTGATAATTTGATACGGAATGTTCTTGAAGTCACTATAACCGAACAATACAAAATTACGCACAACTGTATCCGTGTTGGACACACGACACGGGCACTCCAAAAACACAGCAAGACACATCAAAATAGCTGCCCATATGTCTATGTATTTGTGTCCTCACCGTATCCGTGCCAACGCAACATAGGATTTTATTAATAGAATGATTGGAAGTTCTTCGAATCAGTTGATTAAAAATTGACAGGAGTGGTTTGGCAATTAGTATTGGTGGTTAGGATGGGATTTGGTGGCACTTTGATCACTCAAAGTTAAATATAGCACAAATAATAAATAAATCCAGTCACATCCAAACAAGAAAAAGAGTGTCTTTGAACGCGCGGACATATTATGGTTTTGAGATCAAAATATCTGTTCTTTTTATAAATTTCTCTCCTTCTTTCATACATATCCAAAGAAGCTCTTCTTCTCTTGTACCCATCTTGGGCTGTAAACAAATTTTAAGGGCTAGTTTGGTTCCTATTAGAAATGATAAATGTTCCATTTCAAATGGCAAACACCATATAGT
Source organism: Iris pallida (assembly GCA_029216955.1). Taxonomy (NCBI): domain Eukaryota; kingdom Viridiplantae; phylum Streptophyta; class Magnoliopsida; order Asparagales; family Iridaceae; genus Iris; species Iris pallida. Next base: position 9,578 of record JANAVB010041998.1, read on the forward strand.
GTTCTCATCAGTGTTTCAGTTTTCGTTTATTTTTCTAGGGTGAAAATGGCAAAAACTGGGAACCAAGCCAATTTCATTTTCCATTTTTTCCTAAGATGTCGGCAAACGGCTCCATTTCAAATGGGAATCAAACTAGTCCTAAGTAGAAAGGTAGGTAATGATTTTCATAATCGGGGATTATGCAAATTCTAAGTAGAAAAGTAGGTAAGACTTTTCGTAATCGGGAATTCTGCAAATTCTAAGTAGAAACGTAGGAATACTTTTCATGAATGGGGATTATATAATCATCAATGGTACCTCTCTGACATGTGGACCAAGTTGCATAATTTGTCATATTTTCTGGTCTAATTTTTAAAATTTTCGTGGATCCTAGAATCGGATAAGAGCATCTTCCGGATTCTCTGGAACCAAAATTTTGGTGGGCACATATTATTTTCCTAAATTTCAAGGCGCTTTCTTGGGTGGGATTCCATGGATCCAGGTCCTCTGCAACCAAAATCCCATGTAGCTAGCCTTGTAATGTCGGGCATCCGTCCGTGAACGGTTTGTTTGCATGATATGTTATCCGTGTAGAACACGTAATGGAGACACGACACAGACACTCCAAAAGCACAGCACGACACACCGAAACGAATCAAAATCATTGCCATATCCATATCGTATCGATGCGTCGCAACATGATACGAACCTTGGGAGAACTCGTCCAAAAAGTTAGCCGTTAAGAGGAGAGAGTCCAAGGTTATGATCCTACAGTGTCAGTGCCACATCAGTTATATGGAAAACTTGGTGTGGGCTGGATATAATATTGGACTCTCTTCTCTTCACGGCTAGCTTTTAGGATGAATGCTCCCAAGGTTCACATCAAATGGTGATACGATATGAGTGCCTAGAACATGTCTCCCGGTTGCAATCGTGCGGTGTGTGTGGTGACGCCGGCATAACAGTGTTCGTCCGGGACTAGAAGTCTAGCACAAAGCCAGCCACCACGATCGCCGAGCGCGGTGGAATGTTATCCGGGGTGATATGGGATGATATGACCTTGGGATCTCTCCTCTTATTGGCTAGATTTTAGGATGAGTTTCTCCGGGGTTCCTATCACAACATAGGGATTTCATTTGCAAGCTTTCGGAATCAGTTGGTTAAAAATTGGGAGAAGTGGTTGGCAATTAGTGTGGGTAGTTAGGTCGGGTTTGGTGGCACTTTGATCAATCAAATTTAAACATTAGCGTACAAGTAATAAATAAATCTCCAGTCAACATCAAAACAAGAACAAAAAAATTACTAGATGAGAAGTTATTGTGTTTATATTCTAACAACAATAACCAAACAAACAAACATCAGCAAAATATCATTTTCCTATTACTATTCAACACAAACGAAGAAGAAGAAAAAATTAGGGTTCTCGTTTCCTTACCAATCTTGTCTGTATCCGTGTCTGTGTCCGTATCCGAAACAGAACGCCGAGAAATCGAAAAGAAAAAATAAGAGAGAGAGAGGAATGGAGTAGAGAGAGAGAGGTGGCTTCTTTCTTCTTATTTATAAGGAGGAGGAGAAGAAGGAGAGGAAACAATTTCATATTTCAGTGGGGCCCACAGTCCCCCGTTGAAGTTTGAATGGATCGGAGGAGGAGAAAAGCTGAGCGGAGTTAGCACCGGTCCAGAATCCGCTTACATATGTTGAATTATTTTATTCTATTTTTTTATTTTGGTCCATTGAGAGTGACCGAGTGAGCCGCCAAGCTGGAAATGGAGTTTGTTATCTCCACCAAATCCATAGAACCTTCTCTTCTCTAGAATGGAATTATGTAATAAATAAAAGATCTAACTTAAATCTGTATTTATATTCTAAAATTAGACCTACGAACTGCCTAGGGCTAGGGGCCAGCATTATTGGATATTGGATCAAAAATTGAATCGAACCGACTAAGAAAATTAATTTAGTTTGTAATAAATAGAAAAATCGATTTGGTTTCTATTTGAAGATACAATAATTCCCTATTCGGTTTCAGTTATTTGTTTGTAATGCAGTCCAAAAACAAAATCAAATAACACGTATACTATTATGTAAATATCCTCAAATTTATACATATTTTATGATTAAAAATGTGTATATTTAAAAAAATATAATTCTATGTATATAATTTCAACAACTAGTCCAACTTTATATGCAATTTTAAAAATACAACAAATATGTGTATAAAAATTACAATATTTAATATAATTTAGTTAGGATCTAAACTTTGGGTCCGACCCATTAAGCAATAGAAATAGTCAATAGGACAAACCGAAACGATTATTCGGTACATGTCCGATTTTGGCTACTTTTGGTTCGGATTTGAATTTTTAGAATTTCGGTTTATTCGATTTTGAATGGTTCAGTTTGGTTTAAAGCGAATAAACTGAACGCACACATATACATGCTCACATCTACCTAGAGCAACCCAACCTCTCAGACCGACCATACTCACCGACGCTTGGATCATACTCGATCGTCTCTGTTGGCGGACAAGTTTGAAAAAATATTGATTGTCAAGAACAACGAGTTTGTATCTGTGGATACTAAGTATATCTTATAAATTCTCAATTTTTTGTTTCGTGAAGAAAGGAAAGAATTCACAAATTAGATTTCGCTAAGAGACATTTGGTATACAATTTTCTTTTGCGATAAATTTTGGATGAAAAAGTTATTTTCATATTTAATTTAGATTATAAAAACTTATTTCTGAAAATTACAAATATCCAGATAAAAAATTTACCCGCAAACTATGGGAATACGAGAATTGGTGCGCATATTTTTATGGCCGAACAAAAATAATAATATTATTTTATATATTTTTATAATTTTTTTATTTTTCATGTTTTTTTTTTCAATTTTTTATCCTTTTTTAATTTTAATATTTTTTGTCTTTATGTTTTGGTACTTTTTTTCATTTAAGTGTTTTTTTGGTTTTTTTTAGATTTTTTTCAAATTTTAATTTTTTTTTTGTATTTTTTGTATTTTCTCATACTTTTTATCTTTTTAAAAATTTTAAATTTAGTTTTTTATGCTTTTTATTTTTTCCGAAAATATTTATATAATCACAAAACATTAGAATACAAAAAAAAATTAACAATAATTTTCGAAAATATAAAATTTTCGGTTATATACTATTTTGCTTACCAAACGTCTTCTATTTTTTTTTTATTGCTTCTACAAATTGCTTTTATGGTGGCCTAACAGTGTTACTTTATCTAGTTACCAACAATATCAGCAATAAAAAAGTGGATCAGGTGGACTAAAATTATAAATACAAAATACTTCCAAAGTGTGAACATCAATTACCAAGTCGTAGGAAAATGAGGTTAGTAATATAAACAACAATGTCACCAGTTTTTACAATATTTCATAGCTACATTTTTTTTTAATTCCTGTGCAAACTGACGAGCTCCTTCTCTGCAACTGCTCCTAACATCATAACATGGTTATGAATTACTTGACGCTTCAATAACGTGTTGTTCAAAGTAAGCTTCCAGAAATCCATCAGGAGAGGAGACCAAGTCTCCTTCTTTCCGCCTTCATTATAATCAATAGTACTGAAAAATTGACCTTGCTTTCGTCAAAGCCCAGAAAAATACAAAAATAAACAGATCACACTGTTGAGAACGAAACCCGAATTTTCTTTTCCCAAACTTGTAAAATCTGACGAGAACCGAAAAAAATGTACAAACAAAATTAATCAAAGCCACACAAAAAAAAAAGGCGCACACTCTAATAAAACTTCTCGAAACAACTCGAAACAATCTCCGAAACTCCGAATCTCTCTTCTCATTTCTTAGAAAGCTTCAAACTTAAAAAAGCTCACCCCTTTAATCTCTTGATATTGATGATAATAAATTATGGTAAAAAAAAACACTTATTTAAAGCACCACGATCCCTAACAAATCTAGACCATGAATCACGATCCAACGGTATAAATAATATACTCAAATAATATATCAATGATATATACCTACAGTATACGAAAAAAATTGTCCAATTCGTGTCGTAACCATTCTGAAACAAAACTGTCAGACCGATACCAACGATACACCAGTTGCCATATGCCAATGGTATACCAGTAACTGTTCATCAACTTCCCAAACCTCACCTCTCAACACGACACATATGACACTCGCCGTGCGCCTCACCTCCCAACACGACACAGATGACACACGCTGTGCGCCGAAGTGTTCTCCAACACAGATGGATTATAAACAAACAGCCATCAATTTCAACTGAGGATCATGATTCATGTGCTTCTGGACTATTTAAAACTTCACCATTTCATCAAACATGTCTCGCATCGATCAAAGCATGTCAAGTGTGATGCAGCGGGCTCCGGGAATGATTAACCTCGAGATTCCCAATTCATGAAATCCGCATATTAACCAGACAGTTAGGAACACACACACATACTGAACATCCCAACTGTTCATGATTCAAGTAGCCAAAAGCAAAGAAAATAACTCCCCTGCTACAACATTTATCTACATGGCTGGCGAAATCAACATATAAAGAAACAAAAGAGTCCGCCGGAAGAGACTGTTCAGGAACTGCCTTGGCTTACCATTCTCCTAGCACTCTCCATATTCACAAAGACGAGCTCCTAGCGACTTGGCACGACATATTCATATGACACGTTGCTAGCAGTCTTTAACACATCTAACCAACACTTCCGGTCAATGCTAATGTATTATTTGCTCTCTTCCATATTCCAGTGCATCTAAATCATTCCCACTAGGTTGCCCTACAGATGATTCAATATCATCTCTCTTTGACTATAGCTGGTTTGCAGTGTTGGTGGTATCCGTGGTGCTGCTGCTTGCTTCCAGCATCTGGGTATATGCATACGACCTCCCGCCTATAAGAGAGCAAATCGGATTAGATTGGCACAGTAAAAATACAGATGAAATTTATTCGATGATTCATGGCTTCACCGTCGACCAGGAATAGGTAAAATAGTGATCCATTATGTGAAGAAAAGTTCAATACAGAAATTTGGAATAGAAAGCATTATGCCACACTGAAAACAAAGTTCAAGATGTGCAACTTATTTCAATTTAGCTGCCAAAACAAATGTATAAAGATCCTTGTGTTATCTACCATTGATACCCTAAGATACTTGGGAGTAGAACTTCATGCAGCAATCTTTATCATGAACCATGCTAATACCCCTACTCGCCAATAGAAAAAAGAATATGCACAAACCTTACGTCAAAAAACATAGATTTGTTGATCATGCAATATCATTGAGCTGATGAATGATACTTGACCAAAAGACAGAAGGTGATAGATCTAGTATCTACAGGAACATCATTTAATTAGATAACCACACAGACGGTAGCTTGAGTTTGTTCGATGCTAGATTATGCAGACTTATAGTTAACTGTAATAATTGGCACACCATGATGACATCTTGTTCTTTTGCAAGGGTGGGCTTAGAATTGCAACAGCTCCAAGAAAAAAACACGTCTTCAGATGATTAATCTAAAAATGTACTTGCCCATGGAAACTGTAGAGAATAATGGTTCTATATTTTATTGATTTGGCTACTCCACTACTTATAGGGAGTCTAGCTCCGCTTCATATTACATTTTCCAATGTGGGACTAAATCCCTTATTAGTTCTCAACACTCCCCCTCAAGATGGGCGATAGATATTAATCATTCCCATCTTGTTACATAGCTTAGACAGACTTAATGAACTAAGACCCTTAGTCAGACAGTCTGCCAATTGTTCTTCTGAGCGAACATGATCAATCTTCAGTATCCCTTGTTCCAGCTTCTCTTGATGAAGAATCGATCGATCTCGATGTGCTTCGTTCTGTCGTGCTGCACTGGATTGTTAGCTATACTTATTGCAGCTTGACTATCGCTCAGAAGACGTAACGGTGCTCCCTTGTCCAGCTTCAACTCTGTCAGCAACGCTTTCACCCACAGCAACTCCGACACTCCTAAAGCCATTGCTCTGTATTCTGCTTCAGCTGTAGACCGTGCTACCACAGACTATTTCTTGCTTCTCCATGAGACCAAGTTTTCTCCTACAAAGACACAATATCCTGTGGTAGACCTTCTATCGTCTATACAGCTTGTCCATTCTGCATCGCAGTATCCCTCAACTTCTATACATCCATTCTTCTTGAACCATAGCCATTTTTCCGGCGTCCCTTTCAAATATCTCAAGATCTGAAACACTGCATCCATATAACCCGTTCTTGGATCATGCATGTAGCGACTTACTACACTCACCGCAAATGAGATATCATGGCGAGTGTGCCCCAGATAAATCAATCTCCCTACAATTCGTTGATATCTTTCACGATCAACTGGCTCTCCTGCTTCTGCTCCCAACTTGCACTTCTGGTCAATTGGGGTGACTGCTGCTTTGCATCCCAGCATCCCTGTCTCCTTCAGCAGATCTAGTGTGTATTTTCTCTGTGAGAGAACAATTCCTTGTTCGCCTTCACACACCTCGATACCTAGAAAGTACCTCATCGCTCCTAGATCATTCTCTTCAAACTCATTTGCGAGTTTTGACTTCAGCTTAGCGATCTCGGCTTCATCATTACCTGTGATTACTATATCATCCACGTATACAGCAAGTATAGTGATGTGGCCTCGTGCATGCTGAAGAAAGACCGTATGATCTGCATTTGCTTGACAGTATCCCATGCCTGTAACAGCCTTTCTGAATCTGTCAAACCAGGCTCGAGGAGATTGCTTGAGCCCATATAGCGACTTCTTTAGTTTGCACACTTTTTCATACGACGTTCCTCCGTCTGATTCTGTAGCATAGCACCCTGGCGGGAGTTCCATGTACACTTCTTCTTATAGGTCCCCATGGAGAAAGGCATTCTTCACATCTAATTGGTATAGCTTCCACCCATAGTTTGCTGCAATGGAGACCAGAGTTCTTACGGTGCTCATTTTCGCTACTGGAGCAAACGTCTCATCATAGTCAATGCCATATGATTGTGTGTATCCCTTTGCAACCAACCTTGCCTTGTATCGTTCCACCTTTCCTTCTGACGTCTCCTTTACTGTGTACACCCATTTGCATCCGACAGTTTTCTTTCCTTTGGGTAATGGAACCAGCTCCCACGTCTTATTTTTTCCAGTGCCCCAAGTTCTTCCATCGTTGCAGCTTTCTACCTTGGATCTTTCTTTGCTTTCTGCCAACTTTTGGGCAACGAAGTAGAGTCTAATGATACAAGGAAGGCTCGATAATTCGAAGAAATGTTAGAATAAGACAGGTAGTTGGTAATATCATGTTCACAATCATCAAAACGATTAGGAGCCTTACCCGCATTGATGCGAGAAGATCTCCTTAAGGGAGCAATAGGTGGTGGAGAGATCATACCATCAGAGTCGGAGAGATCCACATCAGAATCAGATTGATTCTGTATGGGGGCAACATCTTCAAGAGTTGGAGCAGGAGTAGACGAGGGACTTGGTACAGAAGGCACGGGGCACGGTACAGGCACAGTACTGGACTTCTGATGTCTCCTTCTGTAGATTTGGAGCTCCTTTTCCATTGTCTGCTACTCCCCCTGTTCCTTTTCCATTGTCTGTTGCTCCCCCTGTTTAACATATGTATCTTCTTCATCTTCTGTATCGGAGTCACTGCTTTCTCTCCCTTTCGTCCAGTTTTCTACGACCGGACATGGGACCGATCCGACTACCACAGATGGGAGCAGCAGGTGTGGGGGGGGTCGGCAGGGGGGTGGGGATTGGCAGGGGGTGGTCGGTAGGGTGAAGGGGGGGCAACAGCAGGTGTGGGGGGGTCGGCAGGGGGGGGCGGGAGGCGTCGGGCGGGGCGGGGGGGGGGGGGGGGGGGGTGGGGGTCGGCGGGGGGGTGGTCGGCAGTGGGGTTAGGGTTAGGGGCGGCAGGGGGTGGTCGGCAGGGGGGTTGGTCGGCAAGGGGGGGTTAGGGTTAGGGTCGGCAGCAGGGGGGGTCGGCAGGGGGGGTGAGAGAATTTTTTTTTTTTGTAGTTATGGCTCTGATACCATGTAGAGAATAATGGTTCTATATTTTATTGATTTTGCTACTCTACTACTTATAGGGAGTCTAGCTCCTCTTCATATTACATTTTCCAATGTGGGACTAAATCCCTTATTAGTTCTCAACAGAAACATATAAGAGTCGGTCAAATAAACTACTGTTACTCGAACGTAGTTATTATAAATAATAAGAAATGCGGGCTACTGAGTAAAATTGGAGCTAGTAGGTGAACATTACCGTCGTCATCGTAAGGTGCGGGGAAGAACTGCATGTAACAGAACGTAGCTACTATCATGCCTGCATCACCAAATACAAGTATAATAAAATCTAGCCACAAAGAAAAAATTCTAATTTCCTTTAAGAAATGTTTAGAAGTGGCAATTGGAAATCACAGACCTAAAAGAGCGCCGGCAAAGACGTCTTCCCAGTGGTGCTTATAGTCATCCACTCGAGATATTCCAACAAGGGATGCAATGAGTAAAGGAAGAAGCACAAGGCAAAGTTTTGCCACATGGCCCCTACGGTCGAACACTTTTATTTTTCCAGACAAGTACAGTGAAATAAAAGTAAGGCCGGCAAATGACCCTGCATTAAAAGTACCTAGTTTTATCACATCCTCAAATTTGCCTTGGAGAAAAACTAGCACAGGCAAACCTATGTTACATGCATTGCGTTAAAGAACACTGGAAATATGTTCAGTCTCATCTTATTCTATCCATATATAGCTAACTTCATGAACTACTCTCTCTTAAATTGCACTAAGAGGTGGTTTTGGTAAGCTGAAATTGGGGGTGGATTTGGGCTAAATCCTAATAGTTATGCTGGTAGTTGGGACTTTCAACAGTTGTCAAACATTGAAACTGGGGGTGGATTGGATAACCCCAAATCATGCCCCCTCTAATTCCCACATCCTCCCTTTTGAAGAGGATGCAGGAAGAAAGTTGGATTCAAAAAAGATTTATCATAACAAAAATTGATTAATTAACTAGTTATATATACATAAATAATTAATTAGGATTGTATTAATAACTTAATGAAATGCTTAATTAATAGCATATGTAATACTTAATTCGTATCCATAAATTAAAATAATCAATTATTATTGCGTACAACAACGCGTTTATCCTTAATTTTTGGGTTGGCTATTTGAATCTTTTGCTTCCATCCGTGTTAGGGGGGACACATCCACTGTAATATTAGCAAAAAAAAATTCCTTTGTTACCAACGCAAATCAAACTCATTTAGGATTTACTCCTAATTCTAGCACCTTCTTTGACAATATCTTATCACTCCTTTCAACCAGAGCATCTCCTAGTCTACGTTGTACATGTCCAAACTAAATGAGATGATTTTCACTCTGTACATTTCTAAATTTTCTAAATTGATGACATTTCCTCCAACTTTCCAAGAATATACTCATTTCTTATCCTTGTTTCAATATATTTCCACTCATCCACCTTAGCATTCTCACTTCGACTATGCTCATTTTCAGAACATGTTTTTTATTTGCCAATACTCTAATCCATAAAGCACGATTGGTCTTATATCCGCACCATAGAATTTTCTTTTCAACTTCAATAATATCTTGTGATAAACAAAGCACGCTAGAAGCAATCTTCCATTTGAACCATCATGTTTTAAGTTTATGCAAAACATCATTCTCAATTTATCGATACCTAAAAAATCGGCGTTAGGTATCTTGGTCAAGGTGTAATCCTCCCTGACTACTCTTTAAGACTTGACCTTTGGCTGAATTTACATTTCATATACTTTGTTTTGACCTACTAATTTTAATCCCTTCGTCTCCGAGGCTTCTCTGCACAATTAAATTTTAATCCCACAAGATAAAATAATTACTTAATACTTTTAGTTAATACAATTATTTTGTTAATATTAACATCTTATTTTTAATTAGTGCTAAGTGGGTGAGGTAATTAGTTAAATATATGAAAGCAATATTTTATCAGACAATTAATAATAATATTATTATTATTATTTATTATTATGATGCAATTAGGGTATTAGTTAGTAAATAATATAATTAACTATAACATGTATCAACAAGAATTAATGAGAGATAATTAACTATAACATGTATCAAACAATTTGGGATAGAGGTTTTGTTGCTGTTGTTATAATACTGGGTCGCCTAGTTGCATGGAGGAGTAGGGCTCATCAATGGCTTTAATGATGTCTTAACTAATTATCCTGGGAGCAGGACTTAGCAAAGACAGTAGCAAAGGAACCACTTACATGATGTATGGCCACTGGGAAAACTCTTGTACCCTGCTCTCATTGCTGATTTCTTTCCGTGGCATATAACATTACCAGTCACTTGATCATACAACTAAAGAAAATGCAAACCGGTGAAGTTCCAGTTAGCATAGAACAGACAGGCCATCCATAAGAAACATAACGATACATAGAACCAGACCTCCTTGCCATCAGGAAAGCAGCGCCAGAAGAAATCAGGTCTAGGCCTTCCAACCGCATCCTTGATTGCATTGGTAATAACCCCAGTGATGAGAACAGAGAATAAAATACCTACATTTTAAGAAGAATTACTTTCATCAATTTAACAGGCATTACACATACCATTGATTAGAGTGGAGAAGATGGTTCAAGTGAACTACCAAGTATAGCCTGATGGAGATCATAGACATCTCTCCTGCGATAATAGAAGGCACCAAAAATGGCAGTAGGTAAAACTACTGCAAGTATCTAACCAATAAAAGGATAAACTCATTATGAACATCTCTCCGCAATAAATCCATGATAAGGCCATGGTTCGTATAATGGTAGAACCTACAAAAGGAGTACAAGGAGACCTACTGGTACAGCCCAGAATGGTATCATTGAGCTCTTATATGGATATCTGAAATCAGTCATCATATCCTTCCCAACGAAACGGTGGAAAGGATGAACATAATGAAAAGTGATCAGTAATGCTAGAAGAAAAATAAGGATAAGCCAATCATGCATGTGTATCTTCGCCAATTTAATGCCATGGGACTGCACTGTGTGAGAGCCAAGATGAGCCTCCCTCATGTTGTCCTATCAATGCAAAGAATATAGAGCAGCTCAGTCAAAACTACATTTCTAGTAGTAGAACACAAGGATTTACTATATGAGAAATAAACTAACAGTATGTCTATGACCAGACCAGTAAATACCTGATTAGCCAAATACAGGTAATTAAAGGTCCAATATAGGTCATCTATGAAAACATACAAGTTCTTAAAGAGTAACATGCAAAGATACAAGTGTAACAATAAAAAGGGCTTCCATGCACAAATGATATATCAGATATATAGATAAGCTTATTATCCAAGCTCACATCTTTATTAGTTAAGGAAGACGATTGGTATCAGGAAGAACACACCGAGGATTTATTAAGATGATGAAAATGATACTTGCATATACATAATAAGTACACAAAATTTCACCAAAATTTCTCTGCAAAGATGGACAAAAGATTTACAAGATGCTTCATATCATAGGAAAACAAAATGTAGAGATACTACTCATAGCAGTATCCGTGTTCATATCCATATCTGACACTTATCCGACACAACAAAGATGCTGCATATTGAAGGAAACAAAATATAGAGCATGAAAATCCATTTGATAAGACTACTCTGCTATGTTACATGGATACTCTTCCACAGGCCCTGTATCCGTGTCCGGAACATACCTCGCACAATACATCCTCGTAACACGTCAGATATGATTGTCCATGTCTGGGCTCCAAAAGGACCCAAACATGGTTGAAAATGTTTTTGCATTGTTCATGATCATATGCCAAACATATTTAGATAAAGAGTAAAAGTTCTTTGTACAAAAACTTTTCTAGAAAGATACGGGACCTAGATACTTCCTAAAACATGCACAAATCTAAATATTATTGACATCTAATGTTAAAATATGTACACAGATTGTTTTATGTATATATAACCGAACCCACATAATACCCCTATCCCGCAGCCACTGTTCGCCCGATGCTATTGTTTTTATGGGTCCGGTCTTCACGCGCGCGTCCGCGGCATAGTACAGGTGCACGCGTGTGTGTTCTCTATGTCGCGGACGGGCACGTATACGCTTGCGCGACTAAAGAACACATGCGCGTATATGCGCTCGCGCGTTTAAAGAACGCGTGCGCGCTTGGGCGCGGTTAAAGAACGGGTCCGCCCTCGCATACGCTCGCACGGTTTAAGAACAGGCGCGCCTTGCGCGCTAGCCGTGTACGCGGGCATGCCCGCGATATAGTACACGCATGCATGTGTCATGACACATACATGGATTATGATCGATCGATAAATCGATCTCAGATGGTCATAAATCGATCTATAATCGATTTATACCCCTGTTTCGGTATGAATTCCCTATTAAAAAACTGAGCTTATAGCTCATTTTTTAATAGAAGGTGTATTCAAGATATGTGTGGTGTCTCTATCTATGTCTGCGCAACCTAGCTTCTGTGTATATATAACCTAGCTACTGAGTCATCCATAATTACTTATAAATCTGCAGTACCAACCACCAATTAGATCTATAGCTTACTTTTCATGGTTCTCATAGAAGTAATGATAGATGAGAATTGATGGAGGATGAATCAACATTGGTCTAAGTTTAAGATTTAAGTACTTGGCATGGTTCGCAGTATCCATGACGTAATCGGTACCTAACCCTTTTTAATTCTTAATTTTAAGATTTAAGTATTTGAGCAATGGTATTTTGTCTTTCTTAGAATAAATTTCTTTTTCTTGTCTCTAATGATCTGACATAAACCTTACCCCTAAATCTCTCTCTCTACCATTTGTCCCAAAGCTAGGTTTCCTTTACATTGCTAAATGTTGATCTTGGAACCTGGTGCAAAAAAATTTGAGTGAATTAATATTCTTCGTGGAATAAAATTTGTTACATTTTTATTACAAAGTGCAACTTTACAATCTTTTGGTAAATTCAATCCATCATTTCAATTTTAATTGACTTTTTTTAATCTTCAACAAACAAGGTTTCAAGCTTTAAAGTATGTCATACTTTTTGTTAGTGATACGTAGGACATGACCCTTGACAGAGCCAAATGGAAGAAGAAGATTCAAACAGCCAACCCCAAATATTTGGAATAAAGGTTTTGTTGTAGGTATTGATTTTGTGATCTTTTGAGGTCTTTTGAGTTTAGATTTTTTTTTCCCCTACTAAACTTTACTTTACAATTGAACTTTCAAAACCTTAAAAGTAGTTAAAACCCAAAAAAAAAAAAAAAAAAAAAAAAAACTAAGGGGGCGTTTGGTACGCGGTATTTTTTTTTTGTTCCCAAAAAAATTTAAGATGAGAATCTATTACCACGTTTGTTTGGCTTATAAAAAATTTATTCCCGGGAATTATAAATACCCGGGTAAATAGTTTACCCACAAAACATGGGAATTCTATCCCTTGAGATTAGGTGGATTTTTTTTTTTTTTGCCCAAGCAAAAAAAAATTTGTCTAAATTTTTTTCTTCTTTTTGATCAATTTTGATTAGTTTTGAACATTTTTTCTTTTTTTGTCGTTTTTATCTCTTTTTTGTCATTTTTTGTCGTTTTTACCAATTTTTTATCGTTTTAAGCGATTTTTTGTCGTTTTTACCCATTTTTGTCTTTTTTGTCACTTTTTGATTTTTTTTGTCGTTTTTACCCAATTTTTTTCCTTTTTGTCGCTTTTTTGTCAATTTTTGTCGTTCTAAGCGATTTTTTTGTCGTTTTTATAGCTTTTTTGTTGTTTTTACCGATTTTTTGTCATTTTTGTCGCTTTTTGGTCATTTTTACTGATTTTATGTCGTTTTTGTCATTTTTGTCGCTTTTTTGTCGCTTTTATCGATTTTTTGTCGTTTTTGTCGCTTTTTTGTTATTTTTTTCGTTTTAACCGATTTTTTTGTCCTTTTTGTCGTTTTTATCGATTATTTTTCGTTTTTGTCACTTTTTTTTGTCGTTTTAACCGATTTTTTGTTGTTTTTAATCGATTTTTTGTCGTTTTAACCGATTTTTTGTCGTTTTAACCGATTTTTTGTTGTTTTTGCTGCTTTTTGGTTTTTTTTGTCGTTTTTACCGATTTTATGTCGTTTTTGTCGTGTTTTGGTTATTTTTGTCGTTTTTACCCTTTTTTGTCGTTTATACATTTTTGTCGCTTTTTGGTCATTTTTGTCGTTTTAACCGATTTTTTGTCGTTTCTCATCGTTTTTTGTTATTTTTTCGTTTTTACCGATTTTTTTTTCGTTTTTACCATTTTTTTCGTTTTTACCGATTTTTTGTCATTTTTACCGGTTTTTTTTATATTTGTTCATTTTTCATTATTATTATTTTTTTCGGGAATATTTATATTGTCACCAAACATGGGAATGTAATATTCCAGGGAATTTAATTCTTTGGAATTTGATTCCCGGGAATATAGAATTCTCGGCTATATAGTATTTCGCATACCAAACGCCCCCTAAGAGTGACTTCTGGAAACAAAAACTCCAGATATTTATTTTCTTTTTGATGTCAAGGAAATCTCAAGCAAATTTTATTGATATAAAGCATTAAAAATTGAATATGATAGCAACTATTAAAAGTTAAGCACCACTAAATGTATTACAATGCCAAAATTTAATGTTAATGGAAAGTGAATGAAGAACTTCCATGAGATTCTGAAAATTGTATGGCTCCAGATGAAAAATAGTCATTCAATCATTGAGCATCAAGATAGCAATTATCATCGTATACTTCTTAAGTTTAGAGGCTTCACCCATCAAAAGGTACAAAATATAGTAAAAACTTATTTGACAAATCCGCTCTCGTCCCAACAATCGCCCACCACCCACCCACAACACACACAAGAAAAAAAAAAATTCATAGATTGAGACCCATATACTCGAACATGTTGGCAACGACTCTCACCATTGCACAAAGCAAATTGCATTGCAAGGCTTATATACGTGTCATTTTCACATAACCTAAACAAAAATGATAAAACCCCACATGGGAAGAGGAGACTCAATTGAAAACTGCCACCTACGTGGTTGTAAGTAGGTTGCAAGCTAAATGGTTGTAAGGCCATCTCCAATGGGGTTTTTATCTCCCATATTTCTATGATATAAACCAATCTTTAGGAAAAATACCTCCCAATGGAGATTTCTATAACAATTCCTATCATATGTGGCGGCGATATAGGATAGAGAGTTTCTATGAGATTTCTATATGTAGAAACCCTCATAGAAATTCTCCATCTACCATACCAATTAATATTGGACCCCACGTCATGAAATTGATCATTTTATTTGTTGTCACATGATATAGAAATGGGGAACCATTGAAAAGTGTTTTTTTGTATGTTGTATTTCTATATAGAAACTCTATCGACTAGGTAGAAATTCCCTTAAATATAAATTTCCTTAAAGTACAATGACAAGTAGGATCGAAACTCAATTTTAGAAATCCCCATTGGAGATGGCCTAATCCTAGCATTGCTCTAGCCTAAAACCACTTTGGGAGTAGTTCGGTGAACATCCCCACTAGTTATGACCACTAATTTGACATGTGACAATCTTTGAGTGGAATGATGAACATACCTACAGTTCTAACGAGGGTTATGTTTGACGAGGGTTTTGTTTGTTCCACCAAGTAGCTTACGCAATTCCAAAAGCTCCAAACATGGTAATGTTACTAATGTAATTGTAATTCCATTACATTACAAACACAATTCCATTACGATTACGATTACGTTAGAGTGAACCAAACGCAACCTTAGTTTCATCAGTTTCAATAATCCGTAGCACGCGTGGACCTTTTTTTTAAAAATACAAAAAAATTGAAGTTTTAATCCTGAAAATTTCAAAACCCACGTGTGGAACATCATCTGCATCTATAACTCTGTGATAGAGATGAAAATTCCTATCAATGAAAAAAAGAGGAGATGAGTGATGAATATAATGATGCAATATCTGCCAATAACAAAAAAAAAATAGACAAAATATATTCAACAAGTAACAAACTATAATGTAACAAAATTGAAATTAAAATTAAAATGGAGAAAAATGAAGGAGAAGAAGAATAACCTGATCGTAGAGGAAAAGTGGAAGCTATCGGTACGAACGAAAACCCCTTTGTATGTGCTTATAGTTTCGTAACTGCTAAGAGTGGAGGCGGTGATAGAGCCAACAAACACAGATTTTGCACAGCTGTTCATTTATTTTCTTTTTTCTTTTCTTTTTTCCTTTTTTTCGGGGGATGCTTATCATGTTAACCGCCCTAGAGTTTCGAGAACCCACTTACGGAAAGTGGAAGTTTTGGTCACAGGAATACAAGAATCCAGGGGCCAGGCGGAACTCGGCAACGGGCCCAGCTAGGATTTCCATGGATTTTACAGGCCTTCGGTGGGCCAGCCAGGCCGGTACCTTGAAACTGCGAGTTTGACTGGTTCTGCTTCGGACTGTGTCGACACGTTCTGCAGAATGGACTGGATGGGCCGGGTTTTAAGCTGTGCGTTTTCCCCATGATTTTTAATGATTTTATCTTCTTTTTTTTTAACTATCGAGTTTTTGGATTTTATATTTAGAGTTATTTATATTTACCAACCCCAAAATGCATGAAATTGGGTGCACTAATTAATTTTAAAACCGAGGTAAGAAATAGCATTATCAAATTGTTGGGAGGGATAAATACAAATAACTTTTTTATTTATTTATTTTTGTCACGTCTCCATGATTAGTCGCCAAATTAAATGTTACAGAATATATGGTAACAATTTGCAACGGTAGATGGATATTTTGTTAGTGTGTTTAAAATTTGCACAATTATAAATAGACTTCAAATCGTTTATATATAATTGTATAATTAAGAATTAAGAAACAAAAATTAATTTCTAGATCTTAACAAATGAGTATAAAATTCAATATTATTTAACGCTTCCACCAGAAATCGATCTCCTAACCACTTGGGCCACATACCTCACAACTACCACCAAACTAGAGGTTATATATATATATATATATATATATATATATATATATATATATATATATATATATATATATATATATATATATATATATATATTGGATTGGAATTGCAT
This sequence comes from Iris pallida, assembly GCA_029216955.1. Taxonomy (NCBI): domain Eukaryota; kingdom Viridiplantae; phylum Streptophyta; class Magnoliopsida; order Asparagales; family Iridaceae; genus Iris; species Iris pallida. Next base: position 26,687 of record JANAVB010041998.1, read on the forward strand.
GGTTGAGATTTAATGACTTAAAAAGGTGGTAGGGTCTACACTTTTTAATCTCAACCACTAAATTTCAATACAATCCATAAAACATAGGGTGGCTCTATAATACAAAACCAACCGGCCGGTTTTGAAACATATATATATTACACCTTAGGGTCAAGGCACAGATCTGTAATATTCCTATGGTTTACTGACAATATTTCTAAAAATTTCAATTTAGCAACCAACTTTGTATTAGCCACATTTGATTTGCATCCAACCAACCAAAGTCAACATTTAGGTGTTCTAAGCCACAACATTCTCTAGCCAAATACATTTACTCATAGCATATTAACTTGTCTTACTAGTCTGAGTCATCACTCGACTAAATAATTTCTAATCAAGCCATTGATTACAATTTTCGAAAATCTTGCTACTCAATATAACATCACCGTTAAGGGACACTCGAGTCATCTAGCCACAATACATAACTCCCAGCTAAGTCTCGGCACTACCCAGTACCCACAGATAGTCTTCTTGTTATCCTATGGAAAGGGTCAACATACATCTCGTTCTGAGGTGGTAGAGGCAATATACCACTCAGAAACGAAGCCATCCTTAAACAATACCAACCCAATTCTATTCCGGACCTTCGTGATTTACAATGATCACAATACTTAGCCAACATCTCGGGGTCTCAATATCACAAGCCAACATTCTTAGGATCTCGAAAGCACTAGCCAGCACACATGAGCTAATTAACCAGTTTCGTTTAACTCATCCACCAATTACCCCATTCAAAATTCTTTTCCAACATCACTTGCAAATCAGTACTATATTTAGGTCGTCTCGGTTTGGGGCCGGTTTTGAATCGAATGGCTTCAGTTATATATGCCAAAAGGGATGGACGTTCTACACTTGAAGGTTTAGTTGTGGTTTAAACTGTGATGGCAAGTAAATTGTGTCGCAACAATTTGGTTTCTGATATGAAATTTAATGTGGGCCTCAAAACTATTTCCCTTACAATTATGTTATTTGACTCCCAAAAATTTTGATTGATACCATTTTTTATTATGTGGCATCTGACATGGCAACTGACATGAAGCTAACATGTCATATTTTAACACAAAATTCTTTATTGTTAATGCTAATTAATTTAACGTTAATATTAATTTTAATGTTAAAATTAATGTTAATATTAATTAACGTTAATATTAATATTAATATTTATGTTAATTTTATAGTAATATTAATTTTAATTTTAATTTTAATGTCAGTGTTAAAGTTAATGTTAATGTTAATTTTAATATTAATGTGCATGTTAATTTGATATTAATATTAATGTTAATTTTAATATTAATTTTAGTGTTTAATGTTTAATTTTGTCATGTCGGTTATCTTGTCATCAGCTATGTCATATGTCATATAATGGGAGATTGTATTACCCAAATTTTTTGGGAGCCAAATATTATTTTTGTTTTCCTTCATCCAATGTTATTTTCTCCTAATAATAGGTATTTATATGATGTGATGTTGAAAAGTAAACTCATATTGTTTATTGGTGTATGAATTGTTTTTTTCAAGTCTCTTTTCTCTCTGCCGTAATGGTAGAAGCAACAATGTTTTAACTTGAAAAAAACAATGTTTTTTTCAAGTCTCTTTTTTCAAGTCTCTTTTCTCTCTTTTCAAGTCTCTTTTCTCTCTTTTTTTGGGATTTTTTGACTTTCATCCCACTTGCTAATATGAATTTGTACTTACATCCCTCTTTTTAATTTTTTTAGACTTACATCCCACTTTTCGTCATGAAAAACATTCATTTTGTCACAAAAAGTATTTGTTTTGTCACTAAAAATACTTTTAGTGACGAAAAGTGGGATGTAAGTCTAAAAAAATTAAAAAGAGGGATGTAAGTACAAATTCATATTAGCAAGTGGGATGAAAGTCAAAAAATCCCTTTTTTTTAACTTAGTATGGTTTATGCTTTGGTATTTAATATATGCAATAGTACACGTCAAATTTGTGCATCGGTATATTTGATTTTGTCGTTCTTGTTTTTAATAGTAGATGTCAAATACACGTTTTTCTTGGGTGTGCAACCATATTTTATAGCTTGTGCAGTATTTATATAGTACTTGCACGGGCAATGAAGGGAGGCGGCGAAGGACAGAGCAGCAATTCGAGTCGTGTCCATTCTCAGAGATCCTTCGATGTACCCATTGTTGAAAAATTTACCTTTATCATTCTGAAAAATAGAGTAGCAAATAATAAAAAATGTTAGAAATACCGGTCTACGGGAAAGTCATGCACGAAGCATTGCCCTAAGAGAATATTCGAGGTCTATGTGCAGACATCCTCTCGAATTCTCCTAGTGGTAAAACCCCCTTGCTACCGGCTTTCCGTCACCGCACACAGTTTCGGGAGAATGATCCGAACTTAGCTTTGTCCAGAAAATTGAAGGAGCAACAATTTGAGAGGATAGGAGAAGAATGGTAGTTTTCTGAGGATAACGAGAAGATGAAAAATATGGTCACTTTGTTCTTTTTCTTGTATATTTTTTGTGTCCCTTGAAAGAGAAGAAAGAATGTAATATATAGAGTCATGAGCCAATCCATGGCATTAAAAGGTTTAATGAGCCATTAAGGGCTATAAAAATGGCAGCTTTGAATGGTATTGAAAGGGTGGTAAATGGGAATTAATAGGTTGATATTTTGGTCATTATGAATGAATAATAAGGTGACGGAACTTGATTTTTCTGATATATACAACAATCCCCCCCAAAAATCAAGTTTATGAAAATAATATCCGAAAGGAGTAAAGATGAAGAATTTCTGGACTTTTATATACTATGCATAGATGAGATGGACTACAGCCTTGAATCTCACTTAGTGACTATTGCCTTTATCTGAAGAAGAGCTTGATGGACTACGCCTTGAATCAGTCTTCTTGAACCAGATTCAGAAAATAGCACACATAGTATGCTAGAGGTTCTTGGGTCTATCGGGGTGGCACTTTTGATTGGCCATGTGCACTTTTTCCTTATTCATGAGAGTTGTCTGGGATCGCCCTGTCCCATAGTCGCGGCCTTCACGACCTCTCACATAGGTAAGTCCTCCAAGGGTTGGTTGTAGGCCTCAAAAATATAGTCACGCTGAGTTAATACAGCCTATCAAGAAAATGTCTAAAAGACATGTTGAGTTCTATCAAATCATTTCCTCAAAAGTATGCAAAGTTCAAAATAGTACTCAAAGACAGCTCACCATTTGTCAGATTGTAATTATGACTGACAGCACGACAGTCAATAAACGTCTTCTCGTATGCCACGTATGCACGAGATTCAAGAGATTTCAGCCGACTATTGCGTGATTTTTGAAATCTTCTTCAACAAGATTTGGTCTTCATCAAGTTGGCGTACCAAAAAAGGGCTTATCATCATTTAATATGACTGACAAAGCAATCAATGTCAGAGATTTTGTGTCATACGAGGCACGTCGAATCAAGATAGCTGGCCTTCTGACTCAAGTCTGCGTGCATTTTGAACTTCAGTGTTCCTGCCTCAAGTTTGCGTGTATTCTGAGCCTTCTGCCTCAAGTTTGCGTGTATTCTGAGCCTTCTGCCTCAAGTTTGCGTGTATTCTGAGCCCTCTGCCTCAAGTTTGCGTATATTTTGAGCCTAAGTATTTCTGCTGTAAGTCAGCGTGGATTTTTCATCTCAACAGGGATTTCATCCTCAACCAGTTAGCGGATTATCATCTCAAATTATCAAATTGGAGTATGTGGCAGACATGCCACGGATCTCTCGTATGCGTGCCCCGGTAACTTGCACACGACTCATGCATGATTGCCATGTGTCCAACAGTTATGGGCCACGTCCAGTAACTGTTCATCAACCTTGCGTACGATTGAGTCCTGCGTGATTATCAACTATGCATAGGTTATGAAGACAGTTATCTTTTTAGTTATTTTTTACTCTACAAATAGAGTTCTTTTCTCATTCATTGTACAGATACACAGAATATCTAAATTTCTGTCGAATTCTTGAGAGCTTTTCTTCTTCGCATCGTCCAAGGGATAAAGTGATCGTCTTCTAGATCGGATTCCTACAGTTGTATTTTCCCAGAATCAAAATAAATAAAGTGAATTTATTTATGGAAAACAAATTGGCGACTCTGCTGGGGAAACCCATCTCCTCTTCTGAGATGGCCACAACTCAATGTGACGCTTCGTCGATCGGATCGACGAAGAAGGTGATATCGATTCAGTTCAATCAACTCGCCTATGAAGAAATGCAGTGGGCTAAGGGTGGCAAGCACACTTCAGCCTCTATCACCACCGCCAAATCAAAGGGACGATCTGTCTATGTCCCTAAGAATCTGTTGGCAACCAAAGATGGTGAAGTTTCTGCCACAGTGTCCATTACTAACACTGGTAAGAACTCCACTGCAGGCATGCATACTCCTGTGTGCTCGAAGACGACAGCATCCAAAAGATACGCTAACAGTGATGGCTCTTTAGCCAAATCTGTTTCCGTAGTCACACAGTCCAAAAGTTACGCTGACAGTACTGGCTCTTTAGCCAAACCTGTTCTAGCGTGCATTTCCAAACCCAAAAATCACGCTAACAGCACTGGTTCTTTAACCAAGCCTGTCTCAGCGTGTATTCCGCACGCATCATCCACCAAGTTAGTTCTCCCTGACTCAGCATGCGTACCGAAATCTGGCTTTTTAGCCAAGACTTCATATGCTAACAGTAATGGCTCCTTAGCCAGATTGTCACCAGCATATTCTAAGAAGAATAGCTCTTTAGCTATTTCTTCCTCCTTGCCATGTTCTGCTAGAACTGGGGGTAGTCTTGCTATGGCTCCTCCACAAATGGCTCACAAAGTCCCTTCGAATAGGAACAACTCTTTAGTTGTTTCTTCTGCTCCAGTAGTATTTACTTCAGGAACAGCTTTGGCTGACAATTTTTTTAGTCAAAGAAAAGGAAATAGTTTTTTGACTACTCTTCCTTCTGGACATTCTATGTCTCAAAACTTGAACAAGTCTAAAAAGAAACATTTCTTAATGCCTTCTTCTACGACTTCTTCAAATTGGGCACAAAATTTGTCTCTACAAAATGGTTTGTTACCAACTCCTAATCAAGGAGATGGTTCAACTCTTCCTTCTCTGCAAATATCCAGATCAATGGAAGGAAAACTTCAAGTATCAAAGACCAATGTTTTACCTCCAACAGATCTAAGAACGAAACTTAATCAATCCCGTTTGGGAAGCACTTCTGGTGTTAAGAAACCATACCAATCGGGAATGAAAAGTAAGAGATCCGGATGCAGAATATGCCAAAAATTATGTTGCTCAGATTAATCACTCTTTGTATAATCAAGAGCCGGCAAAATCTAAGGACAAGAAATACATTCCTAATAAACAAAGATTGTTCTCAAATATACCTCAATCTTCACATACGGATCTGCGAGAACATTTTCAACAAAAGAGGAGGAATAATTCTCTGTCAATGGATCATGACCATACTGATCATGATTGTGACTTCCAACCTAGGGTCATAATTCAATACAGATGTCAAACTAAACGACATTCTATCTTTAATCGGATCCAGTGTGAACCTATGTCTGATGAAGATGAATCTCTTTTCGCTTCTATCAACATGACCTCTCGGGATACTGGGGGTAGAACTGATAGTCAAGATGGGGTATATAGAGGCACCAGATCAAGAGTCCTGGCTTCTAATCAAAGAACTTCAGTTTCTGAAGACTATTCTGAATTCCTTGGAGAATCCAACTTCCTACCTCTTTCTATGGGGGTAGTTCTCCTACAACTGATTTTGATACACAAAGCAATGATTCAGAACAAACAGTATCATCAACAATCCCTCGTACAGTCACAACTTATATGGTGGATGGGAATACTGAATTAAACAATGAACCTTCTTCTTCGATGACTCCCCAAGACCAAAGAATTGCTTCTTTGGAACAACAGATGAAATCTATGGCTGATACTATGAAGTCAATGTATGAACTTATGGCAACCCAGCTGCAAAATCAACAGACTATACCTGACGCCATACCAATTGACACTGGTGTAAATCCAGTGCACGTTCCTCCAGCAGTACAATCCCATATCCCTGGGCAAGCTCAACCAATTCCTTGCCATTCGGGAGCTGGGGGTAGCGCTTATAATGTTGTCCCCCTCCTAACTATTCTCTACAAGCTACAACTCCACAATCTTTCGGAGTCGTTACTGAAGAATTGAGGAATCTTCGAACCCAATTTGAGGCATTCAAACAGAAGGTTAGGTATCAAGCAACCTTATCCAATAGAATGGAAGCAAGTATCATATCCTCCTAAATACAAGCCTCCTACTATCTCATTCTTTGATGGAACCACTTCTCCGAGTCAGTTTCTCAATCATTTTAAAGTGATGACTGACCAGCTACAACCAAGTGTCGCCCTCCTTACTCGGGTGTTTGTCGGATGTCTCAAGGGAACGACTTATGAATGGTATAGAAGTCTCCCTGATAGGTGTATTACCTCATTTGCCGGCTTCAAACAAATGTTTCTTGAACGGTTCTATGAAGAGCTCAATGACATGACTATGTCTGCTCTTATAAGAATCAAACAGAAAAATAATGAAACTACTGAGGATTTTATTGAACGGTTTCGAAGAGAAGCTCTGAAGATGCCTCTTGGAACTCCTGATGCTGTCACCATTGACACATGTAAATCGAATCTGTTACCAATCATCAGCATGTGGACAGGATCTACTCAATTTCAAGATTGGCCTTCCTTCATATTTAGTGCTAAAGCCGCAGAAATTAGTGCTAAAACTTTCAAAGGTTTAGGAGTGCACATGACTCCCAAAGAAACAGGTCAAAGTACTAGCAATAGTGCTAAATCCAATACTCGCAAAGGAAAAGAAACCCTTGAAGTTAATCTCCAGAGCAAAAATCAAGAGGTAATATCTGCCCAAGCTACCCCAGCTTCAACAAATCAACAACCAAGAGCACCTCGTCCCAAAGAAGAATACTCTTTTGACGACGATGACGTCCTTGGTATCTTTGAATGCCTACTTAAAGGTAATAAAATACAATTACCTGACATCAAGAAACCCGATGAAGCTGGTAAGACAGATCATCCTAAATACTGTCCGTACCATAGAATGTTGGGTCACACAGCTCGTACATGTTTTGTACTGAAAGGAAAAATCCAAGAAATGATCAAATCTGGAGCTGTCACTCTCACTCCGAAAGAAAAGACCGTCACCTCCAACGTTGTCTCTATGCAATTCGGAGATTTTCCTCCTCAACTCCTTGAAAGCGGGATTGTTCCTATTCCCAAGGCAACTCTTGAAATCGTGAAATTCCCTCCCCCCCACGGTCTGAAGGATTAGTACCGATCACTATTGAAACAGGAGAAATCATATGGATTCTTCCCGATCTAGTTGCAGATTTTGAATCTCCTCCCCTTCAAAAGACTATTTTCCTAAAATCTAAGAAGGCTGAAAAAACTAAGTCATGTCATATGACTTCTTTCGGATCTACTTCCGACACAGAACCAAAAGATAAAGTAGAAGCACTTGCTGGTGCTACTAGAACGGGAAAACATTATCTAAAGGATTATTCCAAGAGTCCTGAAGATACTCCTGATATCTCTCCAGTTGACAAGATACTCCTGATGTTCCTCGTGAGGAAGAATATCCATTGCACCTGTTCCTTCAAC
>JANAVB010041999.1:5000-54337 GCA_029216955.1 Iris pallida
CTGGGTTGGAGAGTACCCTACAAAAAACATTTTATAGCACGTGGTTCGAGTTTGCTAATATTTTATGTTCATGAACAAATGTTGTGCAACCAAATTTTTTAATGTCAAATCAGTTGAAACACGAGTAAAAGGAAAACATTCTTTGAAAACATGAATTGGAGTTTGAAAATTGAGAACTTTAGAGGGCATTCTGTTAATTAAATATGCAGCAGTTAAAATTGCTTCACCCACAAATAATTTGGTACTTTATTTGAGAAGAGTAAAGCTCTAGACACCTCCAATAAGTGTCTATTTTTTCTTTCTGCAACTCCATTTTGTTGAGGAGTATTTGGACATGAACTTTGATGCACAATTCCATTTTGAAGAAAAAATCACCCAAAATTGTGTTAAAGTATTCCCTGCCATTGTCACTTCTAAAGACTTGAATAGTGGTCTGAAATTGAGTTTGCACCATTTAAAAAAAATCCTTTACACCTGACAAACATCGGATTTCCCTTTAACAAGTACACCCAACATACTCTTGAATGGTCATCTATAAATGTGATAACCATTTTTGTGAGAAAGTGTACTTGTACGATTAGGGCCCCAAACATCACTGTGAATAACAGAAAAAGGTTTTGATGGTTTATACGGCTGTATTGGAAAATGGGAATGACGATATTTTGCAAATTCACATGCCTCACATTTAAACAAAGACAAATCTTTATTACGAAATAACTTAGGAAACAAGTATTTTAAATAGCAAAAACTAGGATGGCCTAATCATAAATGCCATAATATAATGTTGTCTTCATTATTTGAAACACGAAAAGACTCGAAGCAGGAACTTATCGATTTGGAAGGTAGTTGTGATTTAGATCCAATATCAAAGTAGTAGAGTCCTCCATTATCCTTAGCACTGTCAATCATCTTCCCCGAGTTCAAATCCTGAAAGACACAGTGAGAACCAAAAAAGTTAGTTTGACAATTTTTTTCTTGGGCTAATTTACTGACAGACATTAGGCTACAAGATAGATTTGGAACATGAAGGACATCTTTAAGAGTCAACATCGGGGACAACACAACTGAACCTTTACCTGCAATGGCTGAAAAGGAGCCATCTGCGACTTTTATTTTTTGATTCCCTGCAGAGGGACTATATGAAAAAAATATAGTAGATTCACTTGTCATATGATCGGTTGCACCTGAATCTACTATCCAAGTGTGGTTGGGACTGACACTAAGAAGAGCAGAATTATCTTTTTTTGCTATAGAGAAAGGAGTTTGAGATTCGAAAAGTTTGAACAGTTTGTCTAGTTGTTCCGTCGTGAGTGAAAGCTGAGTTGAAGAAGATTGCTGCCCTTGATCTGAATTAATAGCCTGGAATGCATGACCCTCATTACCACCTTTCTTCTTCCAGTTCGGAGGCTTTCCATGGAGCTTCCAACATGTTTCACGCGTATGCCATGCGCGTTTGCAGTGATCACATCAAGGTTTGTCTGACTTCTTACTTTCGTTGAAGTTGTCGTCTCCGAAAGGACTTTCGTCTCCATTGTCGCCGTCATCGCCACATCCAGTACCATCGTAGCGCCGCGACCAGCACCTCCACCGTTGCCGTGACCAGCACCTCGCCGTTGCTAGTGCCGCGACCAGCACACCACCATCGCCATGGCTTGTTGCGCCATTCCCGCGGCCTGCTCCGCCTTCTGTCGTGGAGGAGTTGTTTGCTTGTTGAGCCGGTGAGGGCTTGCCGCCATCTATTGGAATCGGCCATTGAGAGCTAATTGGGTTGGAGAAACGGGTTTAAAAAACTTTACAAACCCTAGGTTAGGGAACATGGTCTGATACATATTAGAAGACAATATTAGAAACAAGTGGTGAATGTTCATTGTTTATTCCAGCCCCAAGGCTGGTTTAAATAGAAGAAATACAATTAATGCATCCTTGAATCAAGGAGAACTTTATTACAATCATATTCATCCTTGAATAAAGGAGAACTTTTGGAAAGAAAACTAAATGAATATAGAAACATCTCTCTAATAATAACAAAATCTTCTCTAAAATAACTAATAATAAGAGGAGAGATTCAAGGGATTCTCCAACATTTATAATAATTTTAATTTATTGTTTGGTTGGTGGAGGCTTGGCTTTGAAATTTAATGCTTCCAAAAAAGTATTAAAAAGAAGTATAGGTTAAAGGTTCTACAATATTAAGTGTGTTGATGATCAAATGTTAATTGATAAAATATCGATACCGAATAAAAATCGATCGGATACCGTTTTAATCGAAACTGAACAAATTGATTCTAAAGGTACGACATTGGTATTGATTTTTTAAATACACATTTTTAAAATACCGAAAAATTTGACTAAATACTGACCGACTATACCGACGCTTACCTCTAACGTGCACATTACTAGTATATATAGAAGTGTTTTCTTGATATATGTCTTTATATCCTGGTACATGTAAGACATATGATATAGAGATATCCTTCTAACCAATGACAATATGACCCTCATGGTCTGCTTGGATTGAGAGTAAAAAATAAACAGAGTTAAGTGGTGTTAAGTGAACGAAAGTTAGGTGGGGGGAGGAGAGTCAATACATATAATCTTGTTTGGATTAGACAGAGAGTTAAATAAGGTGTGATTAATAATTCTTGTTTGGATTGAAGATTTTGAATTAGAGAAAGATTAACAAAAATACAATAGTTACCAAAATATCCTTATTACATATGGCATAAAATTAAATTTGATTGTGTCTTTAATTAAAACTTGTTAAAATATCTTTACAAATCTGATATCTATAAAAGAAAATAACAACTATAATCCATACAGAATATAACATGAGACGATTTTTCCTCATCAACTGATCAACGGATGCATCATGGACAGTTTTCCTTATCAACAATGAGTAATAAACGTATCAGAAAGCAGGAAAAAATATGACGCACTTGGACAAAATCAGAAAGCTACGAAGCAGTAGATTGAAAATAAAAACAAATAGAAAAGAAAGTCATGACATTTTATAGAACATATAAGGAGTATTTATGACTTTTAAAACAAAATCTCTCACTTCGTCTGGTTGACCTCCCGATTTGGGAGGTTAAAGATAGCAAAAGAAGGCTAAACTAACCCTGATCTATAACCCTCCTCTTAAACTATCTTCAAACCAAGCAGATTTTTTTCCTTACTTAACACTCCTAACCTTCGGTCCAAACAGACCCCCAAAGTCTTTATGGAGGAGGAAACAATTCTGCTTATCCCACAAAGAAACAATCTCCTATATTACATTCATTTAAAAGTACCATTAATGTCTTTTACAAAACTTCATGTCCCACAATTTATATCCTCCAGAATTTCCTATAATTCTACTTAAAATAAATAAAAGTACGTAAAACCTTGTTGTAAAAATGAGAGGGAGAAAGAACTATTGGTAGCAGAAATCTGTGTACGTAGCCTTTTCTCATTGATAACATATATAGAGAAAATATGATAGAGGTTGTTGTGAGTATGGATGAGGGCATCCATATTTGGGTCTATCCAAATCACAACACTCCTCCTTCGATGCTCATTTTAATTATTATCTCATTAAAAACTTTTCTAAAGAAAACCCATATTTGAAAAAAATATCCATAGAAAAGAGTACAATAATATTCTTCAGGGATATGATTCTTTAGGAATCCAAGTGGGTGCGCCTTACACTGCCTCGTCAAAAATCTTTCGAAGAAAAAATCCAGTTCAAAAAAACCTCAACGAAGGAAAAGAGTACATGCACAAAGACATGCTTCAAAATGTTCAATTAGCATCTCCAGGATGCTTGCATCTACATGATGTTCCCCCTCAAAAATATCACATTCTTGTTCTTACATCAATTCAAAATAATAATAAAGAAATCAAACCCCAATACAATTTAAAAATTGTATCTCACCCCAACACTTTATTTGTACACATTTATAGTCATTTCCTTATGAAGAGGTTGCAGGCTTTATTTGTGATTCCTGAAAGCTCACAACTCCTCTTGATATGTTGAACTGTTGAAAACATAGCACTGTACATTCTCTTGTTTGCTCTATTAATTGTAAGAAAGATTTGGAAAGATTGTCGCAGTATTTTGCTCTATTTATCTCCAAAATACTTGCAACATTGTTTAGAAATTATATACCTGTTTGTGATATCCTCTTAAGGAGGATCAGAAAATATTTGTATTTTTATATCTCATTATATCAAAACATGAATTAAATCAAGAATGATATTTCAAGTGTCCATGTGTAGATGCATATCACCAAGTTTACATAAAATATTATGCTGAGTGAATGACAAAAAAATATATATTCTTTAAATATGATACTTCAGGACCCATAACATGTTCTTTCATTCTTTCGATCGTAATGGATCTCATTGTCCTGGCCATTATAATTTATTGAGTAAATGATAACTACTCATATTATATCTCTTCAGGAGATTTATCACAACAGAAGATTATATCTTCGGAAGATTAAAGTAGGTCTCTACTAGAGGTTTATCTATTCTAGAGATTATCTGAGATCTCTTCTTGAGATTTTTCTTTTTTGGAATTTATCTCTTATGAGATCTCTTCGGGAGATTTTCGATCTCTTCGGGAGATCTTCTCTTCAGGAGACTTTATAGACGACCGTTTTGATGAATCAGTTTAGGGATTTCTTCATAAACTCAATGAGTCTATCACATTCTTCCAGATGGTTTAATCCATATATGGCTCATTTGCAAATTCTTCGGGGATATCATGGTAATTTTAAAACCTTCAAGGATATACCTGAAAATTTAAATCCTCAACCTTCGAGGATATATCTTATCGTCTAGGTTATCATGATCGAAGAATATCTATTCATATTCTATTAGTGATCATTTTGAGAATCCTTGAGCTAATATTGTTCTATACATTTGGATCTCTATTTGTTACAAACACCCATTCAAAATCCACCGGGTTTATTTCTTTTGGATTTTGTACTATATGACCGAACACTCCACGTTTTGCGAGAGATGTCGCATCTTTTTATTATACTTTTCTATATTCAAGGATTATTCATGGTTTGGTGTTATCATTCATTTTCATCACCCTTTTTTATTCTCATTCGATAATGTCATCAATGACAAAAAAATTGGTTCCAAATTTCTCTGGAGCATAGATTTCTTGGGTACCGGTACATCTTTCTCTGTCTCTTCTAGGATCTTAGGTATATCCTCGACCGGAGCGATATACTTTGAGAAATTGGATCTTTGGTTCATAACATCTTCTGGATTGTCATAAACTTTCTCTTCAGGAGATACTTCTTCATGAGCTACTTCTTGAAGAGCATTATGGTGTATTATATTATACGGCCTCTTCTTCTGAAGCGCTGAATCTTTAGAACCATTAGGTCTTACCTATTCTTAATATATAACTTATTCATTTGCTGCCTTTATTTGGTTCTTTTGATATTTACGTCTATTAGAAGATAGATACATAGTTGGTATAATATGCAGCATAATTGAGTAAACATCTAATATTCACTTGTAGCGAAACATCAGGGATAATTTCTCCTAATTTAGTCAAGATTAGATCAAATGGAAGTATGTCATTCCACATTCTTTTGGAACGATGTTTTACGACGTTCTTCTAGAACGATGATTATTTATGAATTTCTTCTAGAATGATAATTCACGATGTTCTTCTGGAACAAGATATTTATCTACCAATATCTTCCCCTAACGGTGAAAATTACGTCTTATTAAAGTAAAAGATCATAAATTCCCATGTCTTTAGAAAAATTTAGTAATCGAAGAAAATTCAAAAATTGAACATAATACCCAATCGACGTTGGGTGCCAATTATTAACAACTTTATTGTTCAAAACATAGATGCAAAATTACCGATCTAACATACCGACATAGTCTAAAAAACAAAATATTGCTACTTTCAATCAATAAAATTGAGTTACTAATCATCCACAAAAAATATGCAGATATCAAGTTGGTGTTCTCTTGTGCCTCAAATTCTTCATCAAGGAGGTCATCGTTGTCCACATCAAGGATGGCATTCGTTTCAACCTTCTGGTTTTCTGATAATGGGATGCACGACTGGTGCAGGACCAATGACCTTCACGCTCATATTTGAAGCATGTGTCTCTTGGTGCTCTATTGTTCTCATTTTCTCGATCTTCGGTTAGAATATGCTTTTCTATTTTTTTAATTGTTTATTATATCTACCACTTCTGAGGTGACCACGCTTCCCACTTCCTCTATAACCACCTCTGCTGGAGTTTCCAGAACGTCATCTGCCTCTGCCTTTACCTCTAGAATATCCATAACTGGCATTTGCTTCAGGAAATGCTAGTGTTCCAGTAGGCCAAGTATTATGATTTTTTATGAGGACCTTATTATTTTTCTCAGCAACTAGGAGCAAAGAGATGAGTTCTGAAATCTTAGAATAGTGTTGTTGTCTATATTGTTGTTGCAACAATATATTTGTGGTATGGAATGTTAAGAGGTTTTTGTCAATCATTTTCTCCTGGGTAACCGGTTCTTCACACAACTCAAGCCTTGATGCAATATTGAACACAGCTGAGTTTTATTCGGATACTATTTTAAAATCCTAAAATCGAAGTTTGATCCATTCATTCCTTGCTGCTAGGAGGATGACTGCTTTTTGGTGGCCATATCTATCCTTCAGGGATTTCCACAAATTTTTTGGATCTTTTATAGCGAGATACTCATTCTTTAAATCAGCATAAAGATGTTGACGCAAAAAAAATCGTCGCTTTAGTCTTGTTTCTAGGACTAATTGGCTTTTCTTTTGTAGTACTCAGTGTGTATACCAGGTCAAAGGAGCTGAGGTGAAGTTTAGCATCTAACTTCCAAGCGAGATAATTATTTTCATTAACTTCTAGGCAGATAATTCCATCTTGGTAAGGTTTGACATCTGGGGAGAAAGAAAATTGTGTATTATTTATGTGTCCAATAATCCATAAGTAGGTTAAGATAGACAACTTTAGGTCTATGATATTTGTAAGAAAATTAGACAACAACTTTTTTTTTGTTTTCTTAGAAAATCTAAAGTATTTTCGAATGACAAAATGGTTTTCCCAAATTATATTTTCAAATTAGATTTTGGGTTTACAAAAATATTGTTTAAATAATATTAATTTGAATATTGCCGTAGCAAATATTGGTTTGATTAATTTAGTTTTAAATAGTTATTTGATTTAAATTTATGGTAAAGATTTACTAATTAGATTTGATCATTCCCTAATTACTAAATTGAGTCAATCTTCATCTATTTAAGGAAAGTCTTTTTCCCTTCCAATCTGATCTTAATTAAATAATTGCTACTCATCATACATACCTCTTAAACTTATGAACATCACTCATATTTTATTTTCTAAAATTCCTCGCTTTTCCTCCAAAATAAGGCAAAATTCGTCATAAATTTAGCCTTTTTTTAGAAGCTATAGCAACTTCGCGAAACCATTACGACCAACTTTAGACTCTATTTCACCTCTAGCTTTTTTGTTAGAACCATATCGAGGTTAGCTTCCAAATCTAAAATTTATTTTATGCAATCATAAACATAAATTTTCTATAAAATTATTTGAGTGTCAGTTGTCCAAAAAAATAACATATTATACTGTTTTTGAGATTCCGGGAGACCCGAACTCCGTTTTACGAACCGTTTGATGTTTGGAAAGTTGACACATAGATCTATAGCATACTAATATTTAGAAATTAATAAAATAGTTTAATATTTTATTTAGTTTGTAGAACCTATAAATGGTCGATAATTCATCGAATTAGTAGAGATTAACCATAGTTACAACTTTCAACCAAATCGAGATTGTGTCGCACACATAAACTCCAAACTAATAGAGGCAATTACACTATTGATTTATGTTCTTAGTACATTATAATGCTACTCTTTATTGTGTTTTTATTTAGTATCTAGTTGAGCCACAATTGTGACACGATATGACTTGTTGTACCATGTGTTATTATTGTTATTGTTTAGTGAGTCGGGATGGAAAATATTATGTAATATGTGAACAAACTCAAATTGATGTTAATGTGAATAGCTAAGTCATACAATTCACGTATGGGTTAGCCGTACCTTAAAATGTGGATAGCCATCGAGATAATGTGCCATATTAGTCCAGCCGTTTACATGTCGAAAGGTATTTCACACACATTATCTGTTAGTCTTTACTTCTTCATGCTCATTGTCTAGTTGTCTTTTTTATACATGTTCTTACCAGTGATCTTTCTGTTCGTGTTATTGTTTCCAGTTCATATATATTTGTATCTCTGCTTGTCTAGCTTTATTTTGTGCTAAGTTACATAATTTGTAATAGGGTTGTACTTTGCTCAATTTCTAACTGGATATGTTGCAGGTGACTTGCTATTTTGCACTTTGGGCCTTTCGGGTGGAGTTAGAGGCATCTTAGAGATGACCTTAGATTCTAGATAGATTAGATAGTTCTTTTATTTAAATATTTAACGAATTTGTTTCTAAATATTATTTCTATGTATTATTGGATTTGTAATTTTAATAATTATCGTGATTGATATCATTTTCTTGTATTTGATATTGATATTGAAGTCTAGACAATGTACTACCGTCGATGCTGCGACATAGGCTGTACTTAGCCACGTACTTGTATTTCAAAAAAGGGGAGCGAATTATGATAAGTTTTTATGGTGGTCGATGCAGGTCTATTTTCGCAAAAGATTGCAATTTCGTCGTAGTACCTATATTAGTCGTACTATTGCGATCCTGCGACTATGAAGTGCTCATTCATAATTAGGATTGATTTGATTTTTAGGAGAATGACTAGGATTAAGTATACAGCAAAAATTTTTTTATTCAATTTGACTATTTGGGTAGTTAAGGTTGCTACATAGGCTATGTGATTAAGATATTAAATATCTTAAATTTTAAAGTTAGATGAATTTGAGAAATTTTCCTATGAGGATATTTTATTTTATTTTGATAAGATGGTATTATTAACGGTGGGTAGACTTTTCGATTGGCAAATTAGTTCGTCGATGTTAACCAACTGTTGAGTATTAAAGTGTCCAATCACAGAATATAAATTCTCTCTCTAAATATTTTACCTTGATAATTTGTTCAAATTTTATTTTTTTTTGTCCTCTCTAAACGTCATCATATCGTTAAGTCCGTATTAATTATTTTGCATTGGCCATAAATAATTGTTTTTTCAAAGAGTCAACATTTTATTTCCATCTATTGAGTTTTGTGCCTAACCTGATTCAACTATCCATAGATTAATTTTTAGTCATTTTTTGATGAAATTCAATATAAGTTTTTCCTTAACCCTTGAATATCAGAGAAATAGGAATTTAAAATTTTATTCTTCTCTTGCCTTCGATCATTTTCTTTCTAATCAATCCTTTTATTTTCAAAATTTGTAGTTTTACTTCAAAGACAAATACCTGCACTTTTTTCTATCACGATCAACTTGGAACTTGCTTAAATTTCTAGAAGTTCCTTTAAAAATTCTTATGAATGAAGTTGAGAGAATATTCGGTGACTTACTATGGCAAGGCAGATGTGCGCTGTAGCCCTTTATCTAAATCATGGAGACTGCAGGTTCACTGCAGCCAGCAGCGCACTAGTGAGGCATGACACATAAGTTGAAGTAATTTCAGGTTTCCATAAATTTTTGAATATTATTAAAACTATATCCTAATTGCATCATTTGATCTTTTGAGTTGGTATGTCAATATTGGATAATATTGACAAAATATTCGGTTATCTATTCAGTTATGGAACCAAGAGTTTACTGCTGCCAAATGTACGCTGGCGGGGCATGGATTTTCAATAAACTAACCTCAGATATACATATGATTTTTGGATACTATAGAGACTATATCCTTTTTGGCATACGATTATTGATTTTTCATTGTCCACAAATCTCTGCACTCTCACTTAAATTTCTTATTATAGGTCTTCTCAACAAATCTTGTAGTTTCTTTTTTTCCTTCCATTTTCTATTCTCGAATTGTCATTTGGTTTCCTCTTAGTAATCATTTAAAACCTATTACTAAATTTTGTTTTAATTCCACTAGATTCATAATCGAACCTTGATTTTGATTCTATGATCATGCTTAAATAATTTTGGTTAAGTAGTTGAGCATGCCAAAACGATTTCAATTTTGATCATCCTTAAATGAATTTTAATCGTGACTAGACCATTTTGACTATATTTTTGTTCCTACCAAATCGTATCTTTTTGTAAGTTTCAATTCATGATCATGCCTAACTGATTCTTATCATTAGTCGAGTTATTTTTCTTGATTATATTCTTAGTCGTGCCTAGTCGTCCATTGAAATTTCGAGGACGAACTTTTTTATGTGGGTAAATTTGTAACCAGGTCCCAAATTTTTCAAAATTTTATTTATTTTATTTGAAATATTTTATGTTAGCTTTCTATAAAGGAAATCATAAATATTTTCGAATGACAAAATAGTTTTGCCAAATTATATTTTCAAAATTAGATTTGGATTTACGAAAATATTTTTTAAATAATATTAATTTGAATTATTATTGTAGGAAAATATTGGATTACATTTGACTAATTTAGTTTTAATTAGTTATTTGATTTAAATTTATGGAAAAGATTTATTCATTAGATTTGATCATTCCCTAATTAGTAAATTGAGTCAACCGCCATCTATTTAAAGAAAGTCTTTTTCCCCTTCCAACCTAATCCTAATTAAATAATTGTTATCCATTATATATACCTATTAAAATTAAACTTATGAACATATCTCATATTTTCTTTTCCAAAATTTCTCTTTTTCGTCCAAAATAGGCCAAAATTCGTCATAATTTTAGCCTCATTTTTTAGAATCTATAGCAACTTCGTGAAGCCATTGCGACCAACTCCGGACTCCGTTTTACCTCTAATTTTTTGTTAGAAGCGTATCGAGGTTAGCTTTCCAAAACTATAGTTTATTTTTTGTAATTATGAATGTGAATTTCTAGAAAATTGTTTGAATGTCAGTTGTCCAAAAAATCGACATGTCGTACTATTTTTGAGATTTCAGGATATCCCGAACTCCATTTTGCGAAGCGTTCGTTGTTTAAAAAGCTGAAACATAGATCTATAGCATACAAATTTATAAAAATTGTTAAAATAGTTTATTATTTTGTTTAATTTGTAGAAACCATAGATGGTCGATGATTCACCGAATTATTAACGGTTAGCCATAATTATAACAACTTTCAACCAAATTGAGATTGTATCGCACATGTCAACTCCAAACTAATCGAGACTAGTACACTATTGCTTTATGTTCTTAGTACATTATAATGCTACTCTTCATTGTGTTTCTATTTAGTATCCAGTTGACACAATTGTGACACAATAGGACTTGTTGTACCATATTATTATTGTTATTGTTTAGCGAATCAGAAAAGAAAATGCTAATTAGATCATATGTGAACAAACCCAAATTAATGTTAATTTGGATAACTAGGTCATACAACTCATGTATGGGTTACCGTACCTTAAACTGTGGATAGCCATCGAGATGATGTGCCATATTAGCTCAGCCATTCACATGTCGAAAGGTATTTCACACACAATGTCTGTTAGTCTGTACTTGTTCATGCTCATTGTCCAGTTGTCTTGTTTATACATATTCTTGCCAGTGGTCTTCTTGCTCGTGTTATTGTTTCCAGTTCATATACATATTTTCTTTACTGTTATATTGTATCTCTATTTGTCTAGCTTTATTTTGTGCTGAGTTACATAATTTACAATAGGATTGTACTTTGTTCTTTTCCTGACTGGATATGTTGCAGGTGACTTGCTATTTTGTACTTTGGGCCTTTCGGGTGGAGTTAGAGACGTCTTGGATATGACCTTAGATTCTAGATAGATTAGATAGTTCATTTATTTAAATATTTAGCATATTTGTTTTCAAATATTATTTCGATGTATTCTTGGATTTGTAATTTGAATAATTATTGTGAATGACCAAATAGATATAATTTTGTTGTATTTGAGATTGACATTGAGGTCTAGACAGCATACTACCGTCGATGTTGCGGCGTAGGCTGGACTTGGCCACGTACTCGTATTTCGAAAATTAGAAGCGAGTCGTGACAGCTGCCGGCAAGGTAAAGCCATCTCAGTACAAAGAAAGAAGCCAAGCCATGCTAACATCATTTCAAGACTCCAAAGAAGCATGCACCTACTTAAGTATATTTGGAGTCTGCAATGAGTCTTAGGTATAATTGTAAACACAAAAAATGGATGGCAAAATCGAAAGCTAGGGTATATAATAATCATGGATCACGTTTAGGCAGTCATTCGGAAGATCTGGCAGATCTTCGTAGATGACCGACGGAAGATCCGAATGGACCACCAAAAATCTTTTGCGATCCGTCGGATCGTCCAACGGAACTTCGCAAAAATTCGAAGAATAATCAAATTTGTTACCGTTTGGAATCCAATGATCGGATCATGTCCTATCGATGATCCAAATGGCTATATTTCTAGCTGTTGTACACTACAGGCAAAAGATCCGACGGACGTCCGCAGATAACTGACAGAAAGTTGCTCTTTTTCTCTTTCTCATGCTTTGGTTATAAATAACCTTGAACCCCTTCATTCAATGCTGATGCTTTGAGCCTAAAAATTTATAATCTACCAAAGACTATCCACAAACAACTCTACTATAGCTTTTACTTGTCTATCCACAAATTGTGTTAGAGTGTTCTTGAGTTGTAAAAATGATATCTTCATCTTTTGTTGTAAGAATATTAAAACCATCTTGTAAAGATGTTGAAGTTTGAGAGTTTTTGGATCAAAGCTTTCGTGTATTGAAGTTGGAAAGTCCTTAGAATAAAAGCTCTCGTGTATGAAGATGGTGAATATTCGGATAAAAGTTCACATTGTATTATTTGCAAAAATAGTGGATTAAAGCCGGTGAGAGTTCCGAGACTGAAGTGTCCCTCAGGATGATACCAATATACGTCGGGTGTCGGTATTTCTTATTGCTTCTTCTAGTGCTTGATTAGTAAGCTTGACCCTATTCACCCCCTCCCCCCCCCCCTCTAGGGTGTTTTAAGAAAGTTTTGTTCAAGTGGAGAGTTTTTGAGTTGCAGTAGAAAATGAGTTGAATTCGTTGAAAGTGGAGATTTTTGCAACTATGTTTTTATTAATTCAATTGGATTAATTTATTTATTAGTTAATAGATTTATATTAATTTATATTTAACTGAATAGAAAAATACTTTTAGTAGTTATTTTTTATGTTAATTATTTATTAATTAAAAAGTTAATGACAGTTGATTTTACGTTGATTAAGAAATTATTATTTTTAATTTTTTGTTAATTTATTTTGTGTTATTTAGTGTTTCGTTAATTATATTTTCTTAATTTTAATTACATTTTCTTAATTTTTAATTAAATTTTTGTTAGTTAGCTTTTGTTAATTAAAATTTTTTTAGTTAAATTTTCAATAATGATCGTTCTTAGTTAATTTAGTTATTGGTAATTTGTATTATATTTTTGTTAATTATGTTATGTTTATTACTTTTTTAGTTAAATAAAAAATAATTACCGTTAATTTTACGTTAATTAATTTGATTTTTTAATTTTAATTAATTTATTTTTGTTAACTATTTGTTAATAATATTCAATTTTTACTTCTACTTGCATGTTATCATTCAAACATTAGAACTCCAAACTTTCATACTGCCACTTCCACTTTCATGTTGCCATTCAAACAAAATTGATATAAAATTCGGACAAAAAATCATCCATCCATTTTTTTTGAATGTAACACCACTTACATTACAACATCTTGAAAGTCCCACTTTCACATTTTCAAGAAGTTACAACTATCTAAAAAGTCCCTTAGATAGTTTGTCAATTTCATATATGCATGTATGTCATACTTGAAGATTTAGAAATATTGTTGTACTTTATTCCAATCCAAATTGGATAACCATTTTGAACTTTTAGTATTGGTCCTTTCTCTTCTATAACATTGTTGTGAATGAGCTAGAAATAATGTATTGATATTGTAAAATTGAATTACTATGGATATTGAGGTCTAGACATCGTATTAACGTCGATGTTGTGGCGTAGACTGGACTTGGCCATGTACTCGTAACCCAAAAGTATGAACGAATCGTGAAAAGTTTTTATGGTAGCTCATGTAGGTCAGTTTTCACAAATAGTACGAACTCGTGGTAGTACTTAAGTTAGTCGTAGTATTGCGAGCATGCGACTAAATAGTATGATTCTAGCTAGGAGATCTAGAAAGATAATTGCTCATTCACAATTAAGATTGATCTTAGAAGAATGGCTAGGACTAAGGTTACCATGTAGATAATTGCATACTTAGTTGGGTTTATTGCAATTTTGATTGCTTTTGTGTAGATAAATATGTAAGAATTTAGACCATATATGATTTAGAATCTTGGTTACCTACAGTTCACCCTTAATTTTATTGAATTTAAACTTTATTAAGGATAATCACTAGTAGATAAATTTGAGAAAGAATAAAAGTGATGAAAAAATTGAAGTAAGAGTTGGTGACTCAAGATATTTGGTTTAGTTAATAGGTAGGTAATTAATAGTCATATTTGTTTATAGAGTAATTATATATGTCATGTCCCGTCCCGTTCAGCTCAATCAAAGGAATCGAAACGCCAACGGCATTCGGACTTAGCCATGCAACGGCCTGTTTGAAGTCCTGCTCGGTCGAGACAACTTCTCGCTCAGGTGGGTGGCTTCGGTGAACTTGCATCAGCTTGGCCTTCACACTAATAAAATAAAAAATTTCAAATGCACAAGTAGGCTTGATAATAAAAGAGGCCAATCCATATAGTTAAGGGAATAATCCCAAGTCCGGTCGTATCGAGTTAGAATATGAAAGGTCTCACGGCCGGTTTAGAATCGTTGCACGGCGTGCTTTCAAAATGACACTCGGTTCTTCGTCCTGTGGCTTGGGAGAAGGAAAGTTGGTCGATGTTGCCAAAAAGCCATGAACTTAGCATAAGTCATAGGCGTCGCACGCATAAATGCTTAATAAAGCTTGCATGGTCCCATCATTCAAGGATTGGCATAGCATTTGCTCGTCCCACGGGTTAAGTTGTATCGCACGGCTTGTAGCATAAGTCTAGGCACCCAAAGAACTTGGTTGTTTAAGTCGAACACGTGCACGGCACATTCCAACGGTACAAGGCTTGACATAGCCTTTACTCGTCAAGTTGTTGCACGATTAAGTTAGGCAAAGTTATGTTGGGCTATCAAAGTCATAGCAAGCTCTATCCCACAATTTCTGCGGTTGTTCTAGCCACATAGCCCCACGATAGTAAGGCTCGTCATATAAAGTATGACTTGGGCGATAGTGTCGCATAGAACACAAGTCACTCTAAGGCACAAGCCACGGTCGGTTTATGGATAAGTATGCTACGGTCTATGGGACACAAAGGAACATGTTGGTTCAGGTCTATTTGGAAGGCAATGCAATAGTTGTTCCATATTTTCAAAGAATGTAAAGTACACGCGACTGTTTGTCGTCGGTCCTGTGGCTTGGGAGTCTCGTATAAAGAATGGAAAGTATGGACATGGATATAGAAGTTTAAGGAAGACAAAGCCAATTGTATCATCTGTAGGCCTTGTATTTACGTCGAGTCTAGAAGTCGTCGTCGGTGCGTGGTCATGGACAACTTGTGCACAAGGGGTAGTCTTCCTCGATATAATTGTCGGGGCCTCGGGATCATGTCATTCTCGGGGGAAGCGAGTTGGCTAAAGCAGGATGCTGGATGTACTGTATAGGAGATTCGGGGCTTCCACAGGCTAGATACCCATTAGATGATCGCCGTCTATCCTCAGCCAAGTCCAAGGTAGCTTGACATTGCTAGTGACCTTTCATATAGATGAGTCAGTATGCTAAGCGGCAATCTGCATGCACGGTGTTGGTCAAATCAAAGATAACGTAAGCACGATACGAATTGAGTTAAGAAGGTGTACAAGGTTGCAACACCATTACAGAGCCTAAGATTTGTCTATAGCAAGGTAACATGCTTCGGCACAAATGTGGCGTCGTCTTTAAGTCGTCAACACAAGTTCCACAAGTCAGGATTGAGGTGCCTCAAGTTAAGTCAGGAAGGACCATAAAGCAAAGTTGGTTAAGTCGTGTTGAAATGTGAGGCTTGGCCTCGATGTTGGAAGCACGGACCAAGTCGATGACACAAAACTAGTCGTTGCATCCAAAAGTATGTCGGAAAGACAAGCACAAGTCGACACTCTGATGTTTTGGCACGAGAAGGGTCTAGAGGTACAACGATAAGCAAGTTATCAGTGCAATGGCACGGTGACGGTCTAGAGACACAAATAGGCCAAAGTTTCTGTCCTAAAATTGACCCTAAGGCAAGAATAGAAACACAATCATAAAAGAATTATGTTGCTCAAAGTAAATAAACGTATCGATTTTGTATGGGTGGGCGAGGAGCTCACTCTACTAGTACAGTTGAGTACTGACACCCACACAGTTTCCATGTGCAAGCACAGGTAGAAGCTCATTGGCGTGGAGCTCGCTTGGATGCGTCGAGGCACGGAGTTCCTTGGCGTCTCGTGGCATGCATCTGCATGGAGTCTAGACTTATACGGGACATAATGTATGGACATCGCATATCTGAATCATCTGATGGCTCGTCAAATTGTACAGAGAGATGAGAGAGAGCTTGAGTTATTGTAATATTGGGATTGCGCTCTTATAATCTTAATTCCTTATTAATAAACGGATGTGATTTCGTTTGAATGCTTGTTTTGCCTTTGTTTATTCAAAGCTTCTGCTTAGGACTTCTGTGCGACGACCCCGTCACTTGGCCTGTAATCGGTCGTAATGGAATTCGTCTTGCACGAGCACAATCTAAGCTCGTACGATATCATGCCTTAGCGAGGACGATCGTTCCAACGGGACCGGGGCATGACATAATTGTATCAGAGCACGGCTTTACGTCCTTGGACTTTCAATTAAATTCTTTAACTTCGATGTTGGTTCCGCAAACTCTGAGTTGTTGTCACGATTGATACATTGGCGCTCTCTCTCAAATATTCCACGGGATGTCCATACAATAAGTCTATATATTTTGCAAAATTGTACGAAAGAAATTTGGTTGAACTTAAAAATGGTTCCACATAAAGCACGGTTAGCGAAGTCGGGCTTGACATGTACACCAAAAATTGTGTCGACCTTATAAAAGTTATGTGTGGGATGCAAATTGTCTCGAAATTGGAACGAGTTTGACTTGATTCATAGAAGATGGGATGGCTATCGATATGGGTGCCATCAGACGATGTTATCGTCAATGCGATATAGATGAGCGTGCTTGAATTTTGAGGAACAGTTTGAACGAAAATTTAAAGTAATTGAATGATGAATCAAAACTTGTTTCAAAAATTTGTCGAATAATTTCATCCCTGAGTGGTGTATGGGATAGCCTCGAGGATGTCGATCAATTGAGGATACAGAGTGCCAACGAGTCTATCTGCAAGCGACGATTATGCAAAGCCTTAGAATGAGTGATTCAAGTTAGTATGAGTTTGATTCGAACGAACAAAGAAAACAGTGAGCATCAGATTGGGATTACGCTGAGCACGAAATACAAAGTGATAAGAAAAGATAGATCGAATCGAGGAAAAGCTAAGGGTACGAACGGATGAATCGATCGAAAAAATTGATATGAATCGTATATGAAAAGTTAGCACGACCGGATGATAGGTTGCATGGGAATGACTCGAATATTGAGAATGACTATAAAAAATTGGGATAGATATTGCTCGATGATTTGAGTTAGCATAGAATTTTGCGACTTGAAGAAGAATGTTGCTTGATGACTTAAGATAGACAGATGAACAAAAGTGATGATGATTTTGAATGAATTGATCATGTAACTAATCTGAGGAATAATGATCGGATTTGATCTTGAATATCGAGGAGATTGTGGTAATCCAGCTCGAATGATAGTATCAGTTGCACGACTCAGAATTCATTAAAAATAAAGATCATCAGGTTACGTATATCATCGATGGTATTGAGGTGTATCAAAGATCGATGTACAATAACTCGAGGGTACTCTGATTCGGGGAATGACGATCGTGCAAAGTGTTATTGTTTTGATGGATGTTATACTTGAGATTTTGATTGGAATGACTGCTTGGATGAAAATGATCGTGTCTTAATTTCTTCGATGATAACCACAACGTCGACGATCTTGTCTTGTACAAGCGCAACTCCAGTCTCGTACATGCATCACGTCAGGTTGGGGCGATCATTTCGCATGAGCGCTGACATGGTGATTTATGTTGCAGGAATGATCGAACTCGGGAGATCAGGGCGTGGCAATTTGGATTGCTTCGACTTGTGGTTTGATGTGAAGGTGAATTCAAGGATTGATAGGACTTATGATTGACGATTAAGTAAATTTGAGGATTGAGTAGATCCAATCTGCGTATCGAGAATGAATTAGTCTAGACTTAAAGCAAGAGTTACGTCCCGATAAGAATGATTATCCTGTAGGAATGTATGATGATTTCATGTCCAGCATGGATGATCGAACTTGCATGAGATTGGGGCGTGACATATTGTTAAGCTAGACGACCTTGTGATCGATTACGTGAATTGTGATAAACGACTTAGGGAATATGAAATAAGAATTATGGTTTACGATAGATCGTGTCGTAGCATGCTTGACTTGGGAAGAATGGATAGGTGGACTATTGTAACCCCTCTTCCCAAAATTTTGATGATATATTTTTATTTATTTATTTAAATTAAATGGTAATTTTTTAAATTTTTATAAATAATTACTTAATTAATTATTACGGTAGATGACTTTAGCCATGGTGGAGTTTTGGAGTACAAGGTGACTAGAAATCGTGGTACGGATAGTGCAATAGCGTGCTTTGACTAGTGTATTAGTCCTGGTAGGGAAGGCCGAGCCATAGTGATGTCCTAACTAGAAAAACCAGACCAAGTTGCAACTTGACTCCTATAAATAATTTAATTATTTACTATTAAGGTTTATTGACTTGTAGAAGACCCGGTTGTACCAAACTAGTCTGGATTGGACCCAAAATAAGCCCAAGCCCATGTAGGTCATGCGGGACGTCCAACGACATTCGTGTTGATGTATTATGTATGATTGTGTTCTATTCCGTTTAAACGATCTAATGAATATTTTTAAGTATTCGTTAATTAAATATTATAAATATCATTATTAGTTGATATTCGATGATAATGGTATAAATAGGTCCTTGTACATTTTGGAATTATTAGACTGTACATAATAGAATATACACCATTATTGATTTATTGAATTTCGTTATTATTATTATTATTATTATTATTATTATTATTATTATTATTATTATTATTGAGTTTATTATTATATAATATTATTTTATTATTATTGGTTATATTATTTTTGTCAAATAAATGTTTTATATATATATATATATATATATATATATATATATATATATATATATATATATATATATGTATTTCTATTAAAAATATTTATTTAGATTTTATGGAGATTTATTATATATGTAAATATATGAGTATATATATATATATATATATATATATATATATATATATATATATATATATATATATATATATAAATATATATATATATATATATATATATATATATATATATATATATATATATTTTATATATATATATATATATATATATATAAAATATATATATATATATATATATATATTTATATATATTAAATATATATATATATATATATATATATATATATATATATATATATATATATATATATATATATGTATAATAAAAGAAAAAAAGAAAAAAAAAGAAGTAATAAAACAAAGAAAACAATTGAAATACCAGCCCAGCCGAGCCCCAAGCCCCAACCCGAGAGGGAAATCCCAGCCACAGAACGCGCATAACTGAACCCGCGCGAGTATTAATATAGGGAGAGATCGATAGAGAGTCTCACGTAGAACCCTAACCCCGATCCTACCGAGCGCCACCCTCCTTCCCTGGGCGACCCACCCGCGACCGCTCGCCGCCGGCGCCACCACCACAAGCGGCCGGGAACCGTCGCCTGAACCCAGGCCGCGCGCGCGGGTTGCGACAGAGCACAGCAACAACCAGGCCGAACACCCATATTTTGAGGTCAATTTCTCTTCTATTTCGCAATCTATTTTCATTCTAGCAAATATAGATCGAAGCCCACATAACCCTCTCTGAATCCCAACTAGTGGAGTGGGATATCGCTGATCGACCAGCCCAAAAAATCGACGTAAAGTCGAGTAAAAACCATCTCGAAAACAGGGTATTATGCAAGTTCGAAACCAAATTTGGAAGGCAAAATTTTGCCGATTCCTCGGTTGTATTAAAAATCTGTTTGAACAGGCTTGATAACAGCATATACCATAGGGAAACCCAACTTATAATTCTGTTCTTCATCGATTAGTCTGTTAGTAATTCACTTTCA
Source organism: Iris pallida (assembly GCA_029216955.1). Lineage (NCBI taxonomy): Eukaryota > Viridiplantae > Streptophyta > Magnoliopsida > Asparagales > Iridaceae > Iris > Iris pallida. The sequence goes on from JANAVB010041999.1 coordinate 25,535, forward strand.
AAGTTTAGCGAAAAACTGTCTTTAAAACAAAGCATGCATCCCGCCAATCCGGGCGACGTGGTCGGGAACGGAAAGTATCAAAAGGTGCGTATCGACTTTGTGGACGTGTGGGCTTTGACGAAATTCAAATTGGTTGCGTGTGCACGACGAATTTGATACGTATCCGTCGAAATTTACCGTATCGATCTTTGTGCAAAATTTCTAATTACTTTGTGCACGTTCGTCAGACCGAGACGAAACTTGTGCCAACAGGACCATATCGTTTTCCAGGTCCTGTATGCCAAGTTTGGTCCAATTTTGAGACAGTTGATCAGATCGCCGTTTTGCGGGCCCTACGGTCCGACTCAACGGGCAATTTTGTGCACGGCCTGCCGGAATTCAACTCTGGACATACGGTTGGGTTCGTATCATCAAATTGAATCCGTAGACATATAGTTTGACGACTTTAGAGATTATTGACTCTGGCACATTTTTTGGTGCAAAGCGGGTCCAACGGCGGATACTATTTTGACCCGAAATTACCATTTTGCCCCTGTGTCCAGAATTAGACTTAAAGATAGGAAATTTTAGCTATTTTGACTATTCTGAGAACATTGGTAATGTCTATTTCAGCATCCGGAGACTGTTGTACGAGTTTTGACTATTGTGTCACACTGAGTGGTTTGGATTATCGGTTTCACCAGCAAAGGACCACAGGTGAGTACAGTTTATTGTTTGTTTTTTATATTGAGCTTTACTATATCTCATTGTTAGTCAATAGATATGTTATTTTCGTCTTTTATGTTTTTTATATTTTGTCGTGTCGGGCAGGTGAAGTACCAAGGATGTGTGATCTGACCTTATACAGTATATACAGTGTAGACTGTGATTATACCGTGTAGACAGTATTTTATTATTGCTTTGTACAGTGTAGACAGTGTTTCATTATTGTTTTATATATTGTAGACCGTGTACATTATACAGTGTAGACCGTGTACTTTATACGGTGTAGATATTGTAGACAGTGTCGTGTAATTGTCCCGAGACCGATCATATATCAAAGGTACTTCAGTCAGTCGGTGAGTATTGTCTTTGTATTTATTTACTGTTTTCCTTTGTTTAATTTTATTTTGTCTTTCTGTGTTAGTTTTTAAATCATATATTTAAAGGCTAACCTCTGTTGTATAGTCATTTTCAATTATTGAAACTGCATTCAGTGAATTATACTCGTTCCATTCCTGACTGGAAACCAACATTTTTCAGGTTAGTCGTGAATTCACTTAGCATAGAGAGTTACGGGTGTACTTGCAGACGGAAACCTAGAGATTAGCTAGATAGATGAGTTGTAAATATTTCAATATTTACAAGAGTTTATATTTTTCTGCAAATGTAAAACTTGTGATTATTGTAAATTAAATTAATTTTATGAATGAGCATTATTTGTGATTCTGAGCATTGTGACTATACAGCGTTCTACCGTCGACACTGCGGCATAGGCTGGCTTGGACACGTCTCGTATCCGAAATAGCGGGTGCGGATCGTGACAGCTATATCGAACATGTTTGAAGAGATAGACTATACAAATTGCTCGTTTGGACGTACGATATTAATATGTCGAGAAATTGGTTGAACATGACTTACCGTAGGATGGCTTTGCTGAATGACTCGAACCCTTTGGACTAAGTATTGTAAGTGCAAATAGGAGAATATATGCTCGATGTTTAAAAATCGGAGTGATACGAGCTTGGGTAGAAAGTCCCGTACTATCAACTTTGGTTTGACCTTAGGATTGGGGCCAGTGTTGATATTATTGTTTGGAAACTATGATTCCAATACTGACGGATGACTTTAGCCTAGGAAGATGGCCTAGCAGTTAGGCAAGACATCTCTTTTTGAGAGTTATAATCGGTACGATTGATCTTAAGGATTGATAGGATTGGAAAATGGTAAGGATGGATAGAATGATTCAATGATTCAACTATATAGAAACCCCACTCACGAGACTTGGCTGAAATACATATATTTCATGAACGCCTGAATATGTGCACGATCCGACTCGAGTGAGAATGACGAACTCGCTACCACGAGGCTTGGCTAAAATGCATATATTTTAGGGACACCTTAAATATGTGCACAATCTAACTAAGTGATACGTTGAATTCAAGTAAGACTAAAGGAACGAGACGGAATTGAGGATCTTGAAATATAGTTGTTCGGGGTGAAAAATAAAAAAGGCACGATCGTGGCTCAGATTTAAGAAACGCATAGGCAAAATGTGTACGAGAACAATTGGATGTGAATCAAGTTATAAGTCAATAAGTGTACTCAGTAAGTTTCAATGACGAAACTTTTTTTGAGTAGTGTATAATGCAATTGTCATGACCTGCACCCACTGTGAGGGTACGAGCACGTAACAACGCCCAGCCTACGCCGCAGTGTCGGCGGTAGAACGATATCCTAGGTTACTATCTAACCAACAACTCACACAATTATAATGTACTTGTCAAATCTCAACTCCGAACGGAGGACAAGTATAGATATAATATAATCTCAATCACAGTCTAAGCACGATATGATAACACAGAAATTTATAACTAAGACTGAATACAACAATAAAACTAACTACTAAAATAATATAATCTCCAACAATCTCAAAACAACATATCTTAACTTATTACAATTCAAGATCTAAAACATGAAATCCAAACTAAGTCAACTAGCTAATCTCCCGATCACTCCTGAGTGTCGGGGCCAAAGGTAGCCATCCCGTCTCCAGGTCTATAATAAGTAGGGCAAGTGTCCTCAGGGCAATCATCTGTAAAATTTTCAACAGGTCCAGTCAGGACAGGGACGAGTACAACTCATCAAGAAATCCCAAGTAAATGACAGAGAACTATAAACAGTTATAGACAGTTATATTGATGAATCATGGCAGTTTTATACAGGTAGAGAAGTAGAGAAATAATTAAGGTACAAGAAAAGTAAAGTAACTAAACAAGAAGAGAAACATGAAAATGAAGACTGTAAAAATATATTCTAGCTGAACTAGAGTAGCATGATATAAGTCCAGACAGTATAATAAGAGTCATGTGTGAGTCCAGACAATGTAATCTAATACCAGGTGATTCCAGCACAAGATGAGTCCGGTATAAGGTGAGTCCAACCAGTGATCAAAGATTCCAGGGTGAGTCCAGCCTATACTCTAACAGTATATTTTAAAATATCGGGATTGACATGTGAACGGCTGTAGGTAATACGGCACACCGTACACTCGGCCAAGTGTTGGATGGCTATCATTCCAGTATAATTCCAAGGGAGTGGTTCCAGTATTTGGGTATGTTCACATGTCTACTCCAATATTTCCCCGTCCAACAAGTACAAGTGAATCCATAACCCGACACGAAAATAGTACAAGTCCAGCCAGAACACGAATGATACCAGTAAGTGATTCCAGGGTGATTCCAGTAAGTGATTCCAGAAATAGAGGCCAGACATGAATAAGTGAGTATCGTATGAAATGGATCCAGTAATATCAAATCGTGTTTGTAACAGAGAATCAAATAGAACTAACTACAACTGAAGTACAGTAATCGACAAGTAAATAGAAGAACTATCAGAGAATATACTCGTCTGATACTCTGAAATAGTAGTATAATATCAAATATCTGCACTGGAGTCACAATGTCCTAAATAGAGCAGTATAGGTTATAATGTATACAATATAAGGTAAATTAATGATACAATACAAACTACATAATTTCTAAGCCAATCTAGGCCAAGGTAAAATATGGTCAACCATGGTCAACACTCTAGTCAAACTTGGTCAATCATAGTCCATCAAGTCTCACTAGGCCTAACCCAAGCCTATACTAGCAATCCAGCATAAGTACAAGCCAAACTAGGCTATAGTCAACACTTGGTCAACTCTAGTCAACTATACTAGTCAAACTAGGTCAACTAGGTCAAGCCTAACCCAAACAAGTCTCACTAAACCTAACCAGCCTATTCTAGCATACACACACAATATCTAGGCTATACAAGCCAACAACACACCTTCACTGGCATTCATGCCATATACACAGGTTAGGAGCCATAGGCTATGTCACCTATAGTCCATTCCACACATTCACATATATTGCATACATTAGTATTTATCTAACTTAATATAATTAACACACATTCACCTATAGCTACATAATAAGAAAGATAGGGAGGGGATACATGTGTTTGTGTCTATGTGTGCATGTGTGTGTGTGTGACACACATATAGGAATTAGTGAACAGTGATGTGTATATGTGAGGGTGTAGTGTAATGTGTCACATGACATTTAAATAATAGGGTGTGTGTAAAGTGTTAGCTAAGCATGGGTGTCAAGTGACAGTTAGATCATAGGAAGACAGTAGAGTGTAATAGGTTATTAGGAAATGTGTTCTCAGATTTTTGATAAGTGACAGGTTAGTGAAACGGGAATAAAATACAAGGTGTCAATGTGAGTGTGTAGAGTGTTAACAATAGAGTGTGTGATACAAGGGTTAGTAATATCAGGAATGCAGGAATCAATAGGGCAACTGTGTTAGTGAGTGTGTGTGTTCCTATAGGATAGTGAACTAAATCTCATATTTTAGTTTTCAGGAAAAGAGAATCAAATGACAGTTATGAACAATCCAAACCCTATTTCGAAATCCATTTTGCTAACAGTTGAACCCAAATGTCCCCAACACCAATTGAATCCATTCATCAAATTCGAACCCAAACTCCTAACTACATTCACCACCCAACATTTAAACAAACTAAACATGTGTGATGGATTTAACATGGCAATTTAAAACAAAAAAATCAGTTCAAACTGAAATTAAATCCAGCATTAAGCTAACAGTGTAAAATCTCAGAAGTATCAGTCTACACATTCAACAATCTATCCCATATTCGAAAATCCCATTCTCTTGACAACATCCTAAACTAACATGCAAATCCAACCTAGCAGTAACTAATACATATGTAGATGGATTAACAAGGTAATTAACATTAGCAAATTAGTTAAGAAATGGAATTAAAATTAGAATTTAAAAACAGGAAAGTAGGTATTAGTCGAAATAGGAAAAACCAAATTCGAATTCAAAAACATGTTAATACACAAATTAAATGGTTGGTAATCTATTATACACATGTGCACGTTTCGTGACACTCATTCGTGTCCAACCAAATGGCCCAGTCGTGTCCAATCACCACGAGCACTCACAGACACACACGCGTGCACAGGACTGTGCGCAGCATCGTGCACGCGTGCACGCGTGTCCAGCATACGACACAGGCCACGTGGTGACACGTGGCCGTGCATACACGTGCGCCAGGGGTAGGGCTACCCCTCTGACAACCTGCACCATGTCCTAGACACGTGTCTAGGCGTGTCCGGTCGCGTATCAGCGCAGAAAATCGCACGCGCACAGCAATTCGCGCGGCCAGTACAGGGAGGATAGCTCCTCGCACACTCCACAATTCGATCCCATCTTTTAGGAGAATGATGTCAGTCGATGCTCCATCATCCTCGCCAAAAATGGCATGTCCACGTGTCCTGTACAGGGAGAAAAGGACCCCGTGATGCAGGACACAGTGTACAGTGCAGGGACAGCGTGTTCGTGTCCCCGTGTGGACACGACACGACACCAAAATCAAAAAGTAAAGACAGAAATCAATAAGCAAACCCTAGATCTAGGATCCTATTCAAAAACATTAGCAAGAACAGCAATTCAAAATGGTTTGGACATTTCATCGAACACCTAGCCTACACAAGTGATACGTATCCAATACGGACACTAAACCTAATGCAATTTGCACTAAACTTCTACTGTAGCTAGGGAATACCTAAATCTAAGCTACCATGCACTAAAAATAGGAATTAAACATAATTTGAGGGTTTTACCTATGGATTGTAAGGATCAAGGAAAAGTCCCAAATCAATCGGTTTCCGTTGCTAGCCAACTCCTCCCAATTGCTTTAAATCTGAGATTGCTCCTCAAAATCGCAAGTAGAGGATGGTTAGAATCATATGCAAAATATTTGGGTCAAAAAGGATTTAAAAAATGAATTTTCTATGAATTTTGGAAGGTGGAGGAATTACCTTTCCTTCAAAAGCTTGGATGTACATAAAAGAGACAAGAACAAGGAGAGGGGGCTTTATATAGGAATGGGAATCTCTACATGGCTAGTCACTTAGGGTTTAGTTAGGGTTAGGGCTTCAAGTTGTGGGCCTATGGGCTTAAGTCACAAGTCATGAAGTCATAAAATCACAAGTCATGAATTAAAATCATAAGTCATGAAATGATTCACCTATTCTTAATCCTCCTATTAAAAACTAGTTTCTAATGATTAAAATAGGTTAAATTAAGTTAGACTAGGGTCATCATAGCTAGGGTTAGCTTCTAGGCTAGTCTACAAGTCTCAAACGAGTCAAAGTCCAAACTAGGAATCACCAATTCAATAAATTCAAATTTTACTAAATGACAAAAATACCCTCAAGCTAAAATGATAATTAAATCATCATAATGACATGGTTAGGCTCAAGGTCATCCAGTCTCTAGGGTTTCACTAGCAGCACATCAAAATCACAAGTCGTGACTTAAAACAATTTTTAAATAGTTTTAAAATGATTAAAAATCACCAAAAATTATAATATGAAATAAATATCAATAAATAATAATTATAATTACAAAATTTTAAAATTACCCTTATTTAGAAAACTAGGTGTTACAGTAATGCCCCGTCCCGCTCAGCTCAATCGGAGGAATCAAAAAGCCAACGACGTTCAGTCTTAGCTATGCAACGGCATGCTCGAAGTCCTGCTCAGTCGAGGCAACTCCTCGCTCAGTTGGGTGGCTTCGGTGAACTTGCCTCAGCTTGGCCTTCACACTAATAAAATAAAAGTTTTCAAATGCACAAGTAGGCTTGATAATAAAAGAGGCCAATCCACATAGCTAAGGAAATAATCCCAAGTCGGGTCAGATCGAGTTAGAATATGGAAGGTCCCACAGCCGACTTAGAATCGTTGCACGACGTGCTTTCAAAATGACACTCGGTCCTTCGTCCCGTGGCTTCGGAGAAGGAAAGTTGGTCGATGTTGCCAAAAAGCTATGACCTTAGCATAAGTCATAGGCGTCGCACACATAAATGCTTAATGAAGTATACACGGTCCCATCGTCCAAGGCTTGACATAGCATTTGCTCGTCTCACGGGTTAAGTTGTATCGTACGGCTTGTGGCATAAGCCTAGGCACCCAAAGAACTTGGTTGTTCAAGTCGAACGTGTGCATGGCACGTTCTCATGGTGCAAGACTTGACATAGCCTTTACTCGTCAAGTTGTTGCACGATTAAGTTAGACAAAGTTATGTTGGCTATCGAAGTCATAGAAAGCACTGTCCTACGATTTTTGCAGTTGTTCTAGCCACATAGCCCTACGATAGCAAGGCTCGTCATATAAAGTATGACTTGGGCGATAGTTTCGCATAGAACACAAGTCAGTCTAAGGCACGAGCCACGGTCGGTTCAAGGATAAGTATGCCACGGTCTCTAGGACACAAAAGAACACGTTTGTTCAGGTCTATCTCGAAAGCTATGCAATAGCCGTTCCCTATATTTCAAAAAATGTAAAGTACACGCGACCGTTTGTCGTCGAGATCGGTCCCGTGGCTTGGGAGTCTCGTATGAAGAATGGAAAGTATGGACATGGATAAAGAAGTTTAAGGAAGACAAAGCAAGTTATATCATCTGTAGGCCTTGTATTTACGTCGAGTCTAGAAGTCGTCGTAGGTGCGTAGTCATGGACAACTTGTGCACAAGGGGTAGTCTTCCTTGACATGATCGCCGGGGCCTCGGGATCATGTCGTTCCTGGAGGAAGCGAGTTGGCTAAAGCAGGATGCTGGATGTACCGCATAGGAGATTCGGGGCTTCCACGGGCTAGCTACCCATTGGATGATCGTCGTCTATCCTCAGCCAAGTCCAAGATAGCTTGACATTGCTTGTGACCTTTCATATAGATGAGTCAGTGTGCTAAGCGACAATCTGCATGCACGGTGTCGGTCAAATCAAGGATAGCGAAAGTACGGTACGAATTGAGTTAAGAAGGTGTGTACGATTGCAACACTATTATGGATCCTAAGATTTGGCTATAGCAAGGACACATGCTTCGACACGAATGTGGCATCGTGTTTAAGTCATCAACACAAGTTCCACAAGTCGGCATTGAGGCATCTCGAGTTAAGTCAGGAAGGACCGTAAGGCAAAGTTGGTTAAGTCGTGTTGAAATGTGAGGCACGGCCTCGATGTTGGAAGCACGGACCAAGTCGATGGCACAAAACTAGTCGTTGCGTCCAAAAGTATGTCGGAAAGACGAGCACAAGTCGACACTCTGATGTTGTTGGCACGAGAAGGGTCTAGAGGCACAACGATAAGCAAATTATCAGTGCAATGGCACGATGACGGTCTAGAGACACAAATAGGCCAAGAGTTTCTGTCCTAAAATCGACCCTAAGGCAAGAATAGAAACACAATCATAAAAGAATTATGTTGCACAAAGTAAATAAACGTGTCGATTTTGTATGGGTGGGCGAGGAGCTCACTCCACTAGTGTTGAGGCGTGCATCCGCATGGAGTCTGGACTTATACGGAACATAATGTATGGACATCGCCTATCTGAAGCATCCGCTGGCTCGTCAAATTGTACAGAGAGATGAGAGAGAGCTTGAGTGATTGTAATATTGGCCTTGCGTCCTTGTAATCTCAATTCATTATCAAATAAAGGATGCGATTTCATTTGAATGCTTGTGTTGCATTTGTTTATTAAATACTTCTGCTTAGGACTTCTGTGCGACGACCCCATCGCTTAGCCTGTAATCGGCCGTTATGGAACCCGTCTTGCGCGAGCGCAATCTAGGCTCATGCGATATCACGCCTTAGCGAGGACGATCGGTCCTAGGGGATCGGGACGTGACAGTATGCTTTTACTTGTTAGGTTGTTTGCTTAGATATATATATTTTTTAATTTTTTAGGAAAAAAATATATTTAAAGGGGGTAGCTTATAGCACTAGTTACTCTATAAATGTTAATACGTGAAATATATTAGGAAAAAAATACTTTTATTTTCATGAAAAAAATATTAAAGAACATGAAAAATAAGTTAAAAGGAATTTTGATAATTTGGGATTATGGAAGACACCATAATCATATAACAACGAATAAGTTAATGTATTAAAAACTCTTCTTTTCTATCTCAGTGAATATCTTTCCAAGATAGATATATAATTGTTTTGAAGATTAGATCTTAGATGATATGTATTTGAGATTTCTAGGCTAAACTATTGTGTTATACGTAATTGTTTCATTATTCATTAGCTGTGGATGTATATTGTGATATTATAAATTTATATTGTGCTTGATGAATATGATACTTGAGGTATAAACAACTTAACATATGTGATAGGTACTCTTAATGGGAGTTTTTTTAATATGTATATGTTGTACGTATCATGTCATCATACCCAAAAGGGGAAGCAGGTTGTGACAAGAGAGTCGGGGACTTGGTATGGCACAGGGCCGACGAATGGAGAGGAGGTCGGAGGAGAAGATAGGATTCGAACAGCAATAGAACGGAGGGGGTCGGGTCGGAGGGGGCAGTAGAGAGGGTTAGTGTTTGAGAGAAAGGAAAAATTGCTCGATTGGCCTAGGGTTTGAATTTTTCAATTTTGATCAATGACGTTCTTTAGCAACGTTCAACAACGTAACTTAAAGTTCCAATGTTGACATGGCACATGTAAATTAGTAACGACGTAGCAACTTGTGAGCACCCTGAATTTTGGGCTGATTTTTTTATTTTATTTTATTTTCTGATTGATTGGTTTTGATAAATATTTTATTCTGTTATTTATCTTTAAGTGTACTTTCCCGTGCCATTGATATTTGGAGTATCAGGGATGTTCAACTCTGGAAATCTTTTTCACGAGTTTTGGAATGGACAGGATTACCTTCATGATGGTATATAGTGTTCCATCCAAACTTGTTCCCTTGTGCTCTTTTTGATTCGCAGAACTTCGGGTCGAATTAGACCGTTTGATTATTAATTAATTTTTCCACTCTTTTCCTTGATCATTATTAGCACGTTACCGTGACTTTTAATTTGGGAGCGCAAGACCAGTCAGTTTCTTGAAACCAACTTCTCATGCTTGATCTACTCGAGACGTTCGTCACCTATGACCTTCGTGTCCCACTCAGACACGTCATTGTGTGCTCCATTTGATTCGCACAACTTTTTCGACACGTGACCGATTTTATTTCACTCCACGGTATCACATTCATTTTCCAACTTGATTTGTGGGTCCCCTGTCGACCAAAACTTGTCAGCCCCAACTATGGACATGGCCCACTTTGAGCCTACTATCCGTCCGCCACTTGTGTCTCATTTATTGGAATTCCCATGTGCTACTTATTTACTCATGATCATCAACGCCTAAATTTAATTCTATTATTGCACAATGTCCGATTTTGACCCAATCCGGCTCCATCGAGCCCAGCCCAGCTTCGTGCTACCCTCCATCATGACACCCTCGTATTTCTTGCCCAAAAATATCAAGTACTCATTTTACATATTTTTTTATATTTATTTGGAATTTTTCCTTGAATTAAATCCTATAAGGATTAACCTATTTCTCCATTTAAAATCCTAGCCTTTGATTCCCCTCATTAAATCTCACCCATTAATTTCCCATGTAATTTTCCCCACACTCCCACACTAAAGTTGGCCGGCCCTAAATTTTGGAGAGAACACTTTTTCTCTCTCTCTTCCTCTCATTTATTATTCTTCCTCTCTCTCTCTCTCTTCCTTTTTATTTCTTCACAAACAAACTCACCAACAACTCAACAATAACAGCAGCAGCCTGCTACACCCGACTACTCCTCACTCCATGCAACACCACACGCCACCCTTCCTCCTCCCTTGGCCGTCGGCCAACTCGCCGCACCACTCCATCGACAACGACTCCATCCTCCTCCTCCTTCCAACCAACCCGTTCACCATCATCAACATCATCTGCCACCACCACTACTTTTCTCCGCCGACCGTCGTCAAGGTCGCGCACCCCGCGCCTTCGCTGGCGGGGCTAGGCTGCACAGCCCCCGCCGTCGCCGTGCCCGGCCAGGCTGGCTCACGCACAGCCACGCACAGCCGCGTACAGCAGCGCACAGAATGCAGCCATGGGAGCACGTCGGCGCACGTGCATGGCGCCACCACCGGCGCCACCGCCGCCGTGGTCGCCGTCGACCACCCCCCTGGGCGTGCCCCACCCTAGGCCATCCTTCCATGGCGGCCAACGTCTTCTGGGACGCGCCGTCGAGGCGATTCGTGCGTTTTGAAAGAGATCCCGTCGGCGCGCGCGACTTTGGAACTCAAAATTCGTGCTCCGTCGCAGCAACTTCGTGCGCATTTTTCTGGAGATCCGACCGTTGGATCGACGATTTCTTCACTTCGTCGCAATCTTGGTATATCCACCTTCATCCCTGTCAATTTTCGTCCGTTAATTTTATCGTTTGATACATGAAAACCGGCCACCAAGTTGACCGTTTAAATTGTATTAAATTTGGACAGTTTTGCGGGGCCAACTTCGTCAGCTTGTACCTCCTCCACCGCGGCTCTGTTTGGCGTGCTACCAGTTTCGATGCTAAGCTGGTATAACCCTCTTGCTACCCCTCCAGTTTCTTTTCATTGTGAGCTTGTTTGATTGGTTGAATTCGACGCCAAAGTTGGCCGTCCGAATTCGTAATTTCCAACTTGTAAAATTCTATTTTTGAACACGGGACTCCAGATTTTATTTCTGACACCACCAGTAGACTTGTGGCGTCGTTCTGGCATGTTTACATATAAAATTTGTTAGATTTGGAAAACGTGGGCCCTGGCACATTTTTCGGTGCAAAGTGGGTCCCACATTCTGTGTCAACGGGACTTTTTGACGCCGGCTCATCGGAATCCAATTCCGGATGTACCGTTGAGTTCGTATCGTCATTCTGGACTCGTTGACATATAATTTGATAGGTTTTGGTGGACATTGGATCCGACACGCATTTCGGTGCAAGTCGGATACCAATATCCGGGTCAACGGGTCATTTTGAGATCGGCTCATCGGAATCCAATTCCGAAGATACCGTTGAGTTTGTAACATCATTCTGGACTCGTTGACAGGTAGTTTGCTGAGTTTTGAGAACTTTGGCTTCGGCACGCATTTTCGTGCAAACCGGAATTCCAAGTTCTGGTCAACGGGCCAAAATGAGATCGGGTCAACGGAATCCAATTCTAGAGATATCATTGGGTTTGTATCGTCATTCTGGTTTTGTGGACATATAATTTGTTATATTTTATTGACTTGTCTTCTTGCACGTTTTTCGGTGCAAAACGGCTCCGACACGGACACCGTTTTGACCCGAAATTACCTTTTTGCCCTTGTGTCCAAAATTGGACCGTTGGGTAGGCTATCCTAGCTAATTTGACCATTCTGGACACGTTGGCGATGTTCATTTCATCGTCCGACAATGTTTATTGATAATTTTTCTGAGTTTAACCTTTTTATAATTAATTAATAATTAATTCATATAATGTTCGTATTTCGGGATTAGTACAACGAAACTGAGATCAGCCAATTCCAGTGATCTCACATCGCTGAAATTGACAAGTTGGACACGTGGATCACTATAATAAGATTATCAACCTTACCGATAATCTTCTTATCTCGATTTGCATGTCGAAAGTTTCGACGTACAAATAATGAAGTACACTTTATATTAGACTAGAATTGACCCTGTTTGACCAGAGTTGACCAGTTGACCCAAAGTCAACTGTAAGTCAACACTTGACCTAGTTTGACTAGATTATTGACCGGAGTCGACCTAGAGTTGTTTTGACTTAGAAGAACCTAGGATAAAATAGATTGTTTGTAGATTCATTTATTTAACTTGAACACCTTGTAACCTGTGTTGCTTTAAATAGGACTCTGTGGCTTCAGTGGGACCCCCTATACTTATCAGCTATTCAGGTTATCGAGGCGAGTACATTCTCTGATCATTTCATATCCTGCTTAGAATTATTTCCTGCAGTAGATTACTTTACTTGTACTGTCACGTTGGTCACACAAATTGGTACTATATGGATCCCTTCTTGAGATGTTATCCTTAGGGAGCATCGGGTACTCTATGTTCTGTGCGTTTCACTTACATAGCGTATCACTATGCTTCGTTGATTCTTCGATCACTTGTGACATATACTCTTATGATCACAGTGTCTTCCTAGAATTCTTATCCCATTTATGGGACTACTATGTATCACCTTCGGGGTCTATCACCTTCGGGGTCTACTACCCTTTGGGGGCTGTTACATAGCATCATATAACATAACATGGCTGGATCCTTGTGTATTGATTGGGGGTACGGGGGAGTATAAGTGGACATGTGAATATCCAAGTAGTGTAGTATCAGAATCTCTTTCATAGTGTAGCATCAGAATCTCCTATGCCATTTACATGTTCATGTTGTACTCTGACTCACTAGTCACTGCTAGTTCTCTATGTATAGTAGATATTTCTATTACAGCTCTCTCTGTTTACATATTGCATTCTTCAGTACCTGTATCTTACTTTACTGCATGATTATATTTTCTAACCTGCTATGATCTGTTGAGATGTACTGTACTCCCTCCAGTCCTGACTGGACCCGTTGATAAATTTTACAGATATCTTGGAGGTTGCCTGCTAGCCTAGAGGAGACACATTAGAGGATGTTTAGATAGTTGTTTCATTTGTTTGGAGTTGTATTTACTTTGTGGATTACTGTATATGAGTTTGAGGTGTATTTCTGGATTTTGTATCTTAGACACTTAGACTTCTATCTCTTGTATTTCTTTTGGATTTCATGTTTTATCTATCCTTATCATGCTCTACCCTAGATGTGATTGAGACTGCTATGTCACCCCCATTCGGGGAGTATAAACTGCTTGGCATTATAATGTTAGATGTTGTGACCTAGGACAGCGTTCTACTACCGCCGACACTGCGGTGTGGGCTGGGCGTTGTTACGTTCTCGTGTCCAAACAGTGGGTGCGGGTCGTGACACATTTTTAGTGGTGGCCCATGCAGGTCGAGACTAAAAGTGTAGTGGTATTCGAACTAGAGTACCACTACAGCCTGCACTAGGAATATGATATATTTTGAAGGTACTTAATCACAGTTAGGGACCCTTGAGAGATTCCTGGGACGACCCTGGAGAATCTTATTTAACTTCGATTTGAAAACTCTCTTTTCCTTGATTTGATTTATTTTTACTTTTGTTGTTAAATTGATTTTAATGGATTATTGTTGAATTTGAGTTTGTATTTATTAATTCTGATGGATGATTGTCGAATTTTGAATTTTGATGATAGCTATTGCATTCGAGTTTGTATTTTGATGGTTTTTTTTGTCATTTTTGAATTTGATGTTCGTTGATAAATTGATTTAATTTTTGGGTATTCATTGTTGATTTAATTTATTTTTTGGTAAGATAAAATTATATGGGCTAGGTCATCTATGTTATGGAATCTAGTCTTCTATAGTCACATTAGCCAGCAAGGTGAGGACATATAGTCTGACTCTGGATATATTTCTCGGATGTAGAAATTTAAGGTTTTCGCAGCCAAGCATGCGGTACCGCGAAAATGTTAAATATCATGATTCTAGAGATATGTGCATAAGTCAAGGGCTCTGTGATTATCGTAGCCTTGCTTACTAGTATGACGAGGATTTAGAGTACCATGATTTTGGATAGACGCATATGATTATCGGATTGTACCTTAAATATTTTTGAACATGTTTTCTCTACTTTTGTTTCAGTCAAAAAAAAGGAGGAAAAGAATTATTATTTGTTGTTTTGTCTAGTTTTCTATTATTTAACTCAGGAGTAAGTTTAGTTGGTTTTATAAATGAAATTTCTTGCTAGGAGTTTTCATAATACAATGAATCGATGATTTTGCTAGACTTTATCTGAATTTGATATTTTAACTCTGGATTTCAAAACGGTTCCTTCTTTAAACAGATAAGCAGAACCGATTTTATCGTTATTTCTTCTTGCTATTATTTTTGTATTAAATAATAATGATAATAAAACTGTCTTGATTTCGTCAATCACCTGCTCGCAATCTTGGTAGGAATCTAAATGTTAGTCTTAACGTAAAATTAATTAATTTTTATTAGGATATGAGAATATGTATATGAATATATATAGCAGACACTTTGCCTAACACGTATGCATGCTACACTTGATTTTCTACCTATCTGAATACCTATTGATGTGTTGTTGATGTCCAAGTTTTCATAACCAATGTTTCTGGCTTTCTGCTTTTCTAGTTTAAATTCGTAATTTAAATATAAATTTTATGTTATTAGTTATGTTTACATCACTGCACATGTATGTTATACTTAGACAATTCAAAAAAAAATTGGTTGAGTTTTGTGTTAAAATTTGAAAAATCTGAGACTGTGTGCATATTAACCCTTAATACTGAATTCCAAATATTTAGTTTAAATTGCTGTTTTATTTTCTTTAATATAATATTTAAAGTTGTGTACATTGTTGTATGTAGGGATATAATGTTAGGTTTCATATTCTTACATGTTAGGTTGTGATAAACATTGGGCTGGTTTGATGTTCAAATTTCTCCAAAATCTTGAAAACTAGTTACATGTTAACATTTTTACATTGATTCCATGTTTAGTTAAAATTTCAGAGTTAATATGTAATATTGAACTGTATGCATAGATAAATGCGTGGATAGTATGTTAGGGTTTTATTTCCATCATGTTAGGTTGTGTTAGGAGCATTAAGTTGGTTGTGATGTTCAAGCCCTAGATTCTGAAATTGTACTATGTTAATATTATACTTGTTTAAATGTTAGCTTATTTTCATATATTTTTATGTAAATGCTGAACTAAAACTAGGTTTAACTTTTTAATACTAAGCCATAACCCTGTACAAGGACACACACACACACCCTAACTTAGTATACACTGTCGTGTAACCAAACCCTTCCCCTCTATGTTATGATTGTATATCTAGATAGATGTATATAGAGCTTAGGCATACATGTTATAATAATATAAATACATAACTAAGTCTCTACCTTTTTATATATATGGTTAGCTATGCATGTTATGAAATAAGTTGCGTGTTGCGTATTGTGGATTGTTTAACCAATATGCCATGATTAGTGTAACTTGATAGCCGTTGTTTTAAAACCCAATTTCTCATATACGCTTTCATGTATGTTCACGTACACACACGCCTACTATCTAACCATATGAACATGTTCCCATACACATAATGTTAGCTTTTTCCTCTCTAATGCTCTCTATATTATATATTGTGATTGGATTTCAATGTAATCGACTTTCGTTAATTAAACTTGTGATTTTGATTTTCTTGGGATGGTACCCTTTTAGATGATTGGTAGTTACCTTTCTTTAATCATTTTGATGAGTACCAGTTTTCATATAGGATGGTAGACCGCCTTACAGTTTTGATGATTTGTTATTTCTGTAACTTTTTCGTTTAGCATCCTAGATTGCTTATGTGTTTTGATACCCTATAACCATTTTGGTTAGCATGACTAGTATACCTAGATGAGACTTAACTACCACCATATGCCATAACCCTGTATGCCGTTCTTTTTTTGATGGTATGATTTGTTTAAGTTCTGGGACTTTGATTGTGGGGGTTTGACCTAGAGGGAGTAGGGACATTTTAATTTGAGGACGAAATTTTATAAGGTGGGTAGGATGTGAGCACCCTGAATTTTGGGCTTTTTTTTATTTTTTATTTTATTTTATTTCTGATTGATTGGTTTTGATAAATATTTTATTCTGTTATTTATCTTTAAGTGTACTTTCCCGTGCCATTGATATTTGGAGTATCAGGGATGTTCAACTCTGAAAATCTTTTTCACGAGTTTTGGAGTGGACAGGATTACCTTCATGATGGTATATAGTGTCCCATCCAAACTTGTTCCCTTGTGCTCTTTTTGATTCGCAGAACTTCGGGTCGAATTAGATCGTTTAATTATTAATTAATTTTTCCACTCTTTTCCTTGATCATTATTAGCACGTTACCGTGACTTTTAATTTGGGAGCGCAAGACCAGTCAGTTTCTTGAAACCAACTTCTCATGCTTGATCTACTCGAGACGCTCGTCACCCATGACCTTCGTGTCCCACTCAGACACGTCATTGTGTGCTCCATTTGATTCGTACAACTTTTCGACACGTGACCCGATTTTATTTCACTCCACGGCATCACATTCATTTTCCAACTTGATTTGTGGGTCCCCTGTCGACCAAAACTTGTCAGCCCCAACTATGGACATGGCCCACTTTGAGCCTACTATCCGCCACTTGTGTCCCATTTATTGGAATTCTCATGTGCTACTTATTTACTCATGATCATCAATGCCTAAATTTAATTCTATTATTGCACAATGTCCAATTTTGACCCAATCCGGCTCCACCGAGCCCAGCCCAGCTTCGTGCTACCCTCCATCAAGACACCCTCGTATTTCTTGCCCAAAAATATCAAGTACTATTTTACATATTTTTCTATATTTATTTGGAATTTTCCCTTGAATTAAATCCTATAGGAATAACCTATTTCTCCATTTAAAATCCTAGCCTTTGATTCCCCTCATTAAATCTCACCCATTAATTTCCCATGTAATTTTCCCACACTCCCACACTAAAGTTGGCCGGCCCTAAATTTTGGAGAGAACACTTTTTCTCTCTCTTCTTCCTCTCATTTATTATTCTTCCTCTCTCTCTCCTTTCTTTTCTATTTCTTCACAAACAAACTCACCAACAACTCAACAATAACAGCAGCAGCCTACTACACCCGACTACTCCTCACCCATGCACACCACACGCCACCCCTTCTTCCCTTGGCCGTCGGCCACCTCGCCGCACCACTCCACCGACAACGACTCCATCCTCCTCCTCCTTCCAACCAACCCATTCACCATCATCAGCATCATCCGCCACCACCACTTCTTTTCTCCGCCGACCGTCGTCGAGGTCGCGCGCCCGTACCTTGCTGGCGGGGCTAGGCTGCGCACCCGCCGTCGTCGTGCCCGGCCAGGCTGGCTCACGTACAGCCACGCACAGCCGCGTACAGCAGCGCACAGAATGCAGCCATGGGCGTACGTCGGCGCGCGTGCATGGCGCCACCACCGGCGCCACAGCCGCCGCTTGGTCGCCGTCGACCACCCCCCCGGCGCGCCCCACCCTAGGCCGTCCTCCCATGGCGGCCAACGTCCTCTGGGACGCGCTGTCGAGGCGATTCGTGCGTTTTGAACGAGATCCCGTCGGCGCGCGCGAGTTTGGAACTCAGAATTTGTGCTCCGTCGCAGCAACTTCGTGCATGTTTTTTCGAGATCCGACCGTTGGATCGACGATTTCTTCGCTCCGTCGTAATATCGGTATATCCACCTTCATCCCTGTCAATTTTCGTCCGTTAATTTTATCGTTTGATACATGAAAACCGGCCACCAAGTTGACCGTTTAAATTGTATTAAATTTGGACAGTTTCACGGGGCCAACTTCGTCAGCTTGTACCTCCTCCACCGCAGCTCCGTTTGGCGTGCTACCAGTTCCGGTGCTAAGCTGGTATAACCCTCTTGCTACCCCTCCAGTTTCGTTTCATTGTGAGCTTGTTTGATTGGTTGAATTCGACGCCAAAGTTGGCCGTCCGAATTCGTAATTTCCAACTTGTAAAATTTCATTTTTGAACACGGGACTCCAGATATTATTTCTGACACCACCAGTAGACTTGTGGCATCGTTCTGGCATGTTTTCATATAAAATTTGTTAGATTTGGAGAACGTGGGCCCTAGCACGTTTTTCGGTGCAAAGTGGGTCCCACATTCTGCGTCAACGGGACTTTTTGACGTCGGCTCATCGGAATCCAATTCGGATGTACCGTTGAGTTCATATCATCATTCTGGACTCGTTGACATATAATTTACTAGTTTTGGTGGACATTGGATCCGGCACGCATTTCGGTGCAAGTCAGATACCAATATCCGGGTCAACGGGTCATTTTGAGATCGGCTCATCGGAATCCAATTCGGAGATACGTTGAGTTCGTATCATCATTCTGGACTCGTTGACAGGTAGTTTGCTGAGTTTTGAAACTTTGGCTCCGGCACGCATTTTCGTGCAAACCGGAATTCCAAGTTCTGGTCAACGGGCCAAAATGAGATCGGGTCAACGGAATCCAATTCTAGAGATATCGTTGGGTTCGTATCATCATTCTGGTTTCGTGGACATATAATTTGTTATATTTTATTGACTTGTCTTCTTGTACATTTTTCGGTGCAAAACGGCTCCGACACGGACACCGTTTTAGCCCAAAATTACCTTTTTGCCCTTGTGTCCAAAATTGGACCGTTGGATAGGCTATCCTAGCTAATTTGACCATTCTGGACACGTGAGCGATGTTCATTTCATCGTCCGACAATGTTTATTAATAATTTTTCTGAGTTAACCTTTTTATAATTAATTAATAATTCATATAATGTTCGTATTTCGGGATTAGTACAACGAAACTGAGATCAGCCAATTCCAGTGATCTCACATCGCTGAAATTGACAAGTTGGACACGCGGATCACTATAATAAGATTATCAACCTTACCGATAATCTTCTTATCTCGATTTGCGTGTCGAAAGTTTCGACGTACAAATAACGAAGTACACTTTATATTAGACTAGAATTGACCCTGTTTGACCAGAATTGACCAGTTGACCCAAAGTCAACTGTAAGTCAACACTTGACCTAGTTTGACTAGATTATTGACCGGAGTCGACCTAGAGTTGTTTTGACTTAGAAGAACCTAGGATAAAATAGATTGTTTGTGGATTCATTTATTTTCAACTTGAACACCTTGTAACCTGTGTTGCTTTAAATAGGACTCTATGGCTTCAGTGGGACCCCCTATACTTATCAGCTGTTCAGATTATCGAGGCGAGTACATTCTCTGATCATTTCATATCCTGCTTAGAATTATTTCCTGCAGTAGATTACTTTACTTGTACTGTCACGTTGGTCACACGGATTGGTACTATATGGATCCCTTCTTGAGATGTTATCCTTAGGGAGCATCGGGTACTCTATGTTCTGTGCGTTTCACTTACATAGCGTATCACTATGCTTCGTTGATTCTTCGATCACTTGTGACATATACTCTTATGATCACAGAGTCTTCCTAGAATCCTTATCCCATTTATGGGACTACTATGTATCACCTTCGGGGTCTATCACCTTCGGGGTCTATCACCTTCGGGGTCTACTACCCTTCGGGGGCTGTTACATAGCATCATATAACATAACCTGGCTGGATCCTTGTGTATTGATTGGGGGTACGGGAGAGTATAAGTGGACATGTGAATACTATCCAAGTAGTGTAGTATCAGAATCTCTTCCATAGTGTAGCATCAGAATCTCCTATGCCATTTACATGTTCACGTTGTACTCTGACTCACTAGTCACTGCTAGTTCTCTATGTATAGTAGATATTTCTATTACAGCTCTCTCTGTTTACATATTGCATTCTTCAGTACCTGTATCTTACTTTACTGCATGATTATATTTTCTAACCTGCTATGATCTGTTGAGATGTACTGTACTCGCTCCAGTCCTGACTGGACCCGTTGATAAATTTTACAGATATCTTGGAGGTTGCCTGCTAGCCTAGAGGAGACACATTAGAGGATGTTTAGATAGTTGTTTCATTTGTTTGGAGTTGTATTTACTTTGTGGATTACTGTATATGAGTTTGAGGTGTATTTCTGGGTTTTGTATCTTAGACACTTAGACTTCTATCTCCTGTATTTCTTTTGGATTTCATGTTTTATCTATCCTTATCATGCTCTACCCTAGATGTGATTGAGACTGTATCTGCTATGTCACCCCCATTCGGGGAGTATAAACTGCTTGGCATTATAATGTTAGATGTTTTGACCTAGGACAGCGTTCTACCGCCGACACTGTGGCGTAGGCTGGGCGTTGTTACGTTCTCGTACCCAAACAGTGGGTGCGGATCGTGACACAACTACTAGTGACACACTTAGCGACATTTAATTCCATATTAATTCATGTTGACGTAACACATAATTTTCCTGATGTCTTTGTCACGTTGGGCCACATCGTTTAAAACGTTGGTGGACGTCGTAAGTGCATAACTATCTTTCGCGTCGTATTCACACATTTACTTTTGTTTGCCATGACGTACCAATGGCAACCGTCAACGAACAACGACGCCAAATGCACATCGATAATATGTCGCCAACCTCATAATCTACAAATGTTATTGTAATGTTGCGTGAACATCGCTACTCGTGATGTTGGAGACGTTAATGTTGTATTTTTTTCGTAGTGTGTATCCGCTCTGAATGCATCCTTAGCAGGGCCGTTTTTGACATTCTAAGGACCCTCCATAAATACTAAAAGGACCATTTTTAGCCGCTGAAAAAAGGAATGTTTTTTTCTGATTCAAATGACTTTGCTATTGCAGTTTCTAAAAAATAGGGAAGCCTAAATCTAAAATTAATTTTTTTTTATATTAAAATATTATGTATGTAGATTAGATTTTTTTTTTTTTTTTTTGAAACCTTATACGATCGTACAACTTATATATGCTCACTATTCATTACCAAAGATTTTACTAAATCTATAAATGGGTTACCCACTTACAAGTTCCTACTAGTACCATCCATCCCAATTAAGAAGTGAACCACACCCTTCAATTACAAACCAAAGGGGGGTAGTGATGAGTCATGGAAACTACAAGTGTGCCCATGTGTCAGCAAATGGTTGAGAACAAAAAAAAACTCCCCCCATTAAAAGGAAACGAGAGCCGGCAGTCCCCTCCTCTCCTCCTCCATCACCATCACACAGTACAAAATCAATAGTCACATCCCTATATATATACACACACATCCGTGCCACCATGCACGACTCCTAAACCACACAAACACCCACAATGATGTCGTTGTCGACGACGATGGCGATGGTGATGATGACAAGTAATAGCAGCAGTAGCGATGGTGCGATGATGGCGAGATCGTGTTCCTACGCCGCGATCCTGGTCGCGCTTGCCGCGGCGTCGTCGCGCTCCTCGGCGGCGTGAACGTGTGGGTGTACGAGCACCGGGGGCTCGGCCGGGAGAGGCGGAGGCGGCTGCCGCCTGGGGACCTCGGCTGGCCGGTGATGGGCAACATGTGGGCCTTCCTCCGCGCCTTCAAGTCCGACGACCCGGACTCCTTCATTGGCTCCTTCGTCAAACGGTCAGTGATCACTTCATTCTTCTTCTTCTTCTCTCTCTAGAATACTTTATGTTAGTAGCTTGAGTTTAGTTTTGGGATTAGTATGAGTTTGGTAGTTTAGTACGGATATGTTGGGATTCTTCTTCTCTCTTGGAAGTTTGCAAGAATAACTTTTTTTATTATTTATTAGTGCAAAGTTATACTCTCTCTCTCTCTTTTTTCCTAAAAATGGCAACTTTTACAAGATCCAGTTTCCGAAGAAAAGAAAAAAAAAATACATGGGATCCATTGTTCTTCCATTCCTATGATACCATGTTGTTGGTTTTTTTTTATTATGCCCGGTAGACAAGTGAGTTCATGTTCTCTGATGTGTCACTCTGTCCTTAGTTTGTTTGGTTTTCTTGACTGATTTTTTTTAGTGGAATTAGGCTATTTATTGTTTTTTAATGGATTTTTTTAAGGTAGGGAGCTTACTGATTTATGTGGGGTATTTTTATTTTTCATATCAATCCTTATCCCCTCGTTGGCCGCACATTCGGATATAAATACAGGTTTAAGTTGGATTTAAGCTGGTCGGTTCTAAGAAAAATAAAGATAATTTCTAAAGGCACTCCATATTTTATTCAAGACAGTTCTCGTAATCCTATTCTAACATAAAGTAAGACTGTCCTAAAGAATTTGAATATTACTCCGTAATGTTATGACTGCCAATTTTGTTGGCAGTCCTAATAAGTTGCTATAGAGTAAATATTGTAGAGTAAAATGTGAGTGCCTTCAGAAATTACCAAAATAAATGACTTAGAGTTGCTCCATTTTTATGAGGTTGAAAGTCTTGTCGAACTTACTTTTGGACCGACCATCATCCTTGTTTAGAATGTTTTATTGTAATTAAATATGGAAATAGCAGGAGGAACAGGTGACAGTGCTTTTACAAGGAAAACGACATTTTCCCCCCAAAAGTAGGTGTTTCTTTTGCATGCAGAAAAGATGAGCGGTTTGGATAGGATGCTAGCTTGCTCAAATTTGTCTTCTTCTGACTGTAGTTCGAGTCCTCAAGCCCAAGGAAGGGGTTTTAATTGCAAACAACAGCTTTTGAACCATTTAGTATTTGTTAAGGGGTGGTCTTTGTCAACATATGGAGAGCAAAGGTTTTTTTTCTTTTTCTTTTTCTTTTTCTTTTTGCTTTTGGTAGTTTGCAAGCAAAAAATAACAAATGTATAGTAAAACATTTACATAGAAGTTAAATTTTGCACCATTAGCTTTTGTAAAGTATTTAACAATAAATAAAACATTTACCTCTTTATAGTCTAGGAAACTTAGAGGGTGTTCCTTGGTTGCATGCGGTTAAATTGCATATCCTATATGTAGTTCTACCGAGTAGCGTATCCACATGTGGGAGGCACGGGCCCCCCAATGATTTTTTTTATAGTATATATTGTACTCTAAAAAAATTTGAAGGCGTTGTTTCCGAACCCTTTTATAATTGTGCCCTAGTGAATTATAATCCTGGATCCGCTAGTGGTTCTACCTACATGCCAACAGGCTATCTAGGTTTTATGACACGACTAATCATGTTCATAGTTACATTTGCTAGGATTTTTGGCAACACCTAGGATTGACGTTAGGTCGACATCTAGTCATAACAATTTGTGAAATCTGGAATTTTCTTATGCTCCATAGCCGACTCATTCTAATGGGAGAAGGCTTAGATGATGAAGATGATGAGGAGGAGGATTTTTGGACGAAAGTAGCATTTGATTTTTAATATGGGTTATTCCAATAATTAAAGAAAAGTAGGTGGTTCTTTTCACAAAATGCTCCGTCCGCAAATAGATAGAAGCCTTGCCTTAAATGTGAATATGCAATATTGCAATTCATAATGTAGTTTATTAAATGCGTTTTTATTAAACTCTTTTAGGGCTTATATGTAACAGCATACATGCTTTTGTGGGACTTTTGCTTCTGTCCAATAGACAGCAAGGGGGTTATTGTCTAGATTCCACTTCAAATAAGAGGATCTCGACTTTCTATGTTTTTTAGTGATACACAAAATAAAAATATATGACTAATGGAGACATTATTCCATCTAACTGAATTGAATAATGGATGAGTTAATTGAGTTTTATATAGTTAAACCCTCAATTGGGGTCAAGTGTAATAATTGCATAATCCAAAGGGTTGGTGACCAAAACCCAAGTTAAGGTGGGGCTTAACCAATAATGGCAAACATAATCCTATGGAATTTGTTACTTAAAATGCTGGCATCTCAAAAACTTTAAAACTCTAGTAATATATATAATGTATGATTGAGGAAGATTCATCAGTGATGGACCAGTGATGGGAGTGGAGAAGGGTCTGAATGAAAAACTACGTTCCTTATTGTACTCTTCTACTTGTGTTCTCTCTTGAGTTTGCATTATTCTCATTCAAGTTGGTATTTGTTTATTCTAGTCTTTAGTCACAAAATTAAAGAAGTATAAAGGAAGAGGAATAGAAGGTGTAGAGTGGCCTGGTGTTCAAGTGGGCGAGGGGCATTTAGCTGGTGGAGTATCTGCTAAGCTGTTATCTTAGTCTAATTGGTAGGACGTCTTTCTTGGTGCATCGATCACTTTTGCAAATAAGGTAGTGCATGTCCACGAGTAAAATCTACATGTAACCTTACAGGAACTGGCCATACGATAGGGTTGTTTTAGCGTTCGACGAACCAAGATATTCACATTAGTAAAGATCAAAAGGTAGTTGGACAAAACTTTATGTTTATTGATTAAGTTGTTTTATCTTTATGTTGTAACCTAACAAGTGAACGGAGATGACAATAACCACAATATGGTATCTTAATATGGAAATCCTGAACTTTCCAAGTCAAGATATGACAAACCTGAATTTTCAAGATGCGTCTGTTGTTTTGTTTCAATGGTTCTTTTGAAATAGTTCCAATGTCTTGTATATCAATATAAGCATTTTTTCTACATGTGTCGGTGTTACTCTGTTTCTTTTGCATCTGTATGTCGCATGTTGTTATCATCTCAAAAATACTGTTGAAGTATTTTTGAAGTCTCTATGCCAGGCAACAAACAAATGACTGATAAGTTTCGATACAACTGCAATGTAAACCAAAGAAATTATGATATACTTCTCACAACATATATCAAATAATACTATAGATTTGGATTATAATTTATATCTATTCAATTTCAAAGGCTAACGTGACATAGCCATTTTAACAACATAGCACTTTTTACTCAATTTTCCTTTTAGTTTTCTCCGCATAGTTTTACGAACTGTAACTTCTAGGCTCCAGCATCTCACATTTTGAATGTTTTAGAGCAACATTCCATTACTTATTTTCTAGCTAGCACCGATCATCTTATTCCTACACTGCAGTTATAAACGCACTGGAATATAAAGCCTTCATGTTTGGGAGCCCAACAATCATGCTTACAACACCTGAAACCTGCAAGCAAGTGTTGATGGATGACGAGCGCTTTGTGCCTGGTTGGCCAAAGGCCACTGTGGAGCTTGTTGGGAAGAAGTCATTTATAGGAATCAGTCAAGAGGAGCACAAACGGCTGAGGAAGCTCACGTCGACGCCCATCAATGGCTACGAAGCTCTCTCCACATACCTCAAGTTCATCGAGAAGACTGTTGTGTCGACTCTGGACAGGTGGTCAGAGATGGGCCAGATTGAGTTCCTTACTGAGCTTCGGAGGTTGACTTTCAGAATCATTATGCATATATTTCTCAGCTCCGAGACTGATAGTGTAATTGGAGACTTGGAGAGGGTTTACACTGATCTGAATTACGGAATGAGGGCAATGGCAATCAACCTCCCTGGCTTTGCTTACCATAGAGCATTAAAGGTACCATATGCTTAATATATCATCTTTCTTGAACATATATATTCCAAAACCATTATGGCATCTTCAAATACAAACCTACTTACTATTATTATGCTTACTTTTTCTCGATGAAAGGAATCCCCTTTAATATTGTTGAAGAGTACTATGTTTATGTGACTTTCCTAGGTTAGCATAATTAAGTGCAAACAGCTGGTGATGATTGTTTCTGATTGCTGACATACATCTATATGTTGCATTTCACTATATATGGTTCGATATAGAAAGAATAGAAACATTTGATTCCTATACATGTTGGACTTAGATGCTTGTATAGGTCAAAGGTTAGCCATTTGTTTTGAGCTAACATATTAAAAGAAGTCGAGCATAATGTTGATAATTAGTAGAATAAATTTTCCCACCACTTGGCTATTTATATTGTGGGTTGTTTATTATATGCATCTTTACATGCACATCTACGAGAAACTAGTGCAACCCCTCTTCTAAGCTCTCTGAAGCATCTTGTCATTTTCCCATTGACACCCCTGTCCCTTGTTGAATAAAAGCCTAACATCTCGGTAGCTTGTAGTGAATCAAGATGTCGTCAATATCTTCCTAGATTCATGATTGACTTGATATCTCCTTAGATTCATAATGCTCATAATAATTTCAGTAAACAACAAGTGTCTTCCGCATTTCACTTGTTCTTATGCTTTTGATTAATGTCTCTTGTATTGCACCACATCCGTGCTTCCACTTTTTCATAAGCTAATTAAACAGAGATAGGATGGTGGCTATTTTGTCTGTCCTTGCTATGTTGGGAACGAAGCGCGGAAACCGTCCCCCCAAACCAGAAAGTCCTGCGAGAGAACCGAGCAAAAGCACACAAACCAAAAACGCCAAACACAATCGCAGACACAGATTTTTGACGTAGAAAACTCTTGCGGAAAAAACCACGGGACGATCAGAGTCCAACCCTGAAGAACCTCCACTAATGGAATAAAGAGAATACACCCTCTACAAGCTCCTCCCGATCCAACACGGATTACCACAACTCACTTGGAAGAAGAAAATTTTTGATTGCGGACTCCGAAGAACAAGAGATGCCGAAAAATTATTCGAAGCAATCTTTCCTTTACAAAAGTCCTTAATCTCTCTCTCTCTCTCAAAGATTGTAAAACACTCTTGTTTTTTAGATGATTTTACAACAAGCATGCATCACCCTTTTATAAGCCCTTGGTAATCCATACATGGAAAGCCAATTATATGGAAACTTCCAATATGCATCAATCATATATTTAATGGAAATCCAATCATAATTGGCTTGCCATAATTGGAAACCCAATAATATGGAAAGCTACTATATGAAGGGTCCAATTATAAATATATGATCAAAGTAAATATGGAAATCCAATCATATATTTTCTTATCATATATGTTCCAAAATAGGATCCATGTACTCCCCGAGCTTCTCCGACACATGGATGGCGCTCGTCGCTCTTCGGGGTATTCTCCACATATGTTAGGAACCTCACCCACTCCAACAAATCTTCCCCTTCACAACTAGGTGGAGGAACTCGTCATCCCGACGATCCGCCTGCAGTACTCAAACTTCCCCCTTGGTAGAACCTTCGTGAGCATGTTCGCTCCATTGTCATCAGTATGGACCTTCTCAAGCGTCGCGTCCTTCTTCTCAACCACATCCCGTATTCAATGATACCGAGTCTCGATGTGCTTGGACCGACTATAAAATGTCTGGTTCTTCACAAGGTGAATGGCACTCTGGCTATCGCAAAGCAAAGTATACTGCTCTTGCTTCAACCCTATTTCCTGCAACAGCTTTTTCATTCACAGCAACTCCTTGCAAGCCTCCGTCGCCGCAATGTACTCTGCCTCTGTCGTCGACAAGACAACACACTTCTGCAACCGCGACTGCCACGATACCGCTCCTCCAGCAAACATTATCATATAGTCCGAAGTCGATCGTCTCGTGTCTACATCTCCAGCCATATCAGCGTCGGTATACCCAACCAGCTTCGGCTCGTCACCACCAAAAGAAAGTCTCCAATCGGCAGTGCCCTGAAGGTATCGTAGAATCCACTTGACCGCACTCTAATGTACCCTTCCAGGATTTGAAAGATACCTGCTAACTGTGCCAACTGCATGAGCGATGTCTGGCCTCGTACATACCATAGCATACATAAGACTTCCCACAGCTGAGGCATATGGAACCCGCTCCATGTCTTCTTTTTCGTCCTCGGTAGATGGACACTGCTCCTCAGTGAACTTAAAGTGAGCCGCAAGGGGGCAACTCACTTTCTTCGACCCGTCCATCCCGAAACGCTGAAGTAGCCGGTGAATGTACTTCTTTTGGGACAAGTGTAGCAGCTTGGACTCTCTCTCTCTCGGCTGATCTTCATCCCAAGAATAGTCTTTGCTACACCCAAATCCTTCATAGAGAAGGCCGCGCCCAGTGGCGCTTCAATCCGCTATCCTAGTGGCATTCCGACCCACTAATAGCATGTCATACATAGAGCAATGAAAAATGAAATCATCATCGACAAAATACCTCACAAATACACAGTGATCCGACGTCGTCCGTGCATAAGCCATGCTCCCCA
>JANAVB010042000.1:0-17500 GCA_029216955.1 Iris pallida
ATGCGGCACTATTTCCTCCTGCGTACTATTCATCTCAGGGGCACTATGCAAGCCTACGGCACTATTCATCTCATGCGGCTGCGGTACTATTTTATTCTATTCGGCTGCGGCACTATTTATTCCTGCGGCACTATTCATCTCATGCGGCTACGGTACTATTCATTCCTGCGGTACTATTCATCTCATGCGGCTGCGGTACTATTCATTCTTGCGGTACTATTCATCTCATGCGGTTGCGGTACTATTCATTCCTACGTTACTATTCATCCATGCGGCTGTGGTACTATTCATTCCTGCGGTACTATTCATCTCATGCGGCTGCAGTACTATTCATGCGGTACTATTCATCCCTACAGCTGCGGTACTATTCATTCCTGCGGTACTATTCATTTTATGCGGTTGCAGTACTATTCATGCGTCACTATTTATCATCCCTGCCAAAACCAGGGCAGATGACATAGAAATTGTCCAAATATTATTTTGGCCATAGCTTCCTCAAAACAAGTCGAAATCTAACTTTTCAAACGTCAAAATTGGATAGAATTGAATTCCCTACAACATAGGACCATTAGTTTTTGAAAATAACCAAATTTGATAGATCAAAATCATGAAGATCCATAGAACCCTAGTTTTAGAAACTTAGATCTACACAAAACTAGCCATTAAAATCAAAAACTCTAAGAACTAAACTTGTAGAGGATGATGAGAAGAACAATATAGACAAATTATATCAAGAAAATTAAGAAATGAAAAATGCAAGAATCTCTACATTTGGTGCAAGATGTACTTGCCTAAATATGTTTGAGCAAAATAAATGAAAGAGTGAATGAGGAGAGAGAGTGTGGAAGAGAATATATAGGGGTTGGGTTGACTCAAAGAAACCCTAAGCTTAAGCATGCTCTTAACCATGTGACTAATGACATGTTAAATCTACATGATACAACCAATTAAATTAATTAAATAAAATCCTAACCATAACACGGTTCAGAAATCCTATCATCGAAACAGTGAACCACGCCTACAACCAGACAAGGACAAGGGGTGGCACACTAATCCGCGACGAGATACTATTCCATGTCATGGCCAGTTACAAATACAGGATACATGCAATAAAGATACAAGTGCCAGGTACCATATACATGAAAAATCAAAAATTTACGTATTCCGAAAATGGGGAGTGACATCTCTACCCTCCTTAGAAAAATTCCGTCTTCGGAATTTCGATAAGGCTAGTTGAGCGTGCTATCAGATCATGAAATACACTCATGACACATAGCTAGCACAATTATCAAACAACACATGGCACATAAACAGATTACGAAAGCAAGCAAGAACAATTAACTAAAAAAATATAAACCATAATCATACCCTAGAAGAAAAGTGATCGGAGACATACGAATAAAATATACCTCCCGAGTCAGTTAGGTAGGAATTCGTCCTCGAGGTCCTACACTGACTCCCAAAGTAGACAAGGGTAAACGCTTGAGATAAGTCGGTACCAATGACTAAATCAAGAACGAGACTCTGCCCAGGACGTACTCTCGTAATCAAGACACATGATGAATATCACGTATCACATGATACGAGAGCAGATGAGTGAGATGAGAAAGTCGCCTTCACTCTTCGAATATAGAACTCAAAGAATTATGAATAATACACAAAACTTACCCATAATCTGATCGCCTTCGGCCAACCTCTGCTCTAATACTCTAAATTCTACCTGCCTCTGCCCCTGCTGGACTCTCTGTTGTTGCCTTCCCTGGCCCTGCTGCTGCAGCCTCTGCTGTCCAACCTGATGCGGTCCTACCAGATGTTGCGCTTGTCGGTACATCTGACCTTGCATCAGTAATGGGCGCTGGGCTAGTGGCCTTACTGCTAGTGCTGGCCCTTGATACGGTGCTGCCTCTGGAGCTGGCAACGCCGGAAACTGTTGAGCTGGCCCTCCTGGCCTCTGTAGCTGTGGGCACGTAGCTATACGATGGTTTGAACCCCCACATCTCAAGCATTGCCCATTCGCTAATCGACACACTTCCCGAGTGTGCCCTCTCTTACCACAATAAGTACAACCCACTGGTGCCTCCTGACGTTGCTGGTGCCTCGGTTGCTGCTGTCGAACTGGTGCCGTCATAACTGTCGGGATCGGTGCTACATCACGAATACGGATGCCAGGCGCTGGTGCTGACGTTCGAGGTACTGCTCCTCCTCCTCCTGTACTCTGAATATGAGACCCCTTCTGGCCTCCAGTCCTTGCTGATAACCTTTGAATTGTAAGCTCGTGCCTCCTAGCCGCCATCAATACTGCATCGAATGTCTGGTAGTCGTGTCCCTCGACCAGCTGCAAAATCTCTAAGTAAAGTCCCTGCTGGAACCTCATTGCTCTCTCTGGCTCTGGCTCTGTCTTCACCATCGTCTGAGCAAACCTACTCAACCTGCAGAACTCCGCTGCATAACCATCTACCGTCCTACCAGCCTGCTTGAGGCTGATAAATCTCTGTTGAAGCTTATACCGAGCTACCACGCCAAAGTACTTGGCCTTAAATTTGGTACTGAAGCTATCCCAAGGAACATGATGCCTCATTCCAACCTCTTCTGATGCCCACTAGTCGCGGGCGAGATCCTAAAGCAATAATCTGACTTGGTCAACCTTTCTTCTGCTGGAACCTTTGCTGCCGTTAATATGGCCTCAATATCCTGAAGCCAAGCATCCGCCGTGATAGCGTCCTCCGTGCAATCAAAGAACCTCGGGTTAAGTCGGCAAAACCTTTCCGACGCTCCCGAGTCATTCCTGACGCTCCTCTCAAGAGCTAGCTGTAACCTCTGATTCAGTAATACATTCTGTTCTTGTTGTTGGGTCTGTTGTTGCTGTTGGGCTGCCATCTGGTGTTGCTGGGTCTCTAATAACCCTCTGATAATCTGCAATAGTACCGGCGCATCTAGTGCTACTGGTACTACCGGCATCACTGGAGGTATGGAAACCTCTGGCCTCTGTGGCTCAACTAGCTCATGCTCGATAACATTCTCGATGTTAATCTGTCCAGGTAGAGGGGCTACCCCTTGCTGATCTCCAACTGGTCCCTGCTCTACTGGATTCTCTTCCATGCCGGCTCCTCCAATAGCCGAAAATAATGTGCCCCTAAAGGAAAGGATACAAGTATCAAAAGTCAGGTACGGAAAGGAATCGAGGATGATAATCAAGTTAGCAATCAAGGTGAGAGAAAGAGAAGACAAATCAGGAGATCAAGAGGGACATATTTTGATTGAGACTCCTATAATCGCAACACCCCACAAGTCTGAAAAACAGACCTGTATGGGCCACCAATAAAACCTTGTCACGCCCCAGTACCAGAATACTGAGACGGACTAGGCCAGCTACTCCATATGAGGTATATAAACGTCATACGGTGATCGAGGCTGTCAAGAGACAAGGGGGTGCATGCTACAATCAAGTCTCCTATGGTCTCATAGAGCTATGTCTCAATCAATCAAAACAAGAAGCAGTAAATAATGATTATATAAGACAAAGCAGTAAGGTATCCCCGATGCTTCATCAATATGATTCATGAGCCTAGCTATACAAAATGATAAGCTAGTACCGAGAGTCAATAGTACATAACCGTAGTCAGCTGCAGTCTGATTTAATTACAATTATGTAAAGAAAACTAATGTCCAGAACAGCCGGCTAAACAGGTACCGGTGGCTAAATGCCAAGTACAAAATAGAAGTATCATAGCGGAGAAGAAGAAACCCACTCATGGTTCCTGGCACCCATACTCCTGGTATGCACCATTGTTCGGATGGAAGGCTGGATCCACTGGTGCTGCTACGAGATCTGGCCAAACAAAACCAATGGGGTCAGGCCCCGAATAGCAAGTACCATAAGGGAGCACAAAAGAGTGAGATAAAACCCAAGCATAATAATAAGACATGATTCACGAGTTATAGTCTTATACCATATCATCGAGACAATACGACACCCTTACAACCAAACAAGGACAAACGGTGCCAATATCATGCCGAGATAAGATATATCCTATAACCATGGGCAGGTGAAGGGCTTCTGATTCGCGACTTCGGTCCATAGCCTATCACAGCACAATAGCCCAACCCAACAACCAAACAAGGATATGGGTTGGACCACGCACCACGATAGTCCATGTTCCTCAGTTGCTAACAGAAGAAAACATATCAGAAACAAGTCAGCTTTCAAGCGGCCAATCAATCCCACGGCTTTCTATGATTTCCCTGGGTTATCCCAGTAATGCATATATAGGAATCCTCAGTTCGTGTCAACCCAGCAGGGCTAGCCAAACCATATTATATACATATGCACATGGCACTTTGATTATGCACCGGTCCCCCGAAGGGCCACTGTGATAAAACATTTAACACATAGCACGCAGGAGTCGGATATAGTCATCCACTATAAGCGGATGAAATTGTATCCGTGGTAGCCAACTCGGCACGCCAGGGCTAGACCTAGGATGGCTAGTATGGCACGATCTCGGAATTCCGTTCCCACCCAATGCATCTACCAAATTAAGTTGCTTAGATTAACCCTATCTTGATAATGGAATTACATGTCGTGGTCACATGTTCTTCCTCCTATATGTCGTACCATAGTACGTGTACCCTATGTATGAATCCACATCGGCTCAAGGAGTCCCAAATCTAGATCTATGCTTAGTGTAATGCATCAAACATCAATCATTATACCACGATACTATTACTGACCAATTACCATGACTGTACTGGAGGGTACACATGTATTGACATATAACACGAATGATCACTTAGCATATAGAGTCACACCTCAGTGCACTCATTAAATGGCACCGTACTGCATATTAATTTTATCTCAATACACACTTAGAACCTGTACCAGCACGTATACAGGTAATCAGGTCAGGAACATGGTCAAGTCAGGAAGTCACACGGACTCCTCGGGACATAAAAGTCACATGTAAATTCAGGTTAAAGTAAGACATGAAGATCCTTGAAGCCAATACAAAGATCTACAACTTTCATGTTGGAAGTTAGAAGAAATTCTGGCCACAAATCAGTCAAATAGGGCTTAAAACAGCCAAAAACAGCCAAAATAGGCACTATGCGACACTATTCAAGCCATGCGGCACTATTCATCCTACGGTACTATTCATCTCATGCGGCACTATGCAAGCCTGCGGCACTATTCATCTCATGCGGCTATGGCACTATTCATTCCTGCGGCACTATTCATCTTATGCGGCTGCGGTACTATTCATTCCTGCGGTACTATCTCATGCGGCTGCGGTACTATTCATTCTGCTGGTACTATTCATCTCATGTGGCTGTGGTACTATTCATTCCTGCGGTACTATTCATCTCATGCGACTGCGGTACTATTATTCATGCGGTACTATTCATCCCTGCGGCTGCGGTACTATTTATCTCATACGGCTACGGTACTATTCATGCGGCACTATTCATCCCTGCGGCTGTGGTACTATTCATTCCTGCGGTACTATTTATCTCATGCGGCTGCGGTACTATTCATGCGACACTTTATCGTCCCTGCCAAAACCAGGACAGATGATATAGAAATTGTCCAAATATTGTTTTGGCCATAACTTCCTCAAAACAAGTCGAAATCTAACTTTTTAAAGGTCAAAATTGGGGTAGAATAGAATTCCCTACAACATAGGACCATTAGTTTTGAAAACAACCAAATTTGATAGATCAAAATTATGAAGATCCATAGAACCCTAGTTTTAGAAACTTAGATCTACACAAAACTAGCCATTAAAATCAAAAACTCCAAGAACTAAACTTGTAGAGGATGATGAGAAGAACGATATAGACAAATCAAATCAAAGAAAAATCAAGAAATGAAAAATGCAAGAATCTCTCCATTTGGTGCAAGATGTACTTGCCTAAATGTTGTTTGAGCAAAATAAATGAAAGAGTGAATGAGGAGAGAGAGTGTGGAAGAGAATAATATAGGGGTTGGTTTGACTCAAAGAAACCCTAAGCTTAAGCATGCTCTTAACCATGTGACTAATGACATGTAAAATCTACATGATACACAACAAATTAAATTAATTAAATAAAATCCTAACCACAACACGGTTCAGAAATCCTATCATCGAAACAGTGAACCACGCCTACAACCAGACAAGGACAAGTGGTGGCACACTAATCCGCGACGAGATACTGTTCCATGTCATGGCCAGTTACAAATACAGGGTACATGCAATAAAGATACAGGTGCCAGGTACCATATACATGAAAAATCAAAAATTTACGTATTTCGAAAACGGGGAGTAACAGGGGAAAGAGATCAGATGTAAACCCTAGATGAAACCCTAGAAGGTTAAGGAGAAGGGAAAACTAGGGTTAAAGTTTCTCTCTTAGGGAGGATAAAGAAGAGCTGTGGGAGACTCTTTAGAGGAAAGGAGAGGGGGCTCTCTCTCTCAGGGAGGAGAGGGTTAGGGAGAGGAGAAAAGGAAGAGGGGATCGAGAGAAAGTTTACGGGATTCCTCAATTAAAAAGAACCACAACCATCGACAAATATAAAAGTTTTGAAAAAATTACTAAAATGGCAGCTGAAATTATCCCGTCATGTTTTTTGCACATACATTAGTTGACGGTTATCACTAAATCGTCAATAGCTAAAATGATGTTTCTTGACGGATCATCTAAAACCGTCAACTATTATGCTATAAAATTGTTAAATTAATAAAACGTGTCATTTCTTGACGTAGGCTAAAACCATCAAGATAACCCTTTTTCGACGATTTTTCACGACCGTCGAGAAATAAACCGTCAAGAATGACCATTTTTCTTGTAGTGTGGTTGGAGGGTTGTATAGAGGTGATGGGAGATGGGAGGGCGACTATGGTGGGCTGGATGGAGGGAGAAATAAAGGTAGTTGGTTGTGTAAAGGCGGAGAAAGAGGTAATTTTTAGGGTTAAGGTTAGGGTTTTGAGGAAGTAGTGCATATATAGGGTTCCTATGGTGCATGGGCTTGTGAATAAGTGGTATTGGGCTTATGTGAGAGGTGCACCATTACATGGATGCTATTTAGAGAGGGGAGGCCAGGTTAGGATGCTTATTGGGCTCGGTTGGGTAGGTTTAAGGTTTAGTTATTTAGGGTTTTGGGTTGTTTAGGTTAACGCCAACTAGGATTACATATACTACCAAAATTTTTTGATTTAGCGACGGCTGGTCCGTCGCCAGTCCGACGGGAATTCCTATTAGCCGATAACCGACGGATTTTGGCCAAAACAATCCATCGGCAATCAGCTCGTCGCTAATAACTGTCCGTCGCATAGTAGTCATGTGACGGAATAGCGACGTTTTGTCGACTTAACAATACAAAGCATTAGCGACGACTTTTCGACGGACTAACGTCCATTTCAAGTATTAAGTACTGAACTGTGTAGACAATAGCGACGTAAAGTTCCGTGGTAACCCGTCGTAATCGCGTATCAGAGTGTATCATGCCGTCGTTAATCCGTCGCCGCCTTCGATAACAAAGGACGGATTAGCGACGGTTTTCTAACGGAAAATCCGTCGATCAGCTTCTGGAAATTTTGTCATTTCCAGCAACATGGCGACGGATAAGTCGTAGCTATTTCGTCGATATATATCGACGGAATACGGACGGATTATCCGTCGAGCATGTTCTGGAAATTCTTGGTATTTCCAGAAGAAGGGCGACGGATAGGTTGTCGCTATTCCGTCGAACTATATACAATGCCGACGGATATTTGTCGACCATCCGTCGCTACCTGGAAATATTTTCAAATCTCCAGTTAGCGACGGAATACCGTCGAAAAGTAGTCGAAAACTGGTAATAACCGTCGCTAAACGGTCACAAATCCGTCGCTAACTGAGAATATTTTGAAAAAAAATTACAGCGCTTTCCCTTTTCGTAAAAATATGCATAAACCAAACCAATATATAATGCACACCAATTATCCAACAATCACATAGACCAAATATATTATGTACACCAATTATCCAAGAATCACATAGACCAAATATGCACATACGAATTTAATGCACACCAATTATCCAAGAATCATGTAGACCAAACCAATTAATATAGAATAGACATCAATTATCCGAAAGAATAACCTAATATCCATCGTTATAATCCGATCATAGCACAAATATTCCAAAATTTTCACAAATATTCCAAAACACATAGGAAAATCGACTTTGGCCTCAACAAAGACCACAAGTCAGACGATGGATCCTCACAGCCAGGGATCATAGTTGCGTTGAGACATGTACCATTCTATCAGCCACTTTGCATACGAAGGCTCAATCTGGTTGAGGTCTTCTGTAGGGACAGGAGGGTCGGTCCGATGCTACTACTCTCTGACGGTGGCTCCTCCTTAACTTCAAGCTTGGGAGCAATCTTTCCCTGATGGTCATCGATTCTTCCTTGACCTCGACCTTTGGTAACACCTTCTCCTTAACAGTCACCGGCTCTTGTTTTACGACGGAGATTTCCTCCGTGTCGACCTCCAAGGGTTTCTTGCCTCGACCCTTCCTCGACTAGCAGTACCACCTCGACGAGTCCTAGGAGCCATCTTTCTGACAACAGGAGGATTATGTCAAAACAAGTAGGATTCATCGTCTGACTTGTGGTCTTTGTTGATGCCAAAGTCGATTTATGTCAAAACCCACGGCTTCTGATTTTATCCGAAAGATTACTACATAGGAGCCACCTAGCAGTACAAGTAGTTGCATTGTCTTCTGATTTTATCCGAGTTATGTCTATCAGTTGATCACACTCTTTTTGCCACTGCGAACTTCGATTGGGTCCAACTTGAGCAACATGATATCCGTTAATGGTGTAGCTGAGACGAGTAGTCTCGTAAGCAAATTTAAAATCTAAGGCATAGATAGACATACATCAGGAAACCACAATATATAATAAAGTTTGATTGTATAATTTGAAGCTATACATAGTAATTATATCGTATCACTTTGTAACATGAGTTGTAATTTCACTTCGACGAGAAACTATAAGGCTACTTGCATGTTCTTCCAACTTTAAATTACAAGATTACTACATTAGGTTAAATAAATCACTAACCTCATCGCGGCCAATGTTTACAGTCTTGGTCTCAACTGTCTTCGATTCTATGATCCCATGCTTTCGGAAAATAGACAACGCAGACTCCATGGAATAGAATGGCCTTACATGCAAATCGTCTGTGATTATATATCTTTTCCCTCCTTTCACAAATACGCCATCCTTGTTGCCTCCATCTGAAACCTCCTCCACGCAATATCCTCATCCATTGCCTTGCCACAGGGACATCGAGCGCCAATAACCGAACTATACAGACGGTGAGTCTTGGTGTAGCACTCAAATGTGGGGCACCTGTAAATTTGCCGAGGTTTTAAATCATCGACATTGAGTTTTAAACCCTCACGTAGCCTTTCTGCTTCACTTCTAGGCTCGAGCACATCTTCTTGCAAGCTTCGGTCTCCAGAAACTTAGTGTCAAGATTCTGGACGCTTTCGTAGAGCATGTCAACGCATCCTAGCATCAATTTCCTGCCGAGGACCCTAGCGACTATCCCCAGTGGCAGTGGCAGGAAGCTGCAGAGTACGTCGATAAAAACTTCCTGCCACTACCGCTGGGGATAGTCGCTAGGGTCCTCGGCAGGAAATTGACGCTAGGATGCGTTGACATGCTCTACGAAAGCGTCCATAATCTTGACACTAAGTATCTGGAGACCGAAGCTTGCAAGAAGATGCTGCTGAGCCTAGAAGTGAAGCAGAAAGGCTACGTGAGGGTTTAAAACTCAATGTCGATGATTTAAAACCTCGGCAAATTTACGGGTGCCCCACATTTGAGTGCTACACCAAGACTCACCGTCTGTATAGTTCGGTTATTGGCGCTCGATGTCCCTTTGGTAAGCAATGGATGAGGATATTGCATGGGAGGGGGTTTCAGATGAGGCAACAAGGATGGCGTGTTTGTCAAAGGAGGGGAAAGATACATAATCACAGACGATTTGCATGTAAGGCCATTCTATTCCATGGAGTCTGCGTTGTCTATTTTTCGAAAGCATGGGATCATAGAATCGAAGACAGTTGAGACCAAGACTGTAAACATTGGCCGCGATGACGTTAGTAATTTATATAACCTAATATAGTAATCTTGTAATTTAAAGTTGGAAAACATGCAAGTAGCCTTATAGTTTCTGCCTCGCCAGTCGAATGGCTTAATTGCCAAGTATCGGAACGAATGGCTCAGAACACAACCCAAGATTTATTCTAGCATACATTAGTGAGTTCATCTTGATTCTGTTACGTCCTTCAGATACTAGATACGATAAGAACATAGATGATTCACACTAATGTACGCTAGAATGTAGTATATGTTCTGTACATTAGTGTGTTCTTATCGTATCTAGTATCTGAAGAACGTAACAGAATCAAGATGAACTCACTAATGTAATACTAAGACATCATCTACTACTATATAAGATATAGTGATAGGTTGTCGTATCATCATTGCCGAGGGATGAGGGTCGGAGGACAGTCAACTTTATCTACGGCTACATAGTTTCTGCCTCGTTAGTCGAATGGCTGCAGGGACTATGTCCTGATCACCATGTCGTACCGTAGACTAATACAAATGGAGCTGGAAATATCCGTCGCTAACCGGTCACTAGTCCAAATTAATATAAAATAGACATCAATTATCCTGAAGAGTAACCTAATATCCGTCGTTATAATTCGATTTATCTTCAAGTGTGAGAACGATGGCTCAGAACACAACCCAAGATTTATTCTAGCATACATTAGTGTGAATCATCTATGTTCTGTACATATGGTAGTATATGTTCTTATCGTATCTAGTATCTGAAGAATGTAACAGAATCAAGATGAACTCACATAATGTAATACTAAGACATCATCTACTACTATATAAGATATAGTGATAGGTTATCGTATCAACATTCCGAGGGATGAGGATCGGAGGACAGTCAACTTTATCTACGGCTACATAGTTTCTGCCTGCCAGTCGAATGGCTGCAGGGACTATGTCCTGATCACCATGTCGTACCGTAGATTAACAAATAGAGCTGGAGCCAAAATTCAGAAACCAAAATACAGAATCAAATCCCTGGGACGGATGGCTCAGAACACAATCCAACCGGAGAGGATACTCTGAGAGATCCATCTGAGTAGGACGTATACTCTGAGAGATCACCTTTACAAGAATGATATCAGTAGTAGAATTGAGTGCTGGAGGGATATTATCAGAGTATACGTCCTACTCAGATGGGTCTCTCACCGTTACTATTTTTTCTGACAGCATGGTGGATGTGCTCCGTCAACAGATTCTTGCTCCGAGCCAAAACTTTGTCCGAAGCTCAAGTGGACATCCTTGGTGTAGAGCTCGAGTGAGAGGTTCCTGAAAGCATGGTTGTCTCCTTTGTCAAAGTTTCGTGCTCGTCCCACAACCAATGTGGGATGAGCACGATACTTTGACAAAGGATACCACCAGGCTGTCAGGAACCTCTCACTCGAGCTCAACACCAAGGATGTCCACTTGAGCTCCGGGGCAAAGTTTTGGTTCGGAGCAAGAATCTGTTGAGGGAGCACATCCACCATGCCGTCAGAAAAAAATATAACGGAGAGACCCATCTAAGTAGGACGTATACTCTGATAATATCTCCTCCACACTCAATCCACTACTGATATCATTTTGTAAAGGTGATCTCTCAGAGTATACGTCATACTCAGATGGATCTCTCAGAGTATTCTCTCTTGTTGGTTGTCGTATCAACATTGCCGAGGGATGAGGGTCGGAGGACAGTCAACTTTATTACGGATACATAGTTTCAGCCTCTCCAGTCGAATGGCTGCAGGGACTATGTCCTGATCACCATGTCGTAGTCCAATACAATCCAGAGATTGACAGTTCTAGTTCATATATGTAGTCCAATACAAATAGTCTAATACAAAAACAACTCAATACAAATAGTCCAATACAAATAAGTACTAATAGCTAATGAGAACCATGCTGCTCACACAAACGCTCAGTGATACGATCACGTAACCACCTCGAAAAAGCGGAGATTTTTGGCGTGAGGAGAGATGTCGTCCCTTGCAAGGTCTGCTTGAAGAGAACTCTCGGTCTCACTAGCAACCGGTGCCACTTTCTCCTTAACTGTAGGAGGAGCCACCTCAGCATTCACTGTTTTCCTCAAACGACGTGCCGCTCCTCGGGTCATGGGTGCCATAGTAAGATCGATAGTCACAAATAATATAATTGTAACATAAGCAAGCTAACTAAAGGAACCATCATGTAATTTGAGTACATTTTCGAAAGCCGATAAAGTATAAAAAATTCAATTTTTTTGCCAAGTATGAGAACGGATGGCTCAGAACACAACCCAAGATTCATTCAAGCATACATTAGTGTGAATCATCTATGTACATATGGTGTAGTATATGTTCTTATCGTATCTAGTATCTGAAGAATGTAACAGAATCAAGATGAACTCACATAATGTAATACTAAGACATCATCTACTACTATATAGATATAGTGATAGGTTGTCGTATCATCATTACCGAGGGATGAGGGTCGAAAGACAGTCAACTTTATCTACGGCTACATAGTTTCTGTCTCGCCAGTCGAATGGCTGCAGGGACTATGTCCTGATCACCATGTCGTACCGTAGTAATACAAATGGAGCTGGAACTGGAGCCAAAATAGTACTACTTCCATGTCGTACCATTTTACTCTCTCTCTCTCCTCCCCCCCCTCCGGCGCTCTCACTTTCTCCGGCGCTCTCACACTACTAATTCCTATGTTTTAAGTGTAAGAACGGATGGCTCAGAACACAACCCAAAATTATTCTAGCATACATTAGTGTGAATCATCTATTCTGTATATAACGTGTGTAGTAT
Source organism: Iris pallida (assembly GCA_029216955.1). Lineage (NCBI taxonomy): Eukaryota > Viridiplantae > Streptophyta > Magnoliopsida > Asparagales > Iridaceae > Iris > Iris pallida. The sequence goes on from JANAVB010042000.1 coordinate 12,934, forward strand.
ATGTTCTTATCGTATCTAGTATCTGAAGGACGTAACAGAATCAAGATGAACTCACTAATGTAATACTAAGACATCATCTACTACTATATAAGATATAGTGATAGGTTGTCTATCATCATTGCCGAGGGATGAGGGTCGGAAGACAGTCAACTTTATCTACGGCTACATAGTTTCTGCCTCGCCAGTCGAATGCTGCAGGGACTATGTCCTGATCACCATGTCGTACCGTAGATTAATGCAAATGGAGCTGGAAATATCCGTCGCTAACCGGCAACTAGTCCATCGCTAACTGAGATTGTCACATACACATATGTATATCACAGCTAGATGTATAGATATATACATCTATACAGAAGCACAACTGATAGAACTCGCACTGTCCTTGAGATAGTGAACATATACACCATGAATCCAAACCCTATATTCACATTTACTAACCAAACACACCAAACTAATGGAACACCCAATATGGATAACACATTATTTAGCCAATATATAAGTCAGATGAATTTGAGAAGCAAAGCCACCCGCCGCCCCCGACCAAAGCCCGCGCCCCAAGCCCGTCGCCCAGTAGTTCGGTTGCATATATATATGAAGAGTGCTTATAGGTGTGCGTCGGTTGCAAATAGCCCCGACGCCTCCGCCCCAATCCAGCCGCCCACCCCGACGCTGCGCCCCAAACCCACCGCCCAGCCCCCGACCCAAGCCAGCCGTCCAGCCACCGACGCCCCAGCCCAAGCCCGCCTCCCAAACCCCGACGCCCCCGCCCCAAGCCCACCCCCAGCCCCCGACCCAAGCCAGCCGCCCAGCCCGACGCACCTGCCCCAAGCCAGCCGTCCAGCCCCCGATGCCCGCCGCCCCAAGCCCACTGCCCAGCCTCCGACCCAAGCAGCCGCCCAGCCCCCGACGCCCAGCCCCAAGCCCGTCTCCCAGACCCCGACGCCCCGCCCAAGCCCACCGCCCAGCCCCCGACCCAAGCCAGCCGCCTAGCCCGACGCCCCGCCCCAAGCCAGCCGCCAGCCCCCGACGCCGCCCCAAGCCCCCGCCCAGCCCCAACCCAAGCCAGCCGCCCAGCCCCCGACGCCCCAACCCCAAGCCCGTCTCCCAGACCCCGACGCCCGCCCCAAGCCCACCGCCCAGACCCCGACCCAAGCCAGCCGCCCAGCCCCGACGCCCCAGCCCCAAGCCTGCCGCCCAGCCCCGACGCCCCCGCCCCAAGCCCACGCCAGCCCCCGACCCAAGCCAGCCGCCCAGCCCCGGACGGCCAGCCCCAAGCGCGCCACCCAGCCCTATACGACACCAAAGAGAGAGAGAGAGGGGGTTACCTTCGAGAGTGAGAGGAGAGGACACCGACGCCGACGACGACACGACGTCGATCACCGAAGCCGACACCGACGAGAGAAGAGAGAGAGAGAGAAGAGAGTGAATTTGGGGGGAATGCAAAAAGTTCCCCCCGCCATTTCATTTAAAGTCTGGTACAAATATATAGCGACGGACTAGCGACAGACAAAAACCCGTCGCCCAGTAGTCGCCATGTTTGATATGTGCCGACTGAATATCCGTCGCTACGTAGTCGAAGATATGCCCCGCCAATTCTCTACACAATTCCCGCCAAATAATCGATACGTAGCGACGACTGGAGATCCGTCGCTATAACTCCGACAGTCTAGCGACGGATGTGCGACCTTTCCTCACCCTAAAATTAAATAAAAATGGCAAAGGCGTGTAGTCGTAATCAGTCGCTGAGCGGCCACGAAGCCGTCGCTAACACGACTAAAAAATTTTGTCGCTAAATATTCGTCGCTAATTTACTGTATTTTGGTAGTGTATATAGATACTCTATACATACCGAACTTCTATAAGTAGACATATCAATTTAATCATATATATATATATATATATATATATATAGAGAGAGAGAGAGAAAGAAGAGTGCTTTAGAACCAACCAGCTGGTTTGTATTATGGAGCCAACCTATGTCATACACGTTAGATTGGAATTGCATGGTTGAGATTAAATGACTTAAAAAGGTGGTGGGGTCTACACTAATCTCAACCACTAAATTCTAATCCAATTCATAAAATATAGGGTGATTCTATAATACAAAACCGGCCGACTGGTTTTGGAGCATTTTGTATATATATTATATATTATATATATATATATATATATATATGGTTCAGACTAGCTCGAGCAAAGCTTGCGGCTACACTATGTATATTATATATAATATTATTATATTTTATTTATATTTTATTTAATTAATTTAATTATATTATATAAATATAAATATAAATATAATATAAATATATATATATATATATATATATATATATATATTTATATATATATATAAAATATATATATATATATTTTATATATATATATATATGTATATATATATATATATATATATATATATATATATATATATATATATATATATAATATATATATATATATATATATATATGGGTGTATTATATGCACTACATGCCTATTTGGGATTGGGTTTGATTCGGGTGAAGTTTGTACAAATTTGTTGCAACTGAGTCACCTAGAAAGTCAAAAATATAAGGAATATTTATTTAAGCCAATTATACGGTTAAGCTACAACTTGAATTATTTCCATACGTGGGACATAGATATAGCTATGTCGACGCTACCATGGCTAATATGATAGTCATGGCACACGACTACACTAGCTATGCCGTATTTCCTAATCGACATACATAATAAAACTAACTATAACTAAGGCTATATATACAATAAATATTCTTTTAAAATATATAAAATCTAAAAATCATTATTGAGGCCACGCAAATAATAAAAATTTAAAAAAATTGGGGTTTATATTCTATACACCTTAAAAGAGTTTCATCCTCGAAATTAAAAAAACTTTCAATGGCAACGGGTATACTAATGTAACTAAGATTAGTCAAGGGGTATGCTATGTTTCTATGGTTCTGCTTAATTCAAGTAAGTAACATGCAATCATAACCAATTTCCTACTGAATATTTCCATCATAACACTTGTAAATTGTTACCTTCAGTTTCTTCTTGTGTCGATACTCCATCTTCAACATTCATGGCAAAGGTCTGTCCTTGTCATAGTACTCATGTCTGATGTCTAGCCTGCACAAACTGCATCGCTTGATCAGGTAGTAATCCACATATATATCCTTCTTGTGTTCCTGGTTGAGTTTGTATTGGCGGTAGTGTTGTTCCTTCAGGGCTCTTTTTGGGACAATTTTGGATCTGGTGTTGATCGGAGCCCCAACGGAAACAAAGTCCTAATATTCGTCGACAATCCCTTTGGACATGTCCTTTTTTGTTACACTACTAACAGACGGGAAATTCTGGAATCTGGTATGGGGAAGTTCTCGGTCGTTGGTGTATGGAGCGTCTCTTCGGTCCTCCCTGGGGTGCTTTAACTGATGATGTCACTGGCTGAGGACGCTTCTGGCTAGCCTCCTTTTTTTAATGCACTCCTAGCGTCGTGCTGCTATCAGGATGGCCACGTAGAAAGTAGGAGCAACCGATACTACCAGCCTCTACATCTCGAAAGTAAGACTGTCGTAAAATTTCTCCGCCTTCTGCTCTTCGGTCTAAATTAAGTAAAGGGCAAAGCGACTCAAATGCATCAAAATGATGCTACACTGTATCATTGACGTTGCTAACATCTATATGATGTCGCTAAACGTCGCTACCATGCTGACATGGCAAAGTTTGTCACGTCATCTTTTGGAAGCCGGATGTTGCTAATGCTGTTGCGAAACGTCGCTACAAATCTGACACGACAAAGCTTGCAACATCAGCATTTTTGTAGCAAAACATCGCTATATTTGTCCCTAAAATTCGTGGTTTATCAATAAACTTTAGCATCGCAATTAGCAACGACACGCCAGTACGCATCGCTAAATTAGCGATGAAGTCACGTCGCTGCAAGATGTCGCTACAGCGATGAACATTTTTTTGTCAGCAACCATCGATTATGCGACATCAAGAATTCGTCGCTAATAATGTCATTAATTTTGTTAGCGACATTTTCTTGCATATTAGCGACATTTTTCGACACCACAAATATGACTTAGTTTGGTAATGGAATCAAATGAAGTCACGAATAGAGATCAATAACCTGTTAAGGCATGTGGATGAGATCCTAAGAGTCTAATCCTATTCGTAGGTCCGCTTGACATAATAACATAACCGAACGGCTAACTTGACATGCATGGGCCATCACAAAAACCTGTCACACCCTAGTCCCAAAACTCACGGGACTAGCACGTGACTCGGCCAACTAGTATACACTCAAGGGCAAACCCAATCTATGGAACCCTCAATTATGCACTTAAGCTATTTATAAAAGACTCAAGTCCAAGACATTATCACTAACATAGGCAAACTAAATCTCTTCCATAGCAATAAAGATAAATTGAATCAAATAGATAAATGAGGAATATAAATACGATTCGAGTTCATTAATAAATAAGTTCACGTCCGGTGGAGACAAATCTACTACTAGTAGATGAAAAATAAAATAAAGACAGAAAATAAATTAAACTAA
>JANAVB010042000.1:22500-44212 GCA_029216955.1 Iris pallida
ATATTTTTCAAAACTAAGGACATTTTAAAAATATTTTGAAATCATTTTGGAATAACCTATTTGCCAGTACGACTTGGTGTACAATGTATTTCTAGACTCAATGAAATAAAAGATTACATTGCTCAAAGAAATACAGACTCGAACAGGCAAACAACGCTTCGGTCTTGAACTGAGTAGATAGTCGTTCTTGATCATGTCCAAGAGTCCGAGATATCCTGACTAGCTCCATATATCGAGACAGAGTTTGATCAATTATTAAAATCAGTTTGACCATATGACCAATGGGCCAACAATCTCCCCCATTTTAATAATTGACAAACTATGAATGATATAACATCTTTTGAGATAAGATACCACAAAAATAGTTCAAAATTGTTCAATCCCTGTATTATTCTCAAAACAAAATGTTAGATCCTTTTTCTCCCCCGTTGTCACTTAGCAAAATAATTGTGAAGAAATAGGCTCCCCCGTAATTAATGCATAAGCTACAACAGTGAAGAAACACAAGAAAATAATATCTCATACAGTGAGAATATACAAGACATAACAGAGAAGTATTTCACAGGCAGTTTATAATATAGAAGCAGATAAAGATGCTTTAAAGAATAAATAAACTGATATGAAAGATAAACTACGCATCCTATAAAAATAAAATAATGTTCAAGAGACATCAAGAAATATCCAGTACAAGTCCTAAAAAAACTGATAATAAAAGATAAAAAGAAAAAAACTTGGAATGTCAGAGCATTTCCAAGTGTACAGTAGACAATAACTAAGTCTCAAAATTAGCTAATACATCATCATCACATCTCCTCATCATCATCATCATCAGCAGCAGCATGACCAGCATGTCCAGAATGACTAGCTCTAGAAGTGCCAGCTCCAGAAGGATGTGGAGTAGCACCAGAACTGCGATACCAATCATAAGCGTTACCGGGCTGAAAGTAGGCATGAACAGCCTCATCCTCACAGCGGTAACCAGAAAAGGCTGGATCTTAGGAATAGAACCGGCAGAATGTCCAGTCTGAGCAAATCGGAGATCAGCTAGAGAATTTGCTATCGTCTGATAACGAGTGACATCGCGGAACTCACGTTCGCGAGCCATATCCGTCATCGAGACGTACAAATCAGAAAGATGCTGGTGTATTTATCACGCCCCAGAACCAGAATACTGGAGAGCGGGGGCAGACATAGCCAGCTACGTATATTAAAATACAATACATCTTAACTATACGGTCACGGCTGTCTAGATATGAGGGTTTACTACAAGCCAGCAGTCTCTTAAGGTCAAGCCTATTGTCTCAATCTCAAGCAATTAACAGAGTTACAAGATATTAGAGCATCAAATATATATATATAAGGCGTCCCAAATATTACATATTGGATGATCATGAAGCTAGTCGTACAAAATGATAGGACTAGCAAGAGTTCAGTCATACATGATCAACCCTAGGACTTGTTAATCATGTTTACAGCCCGTAGGCAGACAGTAAGTAAATGTGCATCGAGCTAACAGGTGCTCGTCGGCTAAACGCCTCAAAGAATAAATTTACATATAAGTGGGTGAAACAAAAGGGAAAACCCACTCGTAGCCCGGGTTCCGTCTAGTGTTCACCATTGGGCTAGAAGCTTGGTAGATCCTCGGGAGCTGCTCCGAAATCTGGCCACACAAAACCAGCTGGGTCAACCCCAGAAAGAGCAAGTGCCACAAAGGAGGCCACAAATAAGAACAAAAGCCAGTATATCAGAACATAAAGAATAAAAGAAGTACAAGTAGTAAAGTACACAGGGCGATAAACGACTAGGGACATGGAACCATTCCGGGAGCTAGGTTACAATTCTTAAACCAAACAAGGACCGGGATTGTACCCCTTCGCCTGAATAGCTCACTGTCTCTACCCATTTATCGTTAGAGATAAGTAAAACAATCATGATCAAGAGTTCCAGGTACAGGGGCTAGACAAGACTTAGGCAGAGCTGGACACCATTCATTCACAATCGGCCAAGCAAGTACTACGGCTTACTACTTTAACTAACTAGGGTTACTACAAACCTAATTACTAACAAGATGCAAGTGAGAATTCTAGTCCCAAGCCCTGCAGACTATCCAGTTATCCTTCCGCGGGTTGAGAGTTATAGGTGGGTACATTGCCCGGGAGACAAATGTACCCTTAGGTGACTTAGAAGGTGCAACACATGACAGTGTGCTGGAAATGTGCTCTACTCGTCGGCAAGCTACAAGTCCATTAAAGTGCCCAGATAACGAGATTGCCTGTGACTGGGAATTCTCCATGTTCTAGTTTGATCTAATCATTAGCCTAATCCAATTTAGCGCGAGTCCCTGGCCGTGGTACCCAGGAAGTCACGTCCTAGACATGATGCGAGACAAGACAAGTGGATTGTACAAGCAAGCAAGCAGGAGCACCCACGGTGTCAAGTTGATTATACGAGTCAAGTTACAAGTTACAAGTCAAGTCAGGAGTGCGCCGCCACGGCCCACTATCAAGTTATCAAGATAAATCATGTCAGGGTACTGTCAGGAGTGCACCACTACGGGCCACTATCAAGTCAGGTTGGTCATATCAGGAGTGCACCACTATGGGTCACTATCGTGTTATGCTAGGTCCTTGTCATACCATGCCATGTACAATAGACATTCCAAACATATTAAGTAAAATCAAGTTCATGACAAAAGGCGTAAGGATATAAAATGGGCGTAAAATATCTAATATAATATCAATATATATAGGACTATAGAAGAGCCAGGCTTAAAGAAAATAAAACCAAATCTCCAAGAGCCAATGGTTTGCGCAAGGGGTCAGGGGGTTGGATTGCGCAGGAGTCAAGTGCGCCAGGAGGCCAACTGCGCAGGGTGAGCTGCGCAGGGTACCAACTGCGCAGGAGTGAGCTGCGCAGGGTACCAACTGTGCAGAAGTGGATGGCGCAGCAGATGGATTGCGCACAGGAGGATTGCGCAGGGGTGGATTGCGCAATGGTCGATTGCGCAGGGGTTACTTTGCGCATGGCTGGCTTGCGCATGGCTAGCTTGCGCCAGCGCAATCCAGCGCAGCACAAAGCACTGGCCAAGTGATTGCGCAATCGGCCATGCGCTAAGGAGCACAGGCCGGGGGTGCGCAATCGGCCATGCACTAAAAAGCGCAAGACAGAGGGCTGTTCTTCCTGGCCGAGAGCAAGTCCAAGAACACCAAGAACTTCAATTCTTCATAACTTTGTCAAATCAAAACCAAATCTAGATTTTTAAAGTTCTAACTTGAGTAAAATCGAATTCTCTTCCACATGGAAGCATCAAAACATACAAAAATCAAAGTTAAATAGATCAAAACCATGTAAATCCGAAAATAGTAAAAACCTAGATCTAGAACAAAAGAAACTCCAAATCACAAATGTCAAGTTCTAAAGTTGTTCTCCATAGCCTAATCTAGCTAATGGACAAATAAAAGTGGTGCTTATTTGATGGCAAGGTACACTTGCCTAATGGGTTGGGGAGTTGTGTGGAAGAAGGAAGAAGAAGAAAATTAATGAAGAGTAAAGAGGAGAGAGAAAGTTTGGTGGAGATATAATGAGGGTGGTTGTGTTGTATTGAGGGTAGAGTGTAGGTTAAAGTGTTCCACTCATATTAAACCAAACCTAATCAAACCAACCCAATTCCACAAAATAAAACCAAGCCGTGGTCCAAACCCATTTACGAGAAACCAAAATCCGCAAGTCAAGAAAATAAAATACGTGCCAAAATCAAATTACGAGTACAAATACGAAATACAGAAAATGGGGGTGACAGTATTCCATCAAAGGTCATGGCATACTGCTGAGTAGGTGGAGGAGATGGAGCAGTAGGAAGAGCAGCAGCAGTCATACTACGACGAGATAGCTTAAGAAACTTAGGCTCAGGGTCTTGAGTACAAGTTGACAGATCAATATCAAAACGCTGGAAGATGCGTGGGAGAATCATCGCATAAGAGAGATTTCTATGTTTTGCACGACAACGTCCCATCATCTGGATAATAGTCTTAGGGGCAGAAAAAGGAATCCCCTTAAGAATATGATACATAGCAGACAGCTCAAGTGATGTGACATCATCCTTTGAAGTAGACTTCGGAAGGAGAGTGGAGTAGATGATGCGATGCAATTTATAACTAAACAAGTTCAAGTTATTGGCCTTGAACTTTCCAGAGCGAACTCGATCAGGGGCACAGAGTTCAGCTTTGAAACTAGCAAGTGTCGTGCCGTCGGGGAAATCAAATTTAGTGATATCATCAAGCGGTGCACCTTCGTTAGAAATACCAAGGATTTCCGCTAAGAGGACATCATTGAACTCGATATCTAGTCTGCCAACACGAGTACTTACGTCAAACGTGTTTAGTACGATATTGTAATAGAAAAGTCTAATGGCATTAGTAGCTACCGGAAAACAAAGTTTAGCAAAGTGTTGTAACCCTAATGCCTCAAAATAAGGGCGGTGATGTGGAAACACAGTCCATTTGATATGAGCGCCTGTGCATATGGATCTCATAGAAAAGTCTCCATACCACAGAAGGGCTTGATCTAGGGTTTGAAAATAAAACCCATCGAACGCGCCATCGCTCGATTGAATTGGCGAAAAGAGAGAATCCGTGTGTAGATTTGAAGATGATCCTTCCTCACTAGGATTGGTCGTCTTCTTCCTCATGAAGGGTTGAATCCCTTAGGTATTGTACAAATAAAGTAAATATGCACAAATTCGAAAGGAGGAGAAATATAGAGTTATACCTCCCGAGATTCAAGTATGCTGTAGAGGACAACGATCTTCGCACGAATCCAAAATTTGGATGGATTTCACCACGTAGATTGGAAGAAACGAAGTGGTAAAGAACTAGGGTTTGGAGAGCTTCGTGCGGCTGCTGTTACTGTGGAAGAGGTTTTAGAAGCAATGAAGAAGAAGAGGCTCTCGGGTTCTGTTAGTTGGTTTGGGCCACTTTCTTTTTCATTGACTCATTTCAAAAATTTAATTCAAAGATTAGTAATTGTAAATCTCAAAATAATATAATTAATATTATTTTATAAATTAATATTCTTTACTCAGCATCTGTCTCAGATTAGCTATAGGAGTACTGTCCCAACTAACGGAGGTTCACCGGGGAACTCTTAAGTACCGCTTCGACCGTAGTCGTGGTGACAGACAGACTCTTTTTAGGCTTGTCTCGAAAACAGTTTATGAGTATCGAATAAATAATTGATAAAACAAAATAAATTAATATTATTGATATCTAAAATTTCTAATTCTCGACGTAAATAGTTGAAACAGTCTTCCGCTAAAGGTTTTGTGAAGATATCAGCTAATTGATTCTCAGTGTCTATGTATACAAGGTCAATATCTCTATTCTGATGATGATCTCTAAGAAAATGATATCGGATCTCGATATGCTTAGTACGAGAGTGACATACTGGATTCTTAGTCAAATTAATTATGCTCGTGTTGTCACAGAAAATGGGAATGTGTGTGAAAAATAAATCATAGTCTTCCAAGGTTTGTTTCATCCATAAAATTTGAGCACAACAACGTCATGCAGCGATATACTCAGCCTCTGTTGTTGATAGGGCTACAGAATTTTGCTTTTTTCTAAACCATGAGACTAAAGCCTTGCCTAAGAAATGACATGTGCCGTTGGTACTTTTTCTATCAACTTTGCATCCAGTAAAATCTGCATCCGAGTAACCAATAAGGTCAAAAGGACTTGGTTTTGGGATACCATAAGCCAACAGAAGAAGTGCCCTTAAGGTATCGAAAGATACGCTTAACTGCGTACAGATGTGAATCCTTTGGATTAGCTTGAAAATGTTCACACAGGCAAACACTAAACATAATATCTGGACGACTAGCAGTTAAATAAAGTAAACTACCGATCATACCTCGATACTTACGTGTGTCGACAGGCTTGTCTTGTTCATCAATATCAAGCTTTGTTGAAGTTGCCATCGGAGTGCCAATAGGTTTGATATTGTCCAGATCAAACTTCTTTAGCAAATCTTTTGTGTACTTGGCTTGATTTATGAATGTCCCATTGTCAGTTTGTTTGATTTGTAGTCCGAGAAAAAATTTCAGCTCTCCCATCATGCTCATCTCAAACTCATTCTGTATACACTTTGAGAATTCTTGACAAAGAGATTCATCAGTAGATCCAAAGATAATATCATCTACATAGACTTGAATCAAAAGAATATTATTATTCAAAAACTTTATAAACAAAGTAGTGTCAACCTTTTCCTTTGAAAAAATCGTTATCAAGTAGAAAAGAGCTTAGACGATAATACCAAGCACGAGGGGCTTGTTTTAAACCGTACAAAGCTTTCTTCAACTTGAAAACATGATCAGAGTTTTTAAAATCTGTGAAACCTGGAGGTTGTGCTACAAAAACTTCTTCTTTTATAAAACCATTTTAAAATGCACTCTTGATATCCATTTGAAATAATTTAAAATTATGAAAACATGTAAATGTACATAACATACGAATGGATTCTAATCTCGCAACTGGGGCATAAGTCTCATCGTAGTCGATACCTTCTTCCTGATTGTATCCTTGAGCTACGAGTCGAGCCTTATTGCGAGTCACTAAACCATTCTCGTTCAGTTTATTTCGGAATAGCTATCGGGTGCCAATGACCGGATGATCAATAGGCTTGGGAACAAGTTTCCAAACTTGATTCCATTCAAATTGGTTTAATTCCTCATGCATAGCATCTAACAAAAAATAATCACTACATGCTTCATCAATGGTTTTGGGTTCTAGCTGTGAAATGAATGCAACACTAGAAATAATATCTCTACTGGATGTACGAGTACTTATACCTTTGGTAATATCACCAATTACCAAATCCTTTGGATGATCAGCCGTAAATTTTAATCTTTTCGGCAGACTCCGAAGGTAGCTGCTTCCGGGTTCTTCTCTTGGAGAATCAGCTGGTGTTGAGCTTGGTACAGTTAGATCTTCGTCATTGTCATCGATAGTCACTTGATTCAATTCATCAAAGGTGACGTTGATTGATTCTTCGATGATCATAGTTCGTTTGTTGAAGACTCTGTATCCTTTGCTCTTGGCCGTATAACCTAAAAATATACCTTCATCGGCCTTTTCGTCAAACTTTTCCAAATTATCTTTTGTATTAAGAATAAAGCATTTATAACCAAATATTCTAAAATATAAAACTGATGGAATTCTATCAAACCATAACTCAAATGGAGTCTTCTTCGATTTGGGTCGAATTAGAACTCTATTGAGAACAAAACAAGCTGTATTGACAGCTTCAGCCCAGAAATATTTGGGTAGACTAAACTGGTTTAACATTACTCTGGCCATTTCGGATAGAGTTCTGTTCTTACGTTCCACAACTCCATTTTGTTGTGGAGTCCTAGGGCAGGAGAACTCGTGAACAAAACCGTGTGTGTCACAGAATTGCTCAAACTCTGCATTCTCGAATTCGCCACCATGATCGCTTCTAATACGAGTGATCATATAACCTTTTTTATTCTGTACTTTCTTGCAAAAGGCGACAAATTTGGATAATGCATCATTCTTGCGTGTCAAAAAGTATACCTACGTCTATCTAGAGTAATCATCTACAATTACAAAAGCATATAACTTACCTCCGAGGCTAGCAACTCTGCTAGGACCAAATAAGTCTATATATAGCAATTATAGAGGTCTAGTAATACATACTGTGTTTACTGACTTGAATGTGGATCTGGTAGCTTTGTTCTTTTTACATTGGCTGCATACCGAATCCTTCTTGAATGTTATGTCCGGTAAACCGCGTACTAGCTTCTTCGTGGATAATCTTGAGATTGTGTCCATATTTGTGTGATCGAGTCTCATATGCCACAGATGACTCTCATCACTTTTAGCCATTAAGCATCTACCTGAAATGTTAGTTTCTTCCAACAAATAGAAAACATATATGTTGTCTTCCCTAATACCTTCAAAGATAGTACTACCAGTTGAGCTATCAACTATAGTACATTTGTCTTTGCCAAAGTTGATGCCATAATCATGATCAGCTAAATGACTTATGCTGAGTAGATTATGTTTCAACTCGGTAACCAGACAGACATCCTTAATCACAGGATAGAGAGACTTACCAACATCACCGATACCAATGATATACCCTTTCAAGTTGTTACCGAAGGAGACATAACCTTCCTTCTTCTTCTTCGACAGTATTGTAAATAATGTAGCGTCACCTGTCATATGTCGTGAACAACCACTGTCGAAGATCCATTTTCTTTTAGCATGTGAAAGGTGTTCTACCTACAAAACAATTTGCAGATGAAACTTTTGGTACCCATTTCTTGTAGGGTCCTGAGATGTTAGCTTTTGGTATCCATGCATAAATATTTAAATCAACAAGCTTTCTGATTCTACATGTATGAGAAATATGACCAGTGTGGCCACAATAACGACATTGTGTATATTGAGTGTTGAAAGCTGAGTGGTGTGCATGGTTGGTAGGTTTAGGTTTTCTAGTATAGAAGAAAGCATACCTATAATCTTGTTTGGGCTTAACCTTTTGGGGTAAAGGTTTGATATGGTTAGGTCTGACAGTGTTTGGTTTGGGAATGTTTCGATTATTCGGTAAGTGACACGTGTTAGGATAGGAAGCAGCAGTCTCAGGCTGTTTTTCTAACCTAATTTCTAATCTTTTGGAAGTGTCATACAACTTAGTATAGTCAGAAGTGAGTGCTTCCATTCTGACTTGTGCACATTGAAGACTTTTCTTCTCTTTAGAAAGTTCTTCTTTCAGTTGGTCAATAACCTTGTCTTTTTCTTCGGATGACTTGGTAGTCTCGTGTAATAAGAGCTTAATAGAAGAAATCTCACCAAACTCACTAACATTATCTTTAACCTCAGCTAGTAGGTCGGTAAGCCTTCCTATTTCACCTTTGTACTCTTTGAGTACCTTCTTAGAGGTCTGATATTTGCTACGCAGTTTTCTGTAATCACTTATCAGTTCACTGAAGGCTTCTCCTAATTGTTCAAAGGTGAAGTCATCATATATATCAACTATAGGTTCAGAGAGTACCTGATCGGATGCCATAAAGCATACATTTGTAGCATCTTCTGATTGTTCGTCTTTGAGTCGCTGGTTTCACTTTCATGCCATATGCTGGTGTTGGCATACTTCCGTGATGTTGATCTCTTCAGGTTCCCTTTTTCATACCTGTTGCTCTTCTTTCTTGATGATGAGTTTGTAGGACAATCCTTCTTCATATGTCCCTTCTTCTTGCAGCCATAGCAGACAGCATCATCTTGATACCAGTTGTTGCTGCTATTGTTTTCTTTGGCTTTCTTCTCATATCTCATGAATCTTTAGAATTTCCTTGCTAGGAGTGCTTGATCTTCAGCATCAGATTCACTGCTGTCTGAATCACCTTCAGCAGCTTTTCTGTGTTGAGCCTTGAAAGCGATCGTCTTCTCCTTTGGTGCAGGCTCTTCAAAATCTTGTAGCTCTAATTTATGAGTGAGTAGCTTACCCATGAGTACTTCGAGTGTCATGGTAGTGAGGTCATTTCCTTCAATGATTGCAGTAGCCTTCGGAATCCAGTTCTTTGTAAGTGCTCGCAGGAGTTTACGAATCTTTTCATGGTTACTGTAATCTTTTCCTAGGGAGGACAAAGGATTTACAATATCCAAGAATCTTTCGAACATCTGAGTAACTGTTTCGTTGGGCTTCATCTTGAACACCTCATACTCTTGAGTAAGTCTGCTGACCTTTGATTCTTTGACTTGAGTTGTTCCCTCATGTGTAGCTTCAAGAAGTTTCCATACTTCATTTGCAGTTGTGCAGATAGACACCCTGTTAAATTCAGTTCTGTCTAAAGCACAAAATAAAGCGTTAATAGCACGTGCGTCATAATTTCAGTTTTGTCTTCATAATTCTACTATAAATTATTATGCTATATTTTAAAAGAAATCTATTAGGCATTTTACTTTGGTTCAAAGAAGAACCATTGACTAGAAAAATATCAGTACATAGGTTAGTCCTCAGGGACATAACGGGCTTGGATCTCGAAACCTATATGGTCTATTGTTTGCTCTTAGTATAGAGAAAGTCTTGTGGAAGGATAACTTTAAGCCTTAATTAGTTCTTGGGTATTTGGTGTAGTGTCCTGCTCCGCAAAGGCACTAGATGAACAGAGAAATCAAATTGCTGGCTCTGCAACAGAAGACGATTAATCTGGTTGAGTGAACGAAGACTCATTTTCTGATTCGCTTACGCCTAAGAATCTGAGTTTTTAAATGAATGCTATTGCTAATAACAAGATGGTAATCAAATCAGTATGCTTATAAGAGATTTTACATGTTGCCTTGCTAAAACAAGAAAGAGATAACTTGTATGCCAAGAAGAAGATCGTTGCCTGATAATAAGAAATAAAATGTTGTCATATTAAATCAATGAGATGATGCCATGCTAAAGTAAGATATATTGCCTCAAAACCATGAACTGTTGCCATGCTGAAGACATATTTTGTTATGAATATGACTTCTTTGTAGGAACGAAATCGTAAAGCGCAATACTCTAGAGGGGGTGAATAGAGTTGGCAGCGGAATAATGCTAATTAAAAAATTATTAGCAGCAAGATCACAGAATAATAATCACAACTAAATAATAAAGGCAGAGATAAGAAAGCAAACGCAAAGATAGCGATGTATACTGGTTTCCCTCTGTTGAGGACTAGTCCAGTCGGTAGAACTCTTGCTACCAGTTGAATCCACTATTTGCAAAATTGCAAGTTTTCTTACGAAGTCCTTGCAACTTCTACAACGCGAGCTTTGATACGAAGAACTCGTCCAACTTCAATTGTGAAGAGTTGAATCTTCTATCAAGCCTTCTGATTACAATCACTCAGAAACTTCTAGACCGCACCGCACTGGCAAATCGACTAGAGAATTGTAACTGGCTTGGGATCTGAAAATTAAAGCTCGAGAAAAACTCTTTGGAAGACAGTAGGCTTTAAATAGAGAGAAGATTGAAAGTGAATGAGTGAGTTAAAATGATCGAAATCCTTCTCTATTTATAGGAGTTCCAAAGACAGAATTCTGGCAGAATTCGGGCAAAATCGGACAGAACTCGAGCAAATCTCGGTCAAATCTGCAACTGCAGAAGGACCAAGTTCCAAGGAATTCAAAATCAAAACGGCCACTAACCGAACTCTGTCGAACTCTGGCCGAGTTCTGTCAGGGTTTGGTTAGGGTTTTTCAAAATAGATTTTGGGGAATTTTGAAAACCTTTTCGGAGCTTTTGTAAATACGAATGTTTTTCAAAACTAAGGACATTTTAAAAATTTTAAATTATTTTGGAATAGCCTATTTGTCAGTACGACTCGGTGTACAATGTATTTCTAGACTCAATAAAATAAAAGATTATATTGCTCAAAAAATACAGACTCGAACAGGCAAACAACGCTTCGGTCTTGAACTGAGTAGATTGTCGTTCTTGATCATATCCAAGAGTCTGAGATATCCTGACTAGCTCCATATATCGAGACAGAGTTTGATTAATTATTAAAATCAGTTTGACCATATGACCAATGGGCCAACATTCTTGCCATGTTTAATAAGAAAAGAGAGAACCGTTGGCTTTGTGATCCGAGAAGAAGAAAAGCACAAAATGAACATGTCGTACATCTGCTAAGGCACGAATTGAACGTGTCATATATCTGCTAAGGCACGAAATGTATGTGTCGGATATCTGCTAAGGCACGAAATGAACGTGTCGTATATCTAGAAGATCTGATCAAATTTGTTTCATCTGATAGAATGCAGATAGCAATACATTGGTCTCGGATAACTTGTACACAAGTATCATCTCTCGTGGATTCTTAGGACGCCTCGAACCACTTGGCCTAGGAAAGATTAGGGGACCCTGAGGTAAAAGAGACCTCGCGATCAGGGGTGTTGTGTCTACTAGCGACGAGCTGAACCATGAGTCTCAGCGGCTAATCATGGAAACGGACCCATGGACCATCATATAGATAGGATATCGATTAGTGAAGAGCTGATATCACGATCCGCTTTCGAATAATCCGATACGAGTCAGACATGCCCAGCCTTCATCGTTGGACACGATGAAGTAAGCTGTACCAACCTCTAGGGAAACTACAAGTACAGACATAAGTGAATATAAACCACAGCATCTATATAAGCGAATCCCAGAATCAAAGGACATGTCTAAGAGTTATTACATTCATCAAGCTAAGATAAAGTCTGACTGTCTCAAGTACAAATAGAATATAAACTGCTAAGGGTAAGATACTAGGCTTCCTCAGCCTCTAAGTCCAGAACAACTCTAGCTGGCTCTACTGCATCTATAGGCTCTCAGCCATAGTAGGTGTCACACAATGCCTCCATCTCACCTGCAACATATCCTAGTCAGGAGCGGAGCAAAGTACAGTTCTAGGTAATGAACAAGAACATCATGATATGGAAATGAGTACATGAGAACATGAAATATGAAATACAGGAATGAACATGAAAGTACAGGAATGTAAGTACAGGAAATAAATACAGGAATATAACTATGAACCTGAAGTACAAGACATGACATGTGCTCAATATTTGAAATACAACTAGCCTATGTAACCGCTGGGGTGAGTACGAGAATATGTACAGGAGTACATGAATATCGGTACAGCTTAGGACCCGCGTGCACGATGCGAGGCCTAAGCTATCTACATGAATATAGTAACCAGGGTTTGGTCACATAGCTAGTATTTCCCCTCCCGACACAAGTACAAGAACAGAAAATATAGGGGTACAAGTCATGACGTGTCACAAAAAAAGTACAAGATATGTAAATGTATAAAAACTATAGAAAAGTACTTGCCTTGCTCCGGGAAAGTACGGGTAAGGAAAGGAGCTGGATGTCCTCATGTTTATTTTAAGTACAAGTTGGTTAATATCTAAATAAGTTGAACTAGTTACCATGTTAATTCCAATCATGCCTAATTTTTAGAGTATTCATAAGATATATTAGCTATACTCTAATCTACCTAAGGTTACAAGTTGTATATATAACTGATATGTACTTATATATTCATGACTATTCACAGGTATCTCAACTATTAGACAGTTGAGTTGACAGCTCTATATAAAATTCAATATTACAACTGTCCTATCTACTTGCTAATTTACACAATTTAGATGACAACATAATTACCACTACAAAAGATACTCCCAGGCTTGTAATTCCTATTAACTATTATAATAAATTGATTCAATTCAGAAATTACTCCACTGGTAAGAAAGATTAAACCTCAATCATAATTTCCATAATCAAAAGGCATTCTACTGTTATATCTTCATATGTCCATTATATCTAGTTTAGGAGTTGACCCATACATTAATATGTTAGCCAAACATCACTAGTATCCTAAACAATAACCTGACTGCCTGAGAGCAAATATTGCCACAGAAACTCACGACCCTTAATAATGTGAGTCCTCAGTGACTCATGTTTTAGGCAATTAACCCCACACAGCCTTAAAGCATTGACCCAGTTATCTTTCAGACTTATATCCTTAGTAAAAAGGTCACAGTAGGTTGTAACCTAAATTAAACCAAACTTGCATCCCTCACATCAGTCAACTGAGAACAAACAAATGTATAGTTAAACCACTCAACTGGATGTTGCAGCACCACAACTAAAGGAAACTTCGACTAAGAAAAATCAATACCAATAGGATACCATTCTACTGGCAATACTCAGTGAGCAACTATTGAGCTCGACACCCATCTATCCACACATCTGGTATCACACCTAAAGAAATTCCTTCTGTATCACTTTCAGCTATGCAGAACAACCTCATATTTACTGTGTTGTACATAATGCAGATATATCGACCCAAAAATCTAGTATGATAGAGAAATACTCAATTGAATGCTACTTAAACATAACGGCTAGTGAAATCTCTAACAGCTACACACCCCAGTTCAATCCCCTGTTTCCCAGTTCGAGTCATAAATTTAAAACTTCCAATGCATTCTAAACCCGACACAAATCTATGGACACGTCTAAATATTACTACACAATCATCGACTCATCAAGGACAAGAAATTTAGACATTACCTGAGTTGTTCCCACACCAAAGGACACGACCACCGAACTGGACACGAGCTTCATATGTCCACAACACAGCTATCACCCTGGTATAAGCATTAAAGCAAACACGTGGTTAGTGTCGATTCAAGGAGAGCATTCCTGATCTTCTTTGAATCGATCACTCGGAAATTTTAGGAATTCAAACAGAACACAAATCCAACAGATCTCCAATCATACTTGCATTCACAAAATCAAAAGAAAGCAGATCAAACCTCACCGTGCTATCGTGAGTCGATCAAACGATTAGATCCAAAAAGATTTCAAAAATTAATCAGCAGATGCTCCTACAGTTATTCATTGAGAGCAAAAACCGGTCCACCAAAGAAATTATCAATTTGATTCGATGAATTCAATTTTAAGAATGGAGGGAACATCACTTACCGTCGATTCTCTGCTCTTGATGAAGACAAGAAGCTTGATCGATTTCTTCAGTGATGTTTTCCTTCATTGGAATTAATTTGGATCGCTCAAGATCTTAAACACGAATTATTCCACACCAAGATCTAATGGATTGAATTAATCACTAATTTGGAAGAAGGGATCAATCTTCACTTCGTCTCTGTCCAAGAATCACCGGAGGATCGCAGTCGTCGGTGGAGAGTTGAGGAGTGCTGGCACTGATGTAGCTCACTGAAGCAGGGGATCTCGCTATCGCCGATCGTCAGAGCAGCGATTAGCGTGGTTCCTCCCCGCATCGCTCAGGAGCTGGTCGTCGATGTTGCCATTGGAGAATTCCTAAGAATTTAGGGTTTGGAGGAGAGGTTGCTGTGGAGAAGAAGAAGCTCAGCTGTAGCTCTTACATTTACAATAGAAAATCAAATGAGTGATGAAGGAGCTTAAATAGAGATTCAAAACGGTTAGGCCGTTACAGCCACATGGGAGGAAGAAGTAATTTGGTGGGAAATTTGAAATATTTCAAAATATTCCTCTCCTCAGCACATGGTTGGTTAGTGATGGGAACAAGGATTTCCAAAGCTTAACTGTAGCTCTTGTAAGAATTAATTGGCTGCTCTCGGTTGAAGAAGCCCAATTGAGACAACCCACACATAGAGTCCAAATCCACTAATTTGCCCAAAAGAAAAAACAATTATTTCCTAATGCTAAATATGGTTAAACTTAACTAATTCAGTCACAATAATTTCGATAATAGCTCCTTAAATAAATTCTTATAAATACTCATTTAATTATCGAAAATTCCCACTGTCTAAACTTAAACCCATAATAAGGTTATGATTATTTATATATATAAACTTAAAATAATCTAGAATTTATGAATATGGAAAAACGGGGTTACAGCTGAACCCTGAGCCGTAGCTGCTAGCATGTGCATTATCAGTATAGAGCTGAACCTTGGGTCACAGCTGCTGGTCTACGTATGTGTTAGTGCAGAGCTGAGCCTTGAGTCACAGATGCTAATCGATGGCATGGATATAGAAAGTCCGATTTTGAGCTAACAATACAGAGACGAACATGGAGAAATGTTTGTTATGTTATATTTATTTTAATCCTTGTCTTGTGCAGGGATGGACCGTCAGCTATGGGTAAAAATTACTGAATAAATGATGTCTACTAATGCTTATGTTTCCAAATTAAATGCTTCTATGAATAATTAGATGCAAAAATATTACTGTTCTAAGAGTTGCTAAAGATGTTTGATGCCTAGAATGCTGCTAATGTCCCTAAAAGTTGCTTGAACAAGAAGAATGATTATGTTTCATGAAACACACTGTGCACTGCACATGAAATGAATAGTCATCGTGCTTGAAATGAACAGTCCCCTTGTATTCTTGAGATTAAATGATATGAACTGTGGCTTTTCGAAAGTGTTTTCAAAAGATAAAATCTGACTCTGTATGCATGAAATGAACATAAGTAAAAGTAGCAAGATCACATCACAAGAAATATTTTCTTACTAAATGAATTAGTGATCATTTCAGACGATGTAGCCTTTGCTCACATTCACCAGTATATTAATATACTGACCCATCATCAGTCTGCACGCAGGTGCAAGATGAATCAATCGCTCCACCTACAGATCCGGCTGACCCGTGCTTCTACGACGACCGTCCCCACAACATGACCACTCGACCGCTACTCCACCTCCTCGCCGCCTCTGAACCTGCCCGTCTCTACCAGGCCACCACCAGGGCTCTACCTCCTTCTCGACAGACACAGAGTCAGCCCTAAGCCTAAGCCACCATCACCACTCGCCCACACCATACCAAAGCAAAATAATCAAAACCTTCTACCTTTCCTAGGCCGCTCTGCCGACCAGCCACGAGCCTCTGGCAACCACCACGACCGTGCCAACCGCCATCCTCTATGGCTAGTAGCGTCGCCCCACGGCGAGCAGTCATTACTTGTAATAGAAAGGGAGAGGGAGAGCAGTGTGTACTGCACACAGGCAGCATGGGACTTCCCTATAGGCAGCAGGCAAGGGGTTCTCCCTACCTGTACAGCAGGCTACCTGCTTTATGTACAGTAGTGTGCATTGTGCAGGCACTTGGCCAAGTACAGCAAGTGAGGGGATTTAGCTCCCTGTATAGTGGGGGATTTGGGTGACCTTGCACAGCAGTGGAAAGGGGTTCCTCCCCTGCACAGGTGTGCAACCAGTGCACAGGCAGACACGGGGTGGGGAACTTTGTTCCTGTTGGATGCATACAGTATGCATATATTGTGTACTTGCAAGGCAAGTGTTTGGATGTAGGGTTTAGTCCCTATTTGTATAGGGAGTTCCTGCAGGGAGTGCCTATGCCAGGCCATTGCACAGGTGTGTTATGTGTGTGTAAGGCACACACATATATGAGTGTGAGTACTTGAGTAAGTGTTTGTGTATGTGTAGGTGGCACACACGTGTGTGGAAGAGGTGGTGTGCTTATGTGTATGTGTTTGTGAGAGTGACATGAGTATTGAGTGATGTGAGCTTGTGAGTGATGTACACATGTGTGTTTGAGTCTTGTATGTGTGGGTGACACACAAATTTATGCATGTGTGAGTGCACATGTGTGTTAGTGTGGATACTTGAGTGTTTTGGTGAGTATAGTTTATGTGAGTGTCGTAAATGAGAGTGTATGTTTAGGTAATAGTGGAATAGGTAAATGTTAAGGTTAAGGTATAGGGTAATTGTGTAATAGGGTATTGGGTGTATAGATAATAGGTAAAGGTAAGGGTTATCCTATGAGTATCCATGTGATACATGGATACTAGATTTGGGTTTTATCTATGAGTTATAGCATAGGTAATATGAGTAGGGAATAGGGTAATAGGTAGGGTATTGCATGATACCCTATGGGTATCCTAATTAGGTAAATACCTAGGGTAAGCCTAGTATAGGTTAGATTACCTCGGTATGACAAGGTATTGACCTAAAAACTTCTGTTTGACCTAGTTTGACCAAAGTTGACTAGTTTGACCCTAAAAGTCAACCTTTGAGTCCAATTGACCTAGTTTGACCATAGAGATCTAGTATTGACCTAGTTTGACCTCCATGACCTAGAATTGACCCAGAAATTTTGTTTTATCTTGGATATCAATGTTTAACATACCAAAACACTAATTAACATTGATATATCATATTTAAGTCTTTGTGACTCTACTTTGGATCTCGATTCACACTTGTTGCTCATGACCACAGTCGAGTACATTTTCTGATAGTTTTTATATTTGATAATTTCTATGATTCTGGTCTATAGTATTGTTACTTGATTCTTTGATACGATGGATACACGGATTGGTATTCTATATATTCACTCTTATGCGACACATAAGTCATACTTGTCTGGCCTCTACATTAGGACTCACCTACTAGCATCACTTACTTTTATCTAGCTGGCCTCGTACTTGATTTGCGTGTCGAGACTTGGATTCATTATACTAGTCGGGCATAAAATACTTGAGTAGACATGTAATATTTTCAAAATCTGGAACCACCCCTACTGGTCTAATCTGGAATGATACCTATCGTATACCTCACGTATGATGAGCCGTATTATCCCTAGCCGTTTACATGTCAAAAGTGGTATTTTAAAACACACTAGTTGGTTACATTCTTGCCGGTTCATATTATACTTGCTGGACACATCATATCTTAGCTTAGTTTACTTCATTCACTGTCTTTATCGCCATACTCTCTTATTTTACCATGCGTACTTTCATTACCCTTTTATTTAACCGTTGCTCTATTTTATTTTCGAATTTAGTCTTTCTTACTCATAATGTATTACTTACTATAACTATTTATAGTCTTTATCATTTAATTGGAACTGCTTTAGATGTATACTTTGCTCCAATCCTGACTAAATAAGATTTTTTTTAGAGGACTTCTGTCCTACCTACTACAGACCCGGGGTAGATGACGACTATGCCTAGGAGATTCCTTTAGAGCCGGTGCCCTTTGAGGTACTCCATCAGTAGTGCCTTAGCTAATAGTTAGGATATTGGATTTGTCTCCAGTCTATTGAGACTTGGACATGTTATATTTTTTGAGACATGTACTATTTGAGTTATTAGACTTCAAGAATCTGTTGTGTATTGACTTATGCTACTAGACTTCTCCGTTTTCATCGGTTCATATCTTTATATCTCTTCTTGCTTTTATCTTCCTCAGATAACTGTGACTGAGTATGATTCTAGATTATATATTATTCTCTATTTGGAGTTGAGATTACTGTTGACAGGTTATGATCATATCTATTAGGCTGTTAGATATCACTATTGACTGATACATAATTCTACCGTTGATACTGAGAGTAGGCTAGACGTATCCACGTACTCGTGTCCCTATACCGGGTGTGGGTAACACATTTTTGTGGTGGCCCATACTGGTCCAGCTTTGTAATAGAGCGATGTCATGGTAGTACAACGACTTAGTTGTACTACTGCAAGGCTGCAATAGGATATAAAAGTATGATATAAGGATGAGAGTACTCAATCACAATTAGGACTTCTTAAGAGATTCATGGGACGACCCCTTGAGAATCTTATTATAAATTCTATCTCAAAATTTGTTCCCACTTATTTCCTTCTACCCTTCCTTGTTCGTTGTTGAGTTTGTCCCTTGGTGTTCGTTATTGACTTGAGTTACATTAAGAAAAAGTTTATGGACTATATCAAGGGTATATTCTGGTAGTACATACTAGGCGAGAAAGTAAGGATTGCAGCCGCCCGTCTTGGTTGTAGTCTAGAGTTTACCATAGCCATATTAGCTCGCGAGACAAAATTCTTTATCATATGTTTATGGATATACATATCTTAGTTATGGAATTTGGGACATCTCGCAGCCATGCTAGCTAGAAAGACGGTTATTCCGAATAACATAATTTTAGATCTTATACCATTTATGTGGGACAGGGCTTTATCGCTGGTATGCTGACTAGTGAGACAAAGATTCTGGATAACATGATTTCGGGCACAACAGTATTGTTATCATATTCTATTCTAGATTAGTTCTCGACTTATTACCTCTAATATCCTTAAATGTTTGATTATTTATATTTAGCATAGGATATGCTAGACTCTTAGAGAATTGAATTGCTATCTTATAATCCATTTTATTGATTCCTATTTTTCTCAATTGTTATCCTTCCTTAATAATATCTTATCTTGTGCCATATTGAATTCCTTGTTTGATCTATCATTAGGATGTCGTCGAAGACTAGGATCAGTGCTCTGGACCTGCAGGACCTGCATAAGATTTCGAGAGATCTGCTACCTCACGACCTCCTGCTGCAGCTGCGGGGGCTCCAGCTGCGGGAGTTTTTCCTACCATTTGTCCCTTTCATTTGGGAGTATCAGCTTTTAGGGGTGCTCCTCTACCCGTTCAGAGGGCCATTCATGTGGAGCTAGAGACGATTCTTCTGCCACCTCTGTCACGCCCCGCTCGTAGGAGCGATCGTCCTCGCTAAGGCGTGATGTCGTACGAGCCTAGATTGCGCTCGTGCAAGGCAGTTTCATAACGGCCGATTACATCGGCGGCGACGGGATCGTTGCACAGAAGTCCCAAGCAGAAATATTGAAACATGCAGAGGAAATTTAGAACAAGCACAAATGAACACAAGTCACTCAGGAGAAGCTCTTTTATTGATATTGAATACAAGATTACATTTATGGGCGCAAGGCCAAATTACAAGTCTCTCGTGCTCACTTTTCTCTCATTTACAAGTCACTCTGCTCTCTCTCATCTCTCGATACAAATGGTTGAGCCAGGGGAAGCTTCGGAAGGCGATGTCCATACATTATGTCCTGTATAAGTCTTCAATCTACGCGGTCGCACGCTTCGAATCGCCAAGGAACTCCATGCCTCGGTGCATCCAAGCGAGCTCCGTGCCACGAGCTTCTACCTGTGCCTGCACATGAACACTGTGTGGGTGTCAGTACTCAACTGTACTGGTGGAGTGAGCTTCTCGCCCACCCATACATAACCGACACGTTCATTTACTTTGTGCAGCTTAAAACCCTTTCGATTGTCTTTCTAGTCTTGCCTTAGGATTCATTTTAGGACGAAACGTCCGACCAAACCGAGGTGCCAAGACATGTTCGTGCTATAATTCCAACGTGTGTTTCGATCGAGGCAGTGTCTCATCGCCTAGGTACTTGACCAAACTTGCAACTCGGAACGGCAGGGTCGTGCCGTACTCTATTCGCGACTTAGACATATCCGAGACAGTACTACGTCGAGGAGCAACTTACACGGACTCGGACGTGCCAAGACATTTACTTGAAATCAAGTGCCTCAAGCCTATTCTCGTGCCAACGACGTCAAGGGGACGACTCGTGCAGGTCGTGCCGCTAGACTTGATTTGTGCCTTAAGACCTTGCTTAGACTTGTATATACTTCAAGATTGAGACCGCGCCTCGCAACTTATCAAGACTTTATCCATGCTACCGCCTAGCGGTCTTTCTATTCGACTCATGAACCAACTTAGACAAGACCTGCCAAACCTAGTATCGATCTCATGGACATCCCAACGCCAAGTATCGTGCTAAGCACGGTGCCTATGCTGCAGCCCAATCTTAGGCCCAGACATTGTGTTACCGACTAGACATGATTCCAGTTCTAAACCCAATCCAAAGGCATACATGCGTGTGCCGGTATTGCTGACACATCTACACGAGTGGTCACTAGTAATGTCAAGCTATCTTGGACTAGCTCGTGGGATATCGGCTCGTCACTATACGGGTAGCTAGCCCGGAGGCGCCGAAGTCTCCCATGCGGTTATCCAGCATCCTACTTTGAGCCACACTCGCTTCCCCCGGGCCGAATGATCCCGCGCCCCGGCAACCATTCGAGAAGACTATACCTTGTCGACAAGTTGTCCAATGACCATGCAAGTCTCAACTCGATCTAACCAATCCTTCTTTAACATGACCATGCATTCCTTCTTTCTTTCGAGACTTAACGAGACTTCCAAGCCACGGGACCGATCTCGTGTGTGGGACATATCATGACTTAACGAGACTCCCAAGTAGCGGGACCGATCTCGTGTGCGGGACTTTCAAGACTTAGCGAGACTCCCAAGTAGCGGGACCGATCTCGGCAACAACAAGTCGCGTGGATTCCTTT
>JANAVB010042001.1:0-40990 GCA_029216955.1 Iris pallida
AGGTAGTTTTAGTTTAGTTTGTGCTTGTTTGTGATAGTGTTCTAGGATTGTGGAGTCTTATTTTGTGTCTAGGTTGGCGATTGGTGTTCCTGAGGATTTTCTCCGACACGGGACACGATTCGCTTTGGCCGAGGCGGGAAGCTTAGTCCGCACTTCATCGGACCTTTCACTATTCTTGAAAGGGTCGGTGCAGTGGCCTATCAACTAGACTTGCCGCCTACGCTCGAGGGAGTTCACAACGTGTTCCATGTATCGCAGTTGAGGCGGTTCGTGGCAGATCCTAGCCATGTATTGGATCCTTCCGAGTTAGAGGTGGGGGCCTACTCTCCGCTCTCCATAGCAGCCTATAGAGATTCTGGATCGTCGGGAGAAGGTGCTCCGGAACCAAGTTTTCCTTTGTTTCGTGTCGAATGGAGGCATCACTCTCCAGGTGAGTCTACCTGGGAGAGAGAGGACGAGATGCGGGAGCGTTACCCTTATCTCTTTGAGCCTTGAGGTATTTTTTGTCTCTTTGTTCTTGCTAGTGTTATTGTGCTAGTTTACTCTAATTTCGAGGAACATTTTTTTTAGGAGGGTAGATTTGTCACCTCCACTTTCTTGATAGGCTAATAGTCATTTATATTATTTTATTATTTAATTATTTTAGTTATTATAGCTAGTGTAATTATCCTAGTAGTGTAATAAGTATTTTCTTTTAGATAAATAATATATTAGAGTTTATTTATAAAAACTTTAATATATTATAATAAGATATAAAATATTTAGTTTTGTTTATAAATAAATTCAGGTTATTTTACAATTTTTAGGATTTTATATAATATGGAGGAAATATATATAGATGTATATATTGATATATAGATATTTATATAGAAAGGAAATAATAAGATATTAAATATAAATATTATATATGTGGTTATCTAGGTTTTTATATATATATTACTATGTTGTATATGTATGTTATGTATGTATGTATGTATGTATGTGTATGTATATATATACATATACTTACAAAAGAAAGAAAAAATAACAAAGCTAAACAAACACAAACACACACACCGCGCATAGCAGCACCTGCTCAACCAAACACAGCCAGCCTTGGGCTTTTTCCTCCCCTTTTCAAACCGAGCCCCTAAACCCGTTCGGTCGCGCCCCCCCCCCCCCCCCCCCCCAAGCTGCCTATATATCGATATATAGAGAGAGAGAGAGATTCTCTTCAAAAACCCAAATCCAAACCTAGTCGCACACCTACCCCCTTCACGTTGAAGCTGCACCACCGGAGAACCGCCGGGGCAGGCCGGACACAAAGGCGGCAGCAGCAAGAACAGTTGCAACAGCCCGACTTTGTCGTGAGTTTTCTTGACGCACACTTGACCGATTTTTGATCCATTTGTTCGGGTACGATCTAACATACATCTTTAATTCTCTTCAAATAGTTTGTGTTAGTTCGCATCATGTGCGACAAAAAACGAGTTCCAAAATTGAGAAAAACTTAATTTTTTGGACGTTAGAAGTTGTCCCGAAACCCCAACTTGGCGGTCGATTTACGACCAGAATATCGCAAATCTTAGAAAACCTTCTAAAGAGACTTGTAGAAAACATATAGTAGATCAAAACCCTTCTTGTAGATTTGATTTTCATGCATTATACAGAAAGTTATTGGTTTCTGAAGATTTAGAAAAAAAACTGTTTTTAAAAACTGAAATTTTAGGAAAATTGCCCCGATACGCCGTCCGTCCTATCAATCCGGGCGACGTGGTCGCGAACCAAAAGCATCAAAAGATGCGTATCGACTTTGTGGACGTGTGGGCTTTGACAGAATTTCAATTGGTCGCGTGTGCGCGACGAATTTGATGTGTATCCGTCGAAATTCAACGTATCGACCTTTTTACAAATTTATCAATTACTTTGTGCACGCTCGTCCTATCGAGACCAAAACTTGCGCCAATAGGATCGTATCATTTTTCTGGTCCTGTACGTTAAGTTTGGTCCGAATCTGAGAAGGTCGACCGGAATGTTATTTTGGCGGGCCTGCGACACGACCCAACGGACGAATTTGTGCACGGCCCACCGAAATCCAACTTTGGACATACGGTTGGATTCGTCTCGTCAAACCGAACCTGTAGACATGTAGTTTGATGACTTTAGAGACCGTAGGTTCTGGCACACTTTTCAGTGCAAAGCGGGTCCAACTACGGATACCGTTTTAACCCGAAATTACCGTTTTACCCCTGTGTCCAGAATTGGACTTATGAGTAGATGTTCTAGCTAATTGGACCATTTTGAGAACGTTGGTAATGTCTGTTTCAGCATTAGGAGACTGTTGTGCGAGTTGACCGTCCGTGGCTCATTGAGTGGTTTGTAGTTCGATTTTCTCAACTCAGCACAGCAGGCAAGTACATTCTCTGATAGTTTTTATTGCTTTGATATCTACTATATCTGATTCAGTTGTAGTGTTATACTTGATTCTCGACACGAGGATACACGAACTAGTATACCTGAATCTCGTCATAAGATGTCATTCCTGGTTTACCTGGTATATGAGTACATTGTTCGATATTGTTTCCTGTACTTGTATAGACATCGATTTGGGAGTAGGCTGGCCCCCTGTTCTTCGAATCCTGTGTCATGACCTGTCATGTCTGGAATCATTATACTACTCGAGAATGGGGAGTTATTAGAGGTTATGTGATCATTATCCCTACTTGTTTATTACTTGTGCATAGCTCTACCCTCACCACATGTAGGGTGTAGCCTGACCTTATACTACTTGTGCATAGCTTTCCATTTTGGGCGGCCTGATCCCTATACTATTATACTACATGTGCATAGCCGATCAAATGGAACAGCCTAATCTTGACCCAAGCCGATCACGTAACGCTCTAATATCTCATGGAACTTACTTTATAGGTTTACATCATACATCAGATTACATTTACTGCTTATTCCAGCTTTACCTTACATCTCACCCATGATATGCTATTCAGTTCTTTATACAGTTTTACTTCCAGTTTTGACCTTCATCATTTATTTTTTTATAACTGTCTCTTATAGTATTTATCAATTCACATGGAACTGCTGTTGGTGTTTATACTTGCTCATATCCTGACAGGATAACCCCCATTATTTTTTAGAGTATTTAGATTCAGATTGCCCGACCTACTACGGGTTTGGCATAGATGGAGCCTACGACCAGGACCAACCTGTGGACCCAGTGCTCCGAGAGGACGCACCGCCTGTAGTGACTTAGTTTAGCTAGCTTTTGTCTGGACTATATTCCAGCTTGATACTTTGAGACTTGTAGTATTTATTTGGGATCTTGTGATGTCTTTAGATTCTAAACTTGTGATTGTGGCTCAGCACTATTTCAGACTTTTTACTTCATCTTTATCCTTATCTTTATCATCGTGCTTAACTTCCTTATATTTATGTGATTGAGTGGTGATTATATTCCTCCGTGCGGAGATGACAGGTTATATTATTGTGTCTTAGATTCTATATATTCTAGATGACCTTTACAGTGTTCTACCACCGATACTGCGGCGTAGGCTGGACGTACCCACGTACTCGTGCCCCTAAATAGGGTGCGGGTCATGACACAAGACCCCATTCTGGGTGAGGCGATATCCTTAAAACAAAGTCCAGAGCGTTAATTTGCGATGCTCAGACTGATCTCTGCTTGGGCGCATAGCTATTGATATGGGCCCAAAGCAACCTTCCTCTGTCTAGCATTTTTATGCGCCCACAGAGTCATGCGCACACATACTTGTTGCTTTTAACTACAACATGTTATGCGACCACACATAAACTTTCTATGTTCAAGAAGGAATTTTATGCGCCCAAGGCCACTGTGGGCGCATAACTCATAGGCGCATAGAAAGTTTTTTTAGGACTTAGTCGTTTTTTTGACTTTTTGTTCTGTTTTTGCAGTTGACATGGTTGTCCCGGCTCTTGGTGGGATTCCTCTCAGCTCTGCCCGCCAGACTCTGGATTCAAGCCTCGTCACCGCCATGATCAGGAACGTTCAAGCTAAGATCAGCCAAAACTAGCCTTCAGTGTGGATGATCGCTATGCTTGAACATGACAAGACGTTCCTGAAGCAGATGATGAACAATGAGAAGTTCGTGCTCGGAGTGGCACGGAGCTTCAAGAGACCGTACTTTCTGTTCGGTGACAGGTTGGAGTTTGAGGATGACGAGCCGAAACGTCTAAGGGACCCTCTGGTGGCCAGATTGAATGACCTGAGGATATGGTTGCCGACTATGGAATGCCAATACCCTCTATCGGCGTTTACCGATTTAGTTGTTCGGAGACAGATGAAATGGGATCTGACCCCTAAACTTCATGGAGTCGTCTTTGGCAAGATCCAATTTAACTCTGGTGACCGAAAAAAAGATACCTTCAAGTGTGTCAAGGGCTCCATATCCTACTCCACGAGGGGGCTGCACCCTGGGGCCATAATAAACGACGTTCCGACTGATCTTCATCCTTATGCTGTCGAGACCCTCTCCAATCTGATGATGTCAAAGAAGGAGTCGTATCCGAGTGGGAAGCTGCGGATGGAAGGTTGGAGATACCCCGTCCCATTCTGGAGTGACCTCATGGGATGGGTGCTCTCGACCTACGAGGACACCCTAAAAGCTGTCGGCCTGTTTTATGCCGTTAGAGCCACCCAATATGGCATAAAAGTGAATTGGCCTATGTTTATCGCGTTGGTAGAGTTTTACAATTATTACACCTGTACTTTCTTTACTCCGGGCAGGGAGATGGGTTTGGCTCTACATGAGATGCAGGCAATATCAAAGCTGCCCTGGGGAACAGAGCCGTACGAGGAATACGTTCCTTGTGATGAAGAGCTTTTAGACCTGGAGAAAGAAAACCCCGAGATGGTGGGAGTGTACAAAGAGTTACTTTGTTACTTCCTCATCTGTCACAGGATCACGAAGAAGGGCAAGACCGAGAGGGCTATTTCCCATATGAGGTCTGAGCAATCCAACGAGGTTTGCGGGACTTTACTGCAAGCGCGGTGGCGCCTGATGGTAGAAGGGACTTTGCCAGGACTGAACTTCCCTTTTATTACTTGATAGGATGGCTGGTACTGTACTGTCCCAGATTAATGAATGCAGGGCTGAAGGCAGACTCTTTAGCAGGAGATGCCTTTCTTCGGAGGTTGAATGACGCAGACTGGGCCTTCACCGGGGTGCCTGCTTGTAGGAGGGCTTTGAACTTCCTACAGAATTATGAGTTCTTTAGAGTGTCCCCTCCATCTGGCAGTGGCCGTGCAGGTGATACTTTAGTAGATGAGGAAGCACTCACTACGAGCTTGACTTCTGGAGCATTCCGTTGGCTCCAGTCTATCAGGCCTTCTCATCTGGTGCTTAGGGATAGGAACCACACTTTCCTTTAACCTTATCTGCCAAGTCATTTTGCACGGCAGTTTGGGTATAGCCAGCTTCTTCTGGGCAACCCTAGCCCTCATCTTCAGTCGATAGGAAGCTTGATTGACGGGGTGCGTGCATGGGGCTATTACAACGCCGGATGGACAGGGGCAATTTTTTACTTTGCCAGAAGATAAACCTGAAACTCACCTGCTCTTTATTGTTGAAAAGTTTTATACTCAGGTCAATAACCTTAATCCTCGTATGACTGCGAGCAGAGTTTAGTATCAGGGACTAGGCTTGCCCCCACTCTTGCTGATATAGGACAAGCCCGAGCAATGAGGGTCCATAGAAGGGAAGGTGTCGCACCTACAGCAGAGCCGGCTACAGCACTACTATGGAGGGCAGCTCTTGAAGAGCCGGCTGCTACAGCACCGCAAAGGGAAGATATTGAAGAGGACACTTCTCTCCCTGATCTTCCTCAAAAATAAAAAGCTTTGACTGAACTAGCTCAACAGTCGACTTTTAAAGGAAGAAGAAACTTGTTGTCAGATGTGTAAAGAAGGTCAAGGATGTGGGTGCCCGGCTCGCCTCCTCTAAGAAGATCTTCCCGCAAACTCAAAGGAGTGAAACAGCGTCACGGGCCATTACTATCCTGGAGGTAGATCCCTTTCTGGATTCCATAGCCGTTTTGGTAAAACCAATACTCGTGCAGTCTTCAAATAATTATGCTCTTTTACCCTTGTGTTTGTCCTTTGCACAGGACATTGAGGTCGTGACTGAGGCAGGTGCCTCTTCGTCTCCTCAACCGACGGATAAAGCTAGTCCCTCTTATGATATCTCCTTAGGAGATATTTCTGAGCTTGGGGCTCTAATAAAGGAGTTGGACAAGAGTCAAGTTCAATCAGCTCACCCTCCCGTGGGTACGTTATTCTTGTACCTTACTTCGAATGAGATTTTTCGACTTCAATTTTGCGTACTTCTCGTGAGGCTGACTCCCGTCGTGTATTCCCTTGTAGACAAGAAGAGGGAACAAAGTACAAAGGCTGCCCCAGATACTAGGGCAAGACAAGAAGTTGCCCCCGGTTCTTCCAGGGTAGTCGGTGCAGAAGGTTTTGTCAGTAAACAGGCATCGGTTGCTGAAAAAGTATTTGAACGGCGTGTTGAGACGGCCGCTATTGAATCCGCTCCGGGTTCAGCTGGAGCCCTTGTTTCTAAACCATTTTTTGGTGAGTCGATATCAGTAGCTGAAGAAGTTGATCAGCGCACCGAGGCGGCTGTTACCGGATCTGCTCCAGGTCCAACTGGGCCGTAGAAGACAAGCAACCTGCATCTGTTTCGGTTGAAGTTGACATTGAGCGACCTGGGTCTGCTCTTGTTTCCCTAGCTCAAGTTGACATTGAGCAGGTAGGAGGTATGAAATTATAACTCTTTCACACTCTTTAAGTTTTTCTTCCTATTACTGATATGTATATTGCTTTATTGTCAGGTTCGGCTTCTGCCCAAGTATCTCTTCCTGCGCCGGAAGATCCCTATCAAGCTCCCTCTCCAACGACTTTCTCGAAGATGATGAAATGGCTCAGGAAATCATAAAAGCTTTCTACTATATCCTGAAAGTGAAGCTTCCTGGAGTCTTGAATCCAAATGCCGCCTTCGGGCCTGTAAAGGCTATTACTGAATGCTAGGTGGTGGTCCTTGAAAGCATTGCTGGTTACGAGGAGCGGGCAAATGCTTTAAGGAAAGTCCTAGCTGACTTGGAAGACCGAGTGGCCAGATTCCATGAAGCCAGTCGACGAAGCCCATCCTTGATGTTTCTTGAAGAAGACACGGCTTTGGTTGCGGCTATTGAAAAGGAGGAGGCTACTTTCCAAGCAAGAAAGGAAGTCCTGGCTAAAGAGATTAGTGAGCTGGCTGATCAATATGAACAGTTCAATGTTGCATGCCAAGCTCGTATTTCTTCGAAGAACAAGCTGGCCGTCCAGATCACCGAAAAGTACAATCAGATTGCGCAGCATCATAAGGAGACTGCCCAGCTATAGACCAACTTAAGAGCGGTTGTGTCTGAACAGGAGGACTATACAGCTCAGGCTGTTGTGACTATCACAACTTCAGACCAATTGAAAGAGCAGCTGGTGAAGTTGGAGAACCATGCGAAACTAGTTCCCTTCAGGGATGAAACTACTCGGCAGGAAGAAGCGCGTCGTCGTGCTCTTGTCAAATCACAAGCTGAAGTCACGGCTTTGAGGGATAGCATCAATCAATTGTGTATCCCTTAAGTCTTCTTATTTGTAATTGGCTCATTTAGCCGTAAAACTCTTGTATCCTGCTTTTTTTTAGAACAATTCAATTTAGAATCTTTTGGCTTTCTGAACTCATGAATGTGGTTTGTGAAATATCAGAACTAGAGGTAATATGGACATAGTAGAGATATTTCTAGTAGGTATTCCGTTGGGAAATTGGATGTTGACTCATTACCCGTTTTATATTCAAGGTTCTGAATATAGATAATAAGTTGAAAGAAGCTGCTAATAGAGGTAATGTGGACGTAATAACAGAGAATGTTTTATATCTCGACCAGAGGTAATATGGACGTGGACATGTATATAACATTTAAGTAGGAGTCAGTTAAATAATTCAGAGGTAATATGGACGTGATTATTTCTGATGAGTGTTTTGCTCAAAGGTTATATGGACGTGGCAAAATATTTCTTAATTATTCCACTGGAGAATAATTATCGAAAAACAGTTCAGAGGTAATATGGACGTGACCGTTTTCATAAGATCGAGTTTAGACAGAGTTCAAACGAAGATAATTTTTAGAGGACCCATTATCCATGGCGTATTCAAGACTCTTGAAATATGGATAATAGTTAGATGATTTTCCGAATCACATAAACATTGCACAGTACATTTACATGATTAAAACAGAGTATCTGTGGACTCTGTATATAAAGGTTACACATAATATTCTTCAGAAACTTGCCGTTGATCGGTATCATAAGCAAGTCATCATCAGGCTTGGTTAGTCGATACGCACCGTTAGAATACACCGATTCTATAACGAAAGGACCTTCCCATTTAGGCTAGAATTTTTCTTTTGTCTTGTGCGTCATGACCATTGGTCTTCTCACTGCTAAGACCAGATCACCAACTTGAAAGAATCTTTCCTTCACCTTCTTATTAAAGGCTCTAGAAATGCGTGCTTGGTATAGCTCAATATGCTATTGAGCTAATAAGTATTTTTTATCTAGCGCTTCCAACGGTTGTAGTTGCTGACGGTAACTTTCTTCGGCAGTCAACTCACTGGCTAAGGCTACTCGAAGAGAGAAAATCTGGATTTCTAGGGGAAGAGCAGCTTCCCTTCCATAAACCAGAGAGAATGGCGTACTGCCTGTTGGAGTCTGAACCGTTGTACGGTAGGCCAAGAGACATTCGCTTAGCTTCTTATTCCAATCGCGCTTGTTTGAAGACACGAATTTCTTGAGAAGTTTGATGATAGTCTTATTAAAAGCTTCTGCTAATCCATTAGCTGCTGGATTGTAAGCGGTAGAAGTTACATTTTGAATTTGATTCTTATTGCAGAACCGATAGAATGCATGGCTCACAATTATGGACCATTATCATGGATGATTCTGCGAGGTAGGCCGAAGCGGTAGATGACGTGATATTTGACGAAACTGATCACGTTTGATGTCTTTACTTCGATAAAGCGGTATAGCTTTCACCCATTTGGAGAAGTAATCGGTTATAGCCAGGATAAACCGATGTCCTCTGGAGGATGGCGGGCTGATTGGACCGATGATGTCCATACCCAGGCTTCAAAAGGCCAAGATGCCGCCGTCGGTGTAGAAACTCTGAAGATTGATGAATAAAATCAATAGAAAATTGACAAGCCCTACACTTCTTTACATATTCAACAGCATCTGCTATCATCGTGGGTCAATAATAACCCATTCGTTTGAGGCGATCTTGTAATTTGGGGTCTGGTTGGTGTGCACCACAAATTCCGTCGTGAGCTTCACGTAGTTCATGTTTGGCTTCTGTGTCTGATAAACATCGTAACAGTAACCCATCATAAGAATGTCGGTACAATACTTTGGTTGCTATATCGTAGTAAAATCTGAGGGATCGCCGTTGGATAGACACTGCTTCCTTCGGGTAATCAGGGAGGATTCCGTAGACAGTGTAGTCTATGAAAGGAAATCTCCTGACTTTGATGTCGACGTTCGTCTCTGCTGCGTAACTGTGATGGATATGTAAGACATCTTTCGCACAGAATAACTCTCGACCAGACTCTGTGATTGAATGCTGAGTATTGATAGGAACGGTCGAGGAAGCAGCCAGACCTGCTAAAGTATCTGCTTCTATATTCTGTAATCGAGGTACGTGCTCGATGAAGAATCCAGCGAAGGTAGAAGCCAACTCGATCGTCGCTTTGTGATATGGGATGAGATCTTCATGAAGAACTTCACAATCCCTTCGAACCTGACTAACTATTAGCTTAGAATCATCATAAGCTTCAAGATAGTCAACTCTCAGTTGTTTTGCCAGTTGAAGGCCAATCAGTAGGGCGTTATATTCGGCCACATTGTTGGTGCAAGGCCCCACGAGAGAATACGCACGGTGTATAATCGGATGATCGGGTGAAACAAGCACGACCCCTACTCCAACCACAATATTTCCTTTAGGTCTTGTTCTTGATGCACCGTCTAAGAACATTCACCAAATGGTGATTTCCTCAGTTGTAATGTTAGACTCAACCATTTCATCTGGGATTTCATCATAGAGTTTGAAAGATTCTGGCACTGGATGAGCTGCTAAGAAGTCAGCTAATGCTTGTCCTTTTACTGCCTTCTGAGGAACGAACAGCATATCGTATGGAGTCAACAGCATTGGCCATGTAGCTAAATGGAAATTAAGAGAACCCGGTTTAGTCATGAGTATTCTGAGAGGATTGACTCTTAATATGATATGGATAGTTTGTCGTGTGTCACGCCCCAGAACCAGAATACTGGACGGAGGCAGACATAGCCAGCTACGCAATCCCAAAGTACGTTAATACTCTGAAATCACGTATAAGCTGTCAAGACATGGGGGTTACTCTACATGCCATCAGTCAATCCTATGGTTTAACAATCCTAGGTATCTCAATCACAGGCAATTATACAAGAGCAAGAGTACGATCATCATACATACAATAGTAAGGCGTCCCGAACCATATATACATGACTGATCATGAAGCCAGTACCACAGAACTGAGGACTAGCTAGAGTATTAGTCGTACATGATAGGGACTAGCTATAGTCTAGAATACACATATCATGTTTATGCCCGTAGGCTACAATATCAAGGAAAATACCAAAACACGAGCTAAACACGTGCTCGGGGCTAAACGTTACAAGAGGAGAATTTACATATCGGTGGAAGAATGAAAAGAAACCCACTGAGGCACTCTGGTGCTCCGGCTGGTCACCGTTGAGTAGATGATGCGGTAGATCCTTCGGGCTCTTCTATCAGAACCTGGCCATGCAAAACCAGTGGGGTCAGACCCCAAATAGCAAGTACCACAAAGGAGGCCGAACTATGAACTTAAAACCAGCAATCATTAGCAATCAACAAGCAGATAAGTAAAGGAGGATCGGGATTCGTGCAGTACCAATGCACTCATCCCGAACATAGAGAGACAGTAAGTAAATCATCATTTGACATAAAGTAAACTGGGAAAACATGTTAAATAAATAGAACTGGGAAGGTGATATACGATGAAATAACCATGGGACTATTCAGATAACCAGGTTACAACCCGTAAACCAAACAAGGACCGGGGTTGTAACCCTTCGTCTGAACAGAACTTGGTTTCTCCTACCATTTATCGGCAGGATAAAATAAGAAATCAGGACATGTAACACTCATGTACAGGATAGGGCGAATATGAACAATCAGGTCATGTGACAATCTTGTGCAGGATCAAGTCAAGACTAGACTGAGTTAGACTCCATTCAATCAATCACGGCCAAGCAATAAGTACGGCTTGATACTTTAACTAACTAGGGTTATCACAAGCCTTAGTTACTAGCAAGATGCAATGAGATTCTTCCAAGTCCGGTTACCTGTTTATTACTACCTGAATGACCCCAGCAAAGAAAAGGAAAAGATAGCATGATATAGCAGACACACTGTAGTAAGATACATGTGTCCTAAGGTACCACACTCGACGGCGGGCTGGAAGTGCGCTCATCTCGACGGATAGCAACAAATCCCATGTATATATATATATATATATATATATATATATATATATATATATATATATATATATATAAGGCCGGGATCAAAGGGGCAACAGGTAACTGTGAAAGTCTCTCCATGAACTACTGGATTATTCTAGTAATTAGCCTTAGTCCATTTCAGTATGAATCCCTGACCGTGGAAAACCAGGGATTCATGTCCTAGACATGATGCAAGACGAGACGGGTTCATTTGTACAAACACAATCACCCACGGTGTCAGGATACTAATTAATTCTTGTTAGGAGTGCGCCACGACGGGCCACTATCATTATCATTATTACTTATCAAGAGTGCGCCACGACAGGCCACTATCAAGAATTATCATTTTTACTTATCAAGAGTGCGCCACGACGGGCCACTATCAAGCATGTCAGGTATATCATGTCAAGTTATCACTGTCAATTATCATGGCAAGTTCATCATGTCAAGTTTATTTCAAGAGTGCACCACTACGGGTCATTGTCGAGTCATGTCATTTATCAAGAAGGAAGAAACTTGCACAATTAAATAATAATATATTTATTATATATATATTCTTGAAGCCACGGAGAAACTCTACAACTTTTATGTTGGGAGTGGGAAGAAGTTCTGACCACAATTCAGGCAAATAAAACATTTAAACAATCAAAGTGGGACCCATGCGGTCCAAAAGTGGGAGAACAAACATGCGGTCAAAGAGAGTGGGAGGCCACCCATGCGGCTACGAAATTATTTAAATGCAATTAGGCAAACATTTAAGGCCAGCAAGCCATATGCGGCTAGCATACAATTGTGCATGCGGCCAAGAGTGGGAGGGACCCCATGCGGCCAAGAAACAATAAATAGGCCATAAAATCAATAAGACAAAAGATAGTGGGACCCTCATTAAATGCAACCTCCCACTTCAGCAAGCAAGTCACTAAGAGAAGCTATGTGGGACCCCCCACAATCAATGCAATAAGAAAAGTTCACGTGAACCATTACATTATATTATAATATGCCATCCAAATGCATAAGGCCATGCGGCCAAGAATTTGGGGGAGGCCATGCGGCTCCAAAATTAATTGCCAACAAGAATTATTCATGTAATCAGAAAAGACAAGGAGAGTGGAACCCACAATAAATGCAAGCATACCATGTGGCTAGAAATTAAATATTCATGCAAGCAGTCATGCGGCCAGAAATTATAAAGAGGCCATGCCAGCAGTTGGCCATATGCGGCTCACTTAAATAATATGCAAGTAACTTGCATGGAATGTATATTAAATTAAACAAGGCCATATATATATATATTAAATACATGCGGCCAGCAAATTTAAACATGCAAGCAAGACTTGCAAAAGTCATGCGGCCAGAGCAACTCCATGCGGCTACAAGTGTTGCATGCGGCCAGGGATGATTCCCAAGCAAACGTGGCCAAGCTTGCATTTGCAAGCAAATGCAATGCTTTAAGTCCATGCATGCATATAATGCTATTAGAATAAGTCCAAGTATGCATTTAATACTATTAAATGCTATGCCATTAAAGGCTTTAAGCAGTTATTTAAACGTATTAACTAATGCCATGCATGGCATGCATTAACTGATGCTTTTGAACAAATACTAAAAGACTTTAACTAATGCCATGCATGATTTAGTGCCATGCATTATTTAATGCATGCAAGTGATGCTCATGCGGCTACAACAAGTGCCTCATGCGGCCAAGTAAATTCTTCCATACGACTCAGCAATGTATAAGCATGCAAAATTAATTGCATGCAAGACTAAATGCAAATGCTAAGGCCAAATAATTATTTAATGCTAATGGCAATTATTAAATGCAAACAAATATTTAATGCTAATGGCCAAAGGCCTATGCGGCTCAGGCAAGTTGCATGCAAATGCATGTAAGCTTGCAAGCAACTAATTAAAAGGGCCATGCAATAAATAATGCTCACGCGGCCAGAAGCTAAAAATGCTCATGCGGCTCAGAGAACTGTTCTTCTTCTCCACTTTTCGAGAGGAAGAACACCATGAAGTCATGCTTCCAAGCTCCATAAATTCGTCATCCTGAGTCCAAATCTGAACTTTCATAAGTCAATTTGGGCAGAATAAAATTCTCTACAACATGGAACCATCAACTAGCAAAAATATACAAGTTTAACAGATCAAAACTTATGAAAACCGAAAGTACCACAAGGTTAGATCTACCACAATCTAGCCATCAAAATGGAAAACTCCAAGTTCTAAACATGCTTAGAATTTAACAATAAAGAGAATGGAACAAACGAAATTGAAATCGTCCAACATTCGGCAAGATGTACTTGCCTCTCTCCAATGGCTAGGGTTTGGTGGAAAAGAAATGAATGAGGGTGAATGAGGAGGGAGAGAGAAAAAGTGGCTTATATAACAAGCTTAAGTGATCTCCACCATTCATTTCTCTCCACTCAATCTAAGCCATACACCTCATCTCATGAGAAACCAACTAAACCAAACCAAGTCAAAGTGGAACCGAACCAAATAAAACCAAATCCAAGTTAAACCAAGTCATGAAATCCTACATTAGGAAAATTTTAAAATATCACGCAAATTGATAAATACGAAATACGGCTCAAATAAACACGTATCCGTATAAAATACCGATACAGTGAGACGGGTCTCACATCGTGTCTCTGGATAGCAAATACCAGTGCGAGACATTCCTTTTCCACAGGTGTGTATCTGTGTTCGGCACCAACCATCGTGCGGCTGAGGTAATAGATTGCATGTTCATAACCGCCTTCATTTTCTGAGCTAATAGGGGCACCAAGAGAATGATCCATAGCGCGAACATATAACAAGAATGGCTTTCCGACTATCAGAGCCACCAACACTGGGGGGCTTGTGAGATACTTCTTGATGTCGTCAAATGCGCGCTGACATTGTTCAGTCCAGACGAAAGATACTCCTTTCTTCATGAGCTGAGTAAACGATTGACACCTTCCAGAAAGATTTGAAATGAATCGTCTGATGTAGGCTAACCTTCCTTGGAGTCCGCGTAGCTCTTTGAGATTTCTTGGAGGACGCATATCGAGGATTGCTTTAACCTTCTCCAGGTCAAGATGTATACCCTTTGAAGTGATAATAAAACCAAGGACCTTGCCGCTGGAGACTCCCAGAAAAGACTTGGTTGGATTCATCTTGAGTTGGTGTGTACGCATCAGTTCGAACACCGTTCTCAAATCTTGGAGGTAGTTGCCCTTGAGACGACTTTTAACTGCAATATCATCTACATAGCATTCCACTATTTTTTGCAAATAATCGTAAAAAATTATGTTCATAGCTCGCTGGTATCTCGTACCCGCATTTTTCAATCCTAAGGGCATCACCGTATAGCAGTATACCCCAACGGTGTTCGAAAAGATGTGTGTTTCTCATCATCGGGGAACATTTTGATCTGGTTGTAGCCTGAGAACCCATCCATAAAGGACATTCACTCAAAGCCAAAAGTATTGTCGATCATTACGTCGATGATCGGTAGAGGGAACTCATCTTTTGGGCATGCAGAGTTCAAATCACGGTAATCGATACAGACTCGAACTTTATCGTTCTTTTTCATGATCGAAACAATGTTAGCAACCCAGTCAGGGTGTTGTTCTTCGTGAATGAAACCACTTGAAATAAGCTTTTTGACTTCACTCTCGATGGCCTCCATGATATCTGGTCGGAACTGCCATTGTTGTTGCTTCACTGGCTTAGCTTTAGACGAGATATCTAGGCGGTGCATAGCAACTTTAGGGTCTAAGCCTGGCATGTCTTCATAGCTCCATGCAAAGACGTCGATATATTCTCTTATAAGCTGTATAAGAGATTGTCGTTCTTCACCAGACAAACTTTTGCTGATAAAGATTGGTTTAGGAGATGATTCATCTCCTAAATTAACTTGGACGACTTCGTCTTCAGTAAGTGGTTCACGTTGTTCGAAACATAACACCTACGTGGTGTCCATCTTTTGAACCTATTGTTCAAGCTCGATTGATTGGACATCTTCTGCAATTTGGCCAACTGATACCATGTTGACGGATAGAGTTGCTTTGAACATGTCTCCAATCCTGGAGTCTAAATCCCAGAGGCAGGAATCAGAAGAATGGGAACAATGATCAACTTCAACGTCTGACCCTTCAGGAGTTGTTGGAGGAGTAACATAACCAAAACCAACACCGTTTCGTTGATAATAGTTCTCAGGTTTGCCGGGAAACAAAGTG
Source organism: Iris pallida (assembly GCA_029216955.1). Classification (NCBI taxonomy): domain Eukaryota; kingdom Viridiplantae; phylum Streptophyta; class Magnoliopsida; order Asparagales; family Iridaceae; genus Iris; species Iris pallida. The sequence goes on from JANAVB010042001.1 coordinate 15,868, forward strand.
ACGTATTGACAATCGTCGTCCTTTACCATGGTTTAGTCCATAGTCGCTTTTTATATCATATCCCATGTTCTGGATGATATTCTTGGCCTGCCAACTATATCGATAAAGCTGTATTGTACCTGAATCATAGTCAGCTTCGGCGTTGTAATTGGGAGTAGTAAAGTCCTAAACGAACGAACTTTTGCCAATTATTCGACCGAATGATTAGTTCTTCACCCTTCTTTCTCGTTGGAACGATAAAGTAGTGGATATCCTCTGGCCAGAATATTTTTGCAGACGGGGTGTCGTGACCGGCATGCAGAGATGTGGTCTTATGCCATGCTCTAAGGCATACAATGTATCTACGTACTAGTTTAAAGACTGCTAGACATCAGAGTAATTCAAAACATTTACTCAAAAAATGCCAGTTTTTCTTCAGGGATAACATCATCCACTGAAGGTACATTATTTTGAGTATTGATATACTCATTAAGGGCGTCATCATTCGGGACAGGAGTCACAGACTTGGTCAAGTTCACTACGTAGGGTAACTCATCAGGATTGGGAGGATGGTATTCATCATGTTTCACACCGAGTTGTTTTGCGGAGAGTAATGGTCAACGGTGCGACAACATCAGGACCTTCTTTTTTACCCAGATTGTGAGAGGCTTTGAAGTACTTTGTGGAGTAGTACGTCCTTTGACTCGGATAACCAGGGGACCGTCACTGGCGGATGAATTAACTTCAGCTTCATCGTCAACTTCGTTGCCGTCATCCTTGGAAGGCTGAGATTGATAGAGTACCGAATCTCCATAGTAGGCTTCAATACCCTTGAAAGGATCGACATCAGCAAATTCTGTCTTCACGATGCCATCACAGTTGACGTACTTAAAGCACTGGTGAAGGGTAGAAGGAACAATCATGTTCTCGTGTATCCACGAACGTCCTAACATATGTTGTAGGACACATTGGCATCGATTACATAGCAAGCAACCTCTGTCCGGAGATCGCCAATCTGGCACTTGAGACAGATCTTGCCCAGAGGGTGACTTCTCCCAGCATTGAAAGCCATGATAGTTGTATTGGCTGCAGACAGCTTGTGCAAAGGGATCCCTAGAATTTGGAGTAAACTTCTAGGGATAATGAAGGAAGGAACCTGGATTGATATGCATCTGATCCACCTTAATCGCCCCGATATACCCTATATAGTACAGAGGTCTATCATGACGATTATTTTTCAGTAGTATATCCTCTTGTGAAAAGGTGATGTTGGGAACCACTTCCATAGTGCTATGGCAATAAGGACAAGAGACCGGATCTTCAGCGAGAGCTTTGACTTCAGTGAGATAAGAGTCGGCATGTAGTAATGCCTCACTTAAAGCTTTATGCGTCTCTTTGGTGAGTCGCAGTAGATCGAACAATGACAATCTGGCAGGTGTATTGGTCAGTTGTGCCAGTATGTCAAAGTTGGAACGCCGATCCATGCCTTTGGGAGCTGGTGACTTCAGAGATTTATCAAATCGCGTCTCCTTCTGCTTAGCTTTGTCGGCAGTTGAGGACTTAGACGGACCAACTTCTGAACTTGTGGGGGCAGCAGGAGCTTGAGAAGGCATTACGTTCTCTTGTGCGGGGTCATAAGTTCGCAGGTAAGTCTTGTCGGATCGTGTCTCACCAGATAGGACTTCATAAATAGGAGAAGACACCATATGGCATGGCTTGTATTTCTTGCCCCTCTTTTCTTTGGAAGACACAACCCCCAGCTTCATTTCTTGCACAAGGTCGGGATGGATCCACATAATCTCACCATGCTCCGTCGTGAGTGGCACCAGAGTTGATGTTGAATCGCGAGCTTGCGGCAGGTTGACGACTTCCATTATTGTCTTGGGAATTAGAACTGCGCCATCTGGAACTTCTGTGGAAGGAAAGTCACCAAATTGAAGAGAGATCATGTTAGTAGACACGACCTTGTCTTCAGCTTCGAGGTTGATAACTTGGCTGTCGATGAGCTATTGTATCTTCCTATTCAATACGATGCATTCCTTGGTAGAATGGTATATGTACTGATGATAGAGACAGTACTTGGGGTCGCCGAGTCGGCTTGCCTCTTCAAGACGTCGTGGTGGAGACAATACCAGTTTATTACCCTTCCTCAACATGTTGAAAATGGTAATAACGTCATCCTCATCAAAGAAGAAAGTCTCCTTGGGTCTGTCAGGAGCCCTCTGAGAATTGGGAGCTCCCTTGGAAGTGTCAACCTTTAAGACTTCTTTTCCTTTACCCCCCGGATAGGGATAGTTGGGGGTGCTTACCTTTGTCTTCAGATTTGGGTGTCTTCAATCCAGTAGTTCCAGATTAGGAACGTCATTTTTAGCAGCATCAGCGGCCTCGATGAAAGCGGGCCATGTATCATACTTATGTATACCCAACCAGAACTTCACTGTAGGAAGGAAGTTATGCTGACAAGTATCCATAAGCTCCGAGTCTGGTATACCGAAGGGCATCTTCAAGGCTAGTCGCCTGAAGCGTTCGATAAAATCAATAACAGTCTCACTTTTCCTCTGCGTGGTCTCGATGAGGGTGGACATACTAACATGCCTGCCACTTTCATAAAATCTATTGAGGAATAGCATCTCCAAGTCTTTGAAGGAGTTAATGCAACCGTCAGCAGACTACAGAACCATTCAAAGCTACTCCCTACAAGGTGCTGATAAATAGCTTTGACAAGAACATATTCTCTTGGTAAGTGCAGCGTCGTGTGTTGAAGTATGTCATGTGTTGGCGAGAAAAAGTCATCCCGTCAAACGAATTTAGCGTCAATGGCTTGTAGTTATGAGGACAAGTGGCATTCTCCCATTCAGGAGGATAAGGTTGAGATATCCCCATCTTCTGAAGCTCACTTTTGTGTGAGTTAGTATCGAGACGGACAACAATAGAATCAATTGCATCCTTCTGATTGAGAAAATGTTGAGAAACGGCTGTTGTACGGTTGTCAAGTGCTGTCGGCGAAGGACCACCCCCAACATTTATGGGATTTGAAGGAGGTGCAACGGAAAGGTACTTCCTTTGTAGTGAAGGAGGGTTGTTTCTACTACGAAATGGAATAGCATGTGCTGAGACATTTAATTGAAGTGGGGGAGAACACCACAGTTTGGACAGTCATGATGCTGGTAAGCATATCAGTGATCTTGGCAAACGCCACTTCAAGGTTCTCCAGCCGTTTGCTGGTTTGATCACTGGCTTTAGGTCTTTCTTCATCCGCCATGTACGTCGATAGCACGCGAGGATGAACAGTACAGTTGGTGCTAATACTGTCTGTCTCAGAGTTGAGGAGGCCTTCATCTTCAGGCAGGGAAGGTAGATAGTTACCGTCAGACTCATAGAGACCATCGTTATTTAGAAAGTTACCCTCAGCATAGGTCGTCCACTTCAGACTCTGAGGAATACTACCCCCATCTTGAAGTTCTGAGGGAACACCACCCCCAGCTTGAGAGTCCTCGCCATCTATAAGGGATCTCATCCTTGACCGAGTACCCATATAGAATCCTTCAAATGTAACAGCTCGCTGGATGTTTGCTGGCAGACTTCTTCTTCTTCTATTCGCAGAACTGGAAGAAAGGTTGGATTAGTGATCCACCTTCTTTGATTGGGGCTTCCATAGGGAGGACCCCACGAAGCCATGTTAGGTGAAACCATAGTGGCGTTTCATCATCAGAACGTTGCAGTCGTCGAAACACGGACTGCCTTGGAAGATTTTTTGTTGTTTTAGAGCAATAACAGTTGATGACAATATTAGTGCACGGGTGCTCCGGTAGAGGCACCTCATGAGTAGTAATGATCTTCCTCGTTTTACGCTTCTGAGTTATCATGTCACGTAAATCGGCAGAAGGGAGCTTCGCCTTAGAACCCATTTCACATGCATTGCCAAGCTTTGCATATGGGTTTGTAAGGGAAGTTGGCACATCTGGACTTAGTTCGTGTACAGGGGCAACCCCCACACCTAAGTTCCGTAATGACCTTGAAGACAGCCCCGTGCAATATGCGTTGGGGTTTGTCTTTTTGCTGTGGGCGCCTAGGCCCTAGGGCATGCCTTTGGGCGCATGCTTTCCAAGAAATCTGGCAGCATGCTTGGCCTTCCTAGCTGTGGGCGCATAGAAGGGGTCAGCAGAACCTGGGCGCATGGGTGCAAAAAGTCTATGGAAGATAGAAGCCTTCTGACCAGAATCATGCGCCCACATACTCCTTTGGGCACATGGCACTGATCTTGTACTTTGGGAAACATCGACGTTTTCCCAGTTTTGCCTTCTTTGTTTGCAAGCTTCGCTGAGTTTGTCCAGAGTGTCGAGCACTTCGATTCTTAGCATCATAGTGTTTTCCTTTGACGAGTCTCGAGTGTTGAACACTGTTGTTGGTTGTTCAGGAGGAGTCACCGGGCTAGTAGAGCCCTGAACAGCATGCGCCTTCTTCGCATCATGAGCCTCTGTGGCAGAGCTATGTGCCCACAGGGGAGCTTCATGCGCCCATATGGAAGGCCTATGTGCCCACGTGATAGAGTTCTTCGGTTGCACATCTTCTACAGCACTAGTAGGATATGCGACCACGAGCCTTCAAAAGCCAAGTCTTGCGAGACTTATTCGACTTCACTGATTTTGAGGGAGTAGAGCCATCCCTCGAGAGATTTCTTCGAACGCTTGCTGATCAACATCTTCTAAGTGCTCCCACCTTAGCAGTATTGGATTGCGTCACCACCTTCTCGTCAGAGGAAAAGGTAGTCCCCAACAGAGTCGCCATTTTTGTAGATACTTACAAAGAAGAGAAGAATTACTGTCTTTTCTTATTAGCGCAAGGCACTACAAATCGAGTACACCTGAGAGATCCTGCACTGAGAATCCCTGAGAACAAAAAGAATTCTGGGAAATGGGACGATAGAAATCGAGCAGCAATTGCTCCTTTACTCCGTTGACACTCCGATTTACAAAAGTGAAAGAAAACCTAAGAAAATTGCTATCTCTCGGCTCACTGGCAAGAAGGACAGCAATTTGGCTCTGAAATGCTCTCTGTTCTCTCCTTTTGAAGAGGCACATGCCCTCTATTTATAGTCATTTTACACTGAAACGATTGTTATGCGCACACAGGTAGAAAATATACTGATTTTACTGTGGGCACATAGTGTCCCTTTGGGCGCATAAACGTAGGCGCATAAAGACTGCATGATCGTGGTAGATCATGGCCCTATGCTTCGATGCACGACTGCTCGTGCAGGCTGACGTGGCCGTCTCAGCTCATGACTGATCGTAGGTATTGACCGAGTTGTAGGGTTGTCTCTGCCTTGGGCGCATAGTGCTGGGAGCAGACTATGCGCCCATACTTGGGCGGATGATTTAGTATATGAAGCAGTTTTCTGTGGGCACATAGCCCCCTTTCATGTGGGCGCATAACAGCTCCTTCCATGTGGGCGCATAATCTTTCATTTTCATGCTTCTATGGCCTCCAGCCATCTTCCCCCAGCGTTGCCGCCCCGAGCCGCTTGCTCCGTCGTGTAGCTCCGCTGTGAGACCCCCACCTCTACCTCTCCATTCCTCTTTTCTCTCTCTGTGTTTGTGTTTGATTTGGGTTTTAAAAGTGAAATCATTTGGGATTAAATAGTATCTCAGTCGAGTTTTTCCTCTTTTTAATAAGTTTGGTTAAATAGGAATTTTTTGATATTTAAGATTTAGGGTTAATTATTAGTAACATTTATTAGGATCAGCTTTAGCTGACTATGAGCTCAGCAGCATGACCCCCACCCTTTTCGATTAATACTGTTAGGTTATTATTAAGATTCTTTTAGGGAATAGATCAGCAGACACCATTTCAGTTAATCCTTATTATATGTTAATGATTATTTAATAAAATTATTTTGGAAGGTTGTTGGAATGGGCTTGAAACCATTAGTAATAATTATTCTTTACTTTTATAAAATTTGGTTGAAATTTTGGTTTGTAATAAAATAGTTTTGGGCCTTGAGCCCTACATATCATTTGGGCTTATTAATTAATTTCATTTTTGGCTTTGGTCCCTACAATATAAATCATTTGGGTTTATATAAAATGTAACTAATCCTTGGGTTGGGATAGTCCTTTGAGTATTATTTTGTTGGAAAAAATTATTATATGTTTGCAAATATTTTTTTTTCTTTACATGGGTATATATATATTCATAATTTGGTATTTATTAATATTGGTTTATAAATAATATATATATATATATATATATATATATATATATATATATATAGATATATATATATATATATTATATATATATATATATATATATATATATATATATTATATAAACAATATTAAATAATATCCAAATTAGAATATAATATACCCATGTAAAGAAAAAAATATTTGCAAAACATATAATAATTTTTTCCAACAAATAATACTCAAAGGACTATCCCAACCCAAGGGATAGTTACATTTTATATAAAACCCAAATGATTTATATTGTAGGGACCAAAGCCAAAATGAAATTAATTAAATAAGCCCAAATGATATGTAGGGCTCAAGGCCCAAAACTATTTTATTACAAACCAAAATTTCAACCAATTTTATAAAAGTAAAGAATAATTATTACTAATGGTTTCAAGCCCATTCCAACAACCTTCCAAAATAATTTTATTAAATAATCATTAACATATAATAAGGATAACTGAAATGGTGTCTGCTGATCTATCCCTAAAAGAATCTTAATAATAACCTAACAGTATTAATCGAAAGGGTGGGGGTCATGCTGCTGAGCTCATAGCTCAGCTAAGCTGATCCTAATAAATGTTACTAATAATTACCCTAAATCTTAAATATCAAAAAAATTCCTATTTAACCAAACTTATTAAAAAAGGAAAACTCGACTGAGATACTATTTTAATCCCAAATGATTTCACTTTTTAAAACCCAAATCAAACAAACACAGAGAGAGAAAAGAGGAATGGAGAGGTAGAGGTGGGGGTCTCACAGCGGAGCTACACGACGGAGCAAGCTCGGGGCGGCAACGCTGGGGGAATGGCTGGAGGCCATAGAAGCATGAAAATGAAGATTATGCGCCCACATGGAAGGAGCTGTTATGCGCCCACATGATAAAGGGGGCTATGTGCCCACAGAAAATGCTTCATTACTAAATCATCCGCCCAAGTATGGGCGCATAGTCTGCTCCCAGCACTATGCGCCAAGGCAGAGACCCCTACAACTCGGTCAATACTACGATCAGTCATGAGCTGAGACGGCCACGTCAGCCTGCACGACAGTCGTGCATCGAAGCATAGGGCCATGATCTACCCACGATCATGCAGTCTTTATGCGCCTACGTCTTATGCGCCCAAAGGGACACTATGTGCCACAGTAAAATCAGTATATTTTCTACCTGTGTGCGCATAACAATCGTTTCAGTTAAAATGACTATAATAAGGGCATGTGCCTCTTCAAAAGGAGAGAACAGAGCATTTCAGAGCCAAATGCTGTCCTTCTGCCAGTGAGCCGAGAGATAGCAATTTTCTTAGGTTTTCTTTCACTTTGTAAATCGGAGTGTCAACGGAGTAAAGGAGCAATTGCTGCTCGATTTCTATCGTCCCATTTCCCAAATTCTTTTTTGTTCTCAGGGGATTCTCAGTGCAGGATCTCTCAGGTGTACTCGATTGTAGTGCCTTGCGCTAATAAGAAAAGACAGTAATTCTTCTCTTCTTTGTAAGTATCTACAAAAATGGCGACTCTGTTGGGGACTACCTTTTCCTCTCGAGAAGGTGACGCAATCCAATACTGCTAAGGTGGGGAGCACTTAGAAGATGTTGATCAGCAAGCGTTCGAAGAAATCTCTCGAGGGATGGCTCTACTCCCTCAAAATCAGTGAAGTCGATAAGTCTCGCAAGACTTGGCTTTTGAAGGCTCGTGTCGCATATCCTACTAGTGCTGTAAAGATGTGCAACGAAGAACTCTATCACGTGGGCACATAGGCCTTCCATATGGGCGCATGAAGCTCCCCTGTGGGCACATAGCTCTGCCACAGAGGCTCATGATGCGAAGAAGGCGCATGCTGTTCAGGGCTCTACTAGCCCGGTGACTCCTCTCCTGAACAACCAACAAAGTGTTCAACACCGAGACTCGTCAAAGGAAACACTATGATGCTAAGAATCGAAGTGCTCGACACTCTGGACAAACTCAGCGAAGCTTGCAAACAAAGGCAAGGCAACTGGGAAAACGTCGATGTTTCCCAAAGTACAAGATCAGTGCCATGTGCCCAAGGAGTATGTGGGCGCATGATTCTGGTCAGAAGGCTTCTATCTTCCATAGACTTTTGCACCATGCGCCCAGGTTCTGCTGACCCCTTCTATGCGCCCACAGCTAGGAAGGCCAAGCATGCTGCCAGATTTCTTGGAAAGCATGCGCCCAAAGGCATGCCCTAGGGCCTAGGCGCCCACAGCAAAAGACAAACCCCAACGCATATTGCACGGGGCTGTCTTCAAGGTCATTACGGAACTTAGGTGTGGGGGTTGCCCCTGTACACGAACTAAGTCCAGATGTGCCAACTTCCCTTACAAACCCATATGCAAAGCTTGGCAATGCATGTGAAATGGGTTCTAAGGCGAAGCTCCCTTCTGCCGATTTACGTGACATGATAACTCAGAAGCGTAAAACGAGGAAGATCATTACTTGAGGTGCCTCTACCGGAGCACCCGTGCACTAATATTGTCATCAACTGTTATGCTCTAAAACAACAAAAATCTTCCAAGGCAGTCCGTGTTTCGACGACTGCAACGTTCTGATGATGAAACGCCACTAGTGTTTCACCTAACATGGCTTCGTGGGGTCCTCCCTATGGAAGCCCCAATCAAAGAAGGTGGATCACTAATCCAACCTTTTCTTCCAGTTCTGCGAATAGAAGAAGAAGAAGTCTGCCAGCAAACATCCAGCGAGCTGTTACATTTGAAGGATTCTATATGGGTACTCGGTCAAGGATGAGATCCCTTATAGATGGCGAGGACTTCAAGCTGGGGGTGGTGTTCCCTCAGAACTTCAAGATGGGGGTAGTATTCCCTCAGAGTCTGAAGTGGACGACCTCTATGCTGAGGGTAACTTTCTAAATAACGATGGTCTCTATGAGTCTGACGGTAACTATCTACCTTCCCTGCCTGAAGATGAAGGCCTCCTCAACTCTGAGACAGACAGTATTAGCACCACTGTACTGTTCATCCTCGCGGTGCTATCGACGTACATGGCGGATGAAGAAAGACCTAAAGCCAGTGATCAAACCAGCAAACGGCTGGAGAACCTTGAAGTGGCGTTTGCCAAGATCACTGATATGCTTACCAGCATCATGACTGTCCAAATGCTGGTGTTGCTCCCCCACTTCAATTAAATGTCTCAGCACATGCTATTCCATTTCGTAAAACACCCTCCTTCACTACAAAGGAAGTACCTTTCCGTTGCACCTCCTTCAAATCCCATAATGTTGGGGGTGGTCCTTCGCCGACAGCACTTGACAACCGTACAACAGCCGTTTCTCAACATTTTCTCAATCAGAAGGATGCAATTGATTCTATTGTTGTCCGTCTCGATACTAACTCACACAAAAGTGAGCTTCAGAAGATGGGGATATCTCAACCTTATCCTCCTGAATGGGAGAATGCCACTTGTCCTCATAACTACAAGCCATTGACGCTAAATTCGTTTGACGGGATGACTTTTTCTCGCCAACACATGACATACTTCAACACACAGACGCTGCACTTACCAGAGAATATGTTCTTGTCAAAGCTATTTATCAGCACCTTGTAGGGAGTAGCTTTTGAATGGTTCTGTAGTCTGCCTGACGGTGCATTAACTCCTTCAAAGACTTGGAGATGCTATTCCTCAATAGATTTTATGAAAGTGGCATGCATGTTAGTATGTCCACCCTCATCGAGACCACGCAGAGGAAAAGTGAGACTGTTATGATTTTACGAACGCTTCAGGCGACTAGCCTTGAAGATGCCCTTCGGTATACCAGACTCGGAGCTTATGGATACTTGTCAGCATAACTTCCTTCCTACAGTGAAGTTCTGGTTGGGTATACATAAGTATGATACATGGCCCGCTTTCATCGAGGCCGCTGATGCTGCTAAAAATGACGTTCCTAATCTGGAACTACTGGATTGAAGACACCCAAATCTGAAGACAAAGGTAAGCACCCCCAAACTATCCCTATCCGTGGGGGTAAAGGAAAAGAAGTCTTAAAGGTTGACACTTCCAAGGGAGCTCCCAATTCTCAGAGGGCTCCTGACAGACCCAAGGAGACTTTCTTTTGATGAGGATGACGTTATTACCATTTTCAACATGTTGAGGAAGGGTAATAAACTGGTATTGTCTCCACCACGACGTCTTGAAGAGGCAAGCCGACTCGGCGACCCCAAGTACTGTCTCTATCATCAGTACATATACCATTCTACCAAGGAATGCATCGTATTGAATAGGAAGATACAATAGCTCATCGACAGCCAAGTTATCAACTCGAAGCTGAAGACAAAGGTCGTGTCTACTAACATGATCTCTCTTCAATTTGGTGACTTTCCTTCCACAGAAGTTCCAGATGGCGCAGTTCTAATTCCCAAGACAATAATGGAAGTCGTCAACCTGCCGCAAGCTCGCGATTCAACATCAACTCTGGTGCCACTCACGACGGAGCATGGTGAGATTATGTGGATCCATCCCGACCTTGTGCAAGAAATGAAGCTGGGGGTTGTGTCTTCCAAAGAAAAGAGGGGCAAGAAATACAAGCCATGCCATATGGTGTCTTCTCCTATTTATGAAGTCCTATCTGGTGAGACACGATCCGACAAGACTTACCTGCGAACTTATGACCCCGCACAAGAGAACGTAATGCCTTCTCAAGCTTGCCTCTGCCCCCACAAGTTCAGAAGTTGGTCCGTCTAAGTCCTCAACTGCCGACAAAGCTAAGCAGAAGGAGACGCGATTTGATAAATCTCTGAAGTCACCAGCTCCCAAAGGCATGGATCGGCGTTCCAACTTTGACATACTGGCACAACTGACCAATACACCTGCCAGATTGTCATTGTTCGATCTACTGCGACTCACCAAAGAGACGCATAAAGCTTTAAGTGAGGCATTACTACATGCCGACTCTTATCTCACTGAAGTCAAAGCTCTCGCTGAAGATCCGGTCTCTTGTCCTTATTGCCATAGCACTATGGAAGTGGTTCCCAACATCACCTTTTCACAAGAGGATATACTACTGAAAAATAATCGTCATGATAGACCTCTGTACTATATATTATCGGGGCGATTAAGGTGGATCAGATGCATATCAATCCAGGTTCCTTCCGCAGCATTATCCCTAGAAGTTTACTCCAAATTCTAGGGATCCCTTTGCACAAGCTGTCTGCCCAATACAACTATCATGGCTTTCAATGCTGGGAGAAGTCACCCTCTGGGCAAGATCTGTCTCAAGTGCCAGATTGGCGATCTCCGGACAGAGGTTGCTTGCTATGTAATCGATGCCAATGTGTCCTACAACATATTGTTAGGACGTTCGTGGATACACGAGAACATGATTGTTCCTTCTACCCTTCACCAGTGCTTTAAGTACGTCAACTGTGATGGCATCGTGAAGACAGAATTTGCTGATGTCGATCCTTTCAAGGGTATTGAAGCCTACTATGGAGATTCGGTCTCTATCAATCTCAGCCTTCCAAGGATGACGGCAACGAAGTTGACGATGAAGCTGAAGTTAATTCATCCGCCAGTGACGGTCCCCTGGTTATCCGAGTCAAAGGACGTACTACTCCACAAAGTACTTCAAAGCCTCTCACAATCTGGGTAAAAAAGAAGCGTCCTGATGTTGTCGCACCGTTGACCATTACTCTCCGCAAAACAACTCGGGTGAAACATGATGAATACCATCCTCCCAATCCTGATGAGTTACCCTACGTAGTGAACTTGACCAAGTCTGTGACTCCTGTCCCGAATGATGACGCCCTTAATGAGTATATCAATACTCAAAATAATGTACCTTCAGTGGATGATGTTATCCCTGAAGAAAAACTGGCATATTTTCTGAGTAAATGTTTTTTGAATTACTCTGATGTCTAGCAGTCTTTAAACTAGTACGTAGATACATTGTATGCCTTAGAGCATGGCATAAGACCACATCTCTGCATGCCGGTCACGACACCCCGTCTGCAAAAAATCTGGCCAGAGGATATCCACTACTTTATCGTTCCAACGAGAAAGAAGGGTGAAGAACTAATCATCTTCGGTCGAATAATTGGCAAAAGTTCGTTCGTTTAGGACTTTACTACTCCCAATTACAACGCCGAAGCTGACTATGATTCAGGTACAATACAGCTTTATCGATATAGTTGGCAGGCCAAGAATATCATCCAGAACATGGGATATTATAAAAAGCGACTATGGACTAAACATGGTAAAGGACGACGATTGTCAATACGTCACTTTTCCTCCCGGCAAACCTGAGAACTATTATCAACGAAACGGTGTTGGTTTTGGTTATGTTACTCCTCCAACAACTCCTGAAGGGTCAGACGTTGAAGTTGATCATTGTTCCCATTCTTCTGATTCCTGCCTCTGGGATTTAGACTCCAGGATTGGAGACATGTTCAAAGCAACTCTATCCGTCAACATGGTATCAGTGGCCAAATTGCAGAAGATGTCCAATCAATCGAGCTTGAACAATAGGTTCAAAAGATGGACACACACGTAGGTGTTATGTTTCGAACAACGTGAACCACTACTGAAGACGAAGTCGTCCAAGTTAATTTAGGAGATGAATCATCTCCTAAACCAATCTTTATCAGCAAAAGTTTGTCTGGTGAAGAACGACAATCTCTTATACAGCTTATAAGAGAATATCTCGACGTCTTTGCATGGAGCTATGAAGACATGCCAGGCTTAGACCCTAAAGTTGCTATGCACCGCCTAGATATCTCGTCTAAAGCTAAGCCAGTGAAGCACAACAATGGCAGTTCCGACCAGATATCATGGAGGCCATCGAGGTGAAGTCAAAAAGCTTATTTCAAGTGGTTTCATTCACGAAGAACAACACCCTGACTGGGTTGCTAACATTGTTCGATCATGAAAAAGAACGATAAAGTTCGAGTCTGTATCGATTACCGTGATTTGAACTCTGCATGCCCAAAAGATGAGTTCCCTCTACCGATCATCGACGTAATGATCGACAATACTTTTGGCTTTGAGTGAATGTCCTTTATGGATGGGTTCTCAGGCTACAACCAGATCAAAATGTTCCCCGATGATGAGAAACACACATCTTTTCGAACACCGTTGGGGTATACTGCTATACGGTGATGCCCTTAGGATTGAAAAATGCGGGTACGAGATACCAGCGAGCTATGCATAATTTTTTACGATTATTGCAAAAAATAGTGGAATGCTATGTAGATGATATTGCAGTTAAAAGTCGTCTCAAGGGCAACTACCTCCAAGATTTGAGAACGGTGTTCGAACGATGCGTACACACCTCAAGATCAACCAAGTCTTTTCTGGGAGTCTCCAGCGGCAAGGTCCTTGGTTTTATTATCACTTCAAAGGGTATACATCTGACCTGGAGAAGGTTAAAGCAATCCTCGATATGCGTCCTCCAAGAAATCTCAAAGAGCTACGCGGACTCCAAGGAAGGTTAGCCTACATCAGACGATTCATTTCAAATCTTTCTGGAAGGTGTCAATCGTTTACTCAGCTCATGAAGAAAGGAGTATCTTTCGTCTGGACTGAACAATGTCAGCGCGCATTTGACGACATCAAGAAGTATCTCACAAGCCCCCCAGTGTTGGTGGCTCTGATAGTCGGAAAGCCATTCTTGTTATATGTTCGCGCTATGGATCATTCTCTTGGTGCCTATTAGCTCAGAAAAATGAAGGCGGTTATGAACATGCAATCTATTACCTCAGCCGCACGATGGTTGGTGCCGACACAGATACACCTGTGGAAAAGGAATGTCTCGCACTGGTATTTGCTATCCAGAGACACGATGTGAGACCCGTCTCACTGTATCGGTATTTTATACGGATACGTGTTTATTTGAGCCGTATTTCGTATTATCAATTTGCGTGATATTTAAAATTTTCCTAAATGTAGGATTTCATGACTGGTTTAACTTGGATTGGTTTATTGGTTCGGTTCCACTTTGACTTGGTTTGGTAGTTGGTTTCTCATGAGAGGTGTATGGCTTAGATTGAGTGGAGAGAAGAATGGTGGGATCACTTAAGCTTGTTATATAAGCCACTTTTTCTCTCTCCCTCCTCATTCACCCTCATTCATTTCTTTTCCACCAAACCCTAGCCATTGGAGAGAGGCAAGTACATCTTGCCGAATGTTGGACGATTCAATTTCGTTTGTTCCATTCTCTTTATTGTTAAATTCTAAGCATGTTTAGAACTTGGAGTTTCCATTTTGATGGCTAGATGTGGTAGATCTAACCTTGTGGTACTTTCGGTTTTCATAAGTTTTGATCTGTTAAACTTGATATTTTTGCTAGTTGATGGTTCCATGTTGTAGAGAATTTTATTCTGCCCAAATTTTGATTAAAGTTCAGATTTGGACTCAGGATGACGAATTTATGGAGCTTGGAAGCATGACTTCATGGTGTTCTTCCTCTCGAAAAGTGGAGAAGAAGAACAGTTCTCTGAGCCGCATGAGCATTTTTAGCTTCTGGCCGCGTGAGCATTATTTATTGCATGGCCCTTTTAATTAGTTGCTTGCAAGCTTACATGCATTTGCATGCAACTTGCCTGAGCCGCATAGGCCTTGGCCATTAGCATTAAATATTTGTTGCATTTAATAATTGCCATTAGCATTAAATAATTATGGCCTTAGCATTTGCATTTAGTCTTGCATGCAATTAATTTTGCATGCTTATACATTGCTGAGTCGTATGGAAGAATTTACTTGGCCGCATGAGGCACTTGTTGTAGCCGCATGAGCATCACTTGCATGCATTAAATAATGCATGGCACTAAATCATGCATGGCATTAGTTAAAGTCTTTTAGTATTTGTTCAAAAGCATCAGTTAATGCATGCCATGCATGGCATTAGTTAATACGTTAAATAACTGCTTAAAGCCTTTAATGGCATAGCATTTAATAGTATTAAATGCATACTTGGACTTATTCTAATAGCATTATATGCATGCATGGACTTAAAGCATTGCATTTGCTTGCAAATGCAAGCTTGGCCACGTTTGCTTGGGAATCATCCCTGGCCGCATGCAACACTTGTAGCCGCATGGAGTTGCTCTGGCCGCATGACTTTTGCAAGTCTTGCTTGCATGTTAAATTGCTGGCCGCATGTATTTAATATATATATATTATGGCCTTGTTTAATTTAATATACATTCCATGCAAGTTACTTGCATATTATTTAAGTGAGCCGCATATGGCCAACTGCTGGCATGGCCTCTTTATAATTTCTGGCCGCATGACTGCTTGCATGAATATTTAATTTCTAGCCACATGGTATGCTTGCATTTATTGTGGGTTCCACTCTCCTTGTCTTTTCTGATTACATGAATAATTCTTGTTGGCAATTAATTTTGGAGCCGCATGGCCTCCCCCAAATTCTTGGCCGCATGGCCTTATGCATTTGGATGGCATATTATAATATAATGTAATGGTTCCGTGAACTTTTCTTATTGCATTGATTGTGGGGGTCCCACATAGCTTCTCTTAGTGACTTGCTTGCTGAAGTGGGAGGTTGCATTTGAGGGTCCCACTATCTTTTGTCTTATTGATTTTATGGCCTATTTATGTTTCTTGGCCATGGGGTCCCTCCCACTCTTGGCCGCATGCACAATTGTATGCTAGCCGCATATGGCTTGCTGGCCTTAAATGTTGCCTAATTGCATTTAAATAATTTCGTAGCCGCATGGGTGGCCTCCCACTCTCTTTGACCGCATGTTTGTTCTCCCACTTTTGGACCGCATGGGTCCCACTTTGATTGTTTAAATGTTTTATTGCCTGAATTGTGGTCAGAACTTCTTCCCACTCCCAACATAAAAGTTGTAGAGTTTCTCCGTGGCTTCAAGAATATATAATAAAATATTATTATTTAATTGTGCAAGTTTCTTCCTTCTTGATAAATGACATGACTCGACAATGACCCGTAGTGGTGCACTCTTGAAATAAACTTGACATGATGAACTTGCCATGATAATTGACAGTGATAACTTGACATGATATACCTGACATGCTTGATAGTGGCCCGTCGTGGCGCACTCTTGATAAGTAAAAATGATAATTCTTGATAGGCCTGTCGTGCGCACTCTTGATAAGTAATAATGATAATGATAGTGGCCCGTCGTGGCGCACTCCTAACAAGAATTAATTAGTATCCTGACACCGTGGGTGATTGTGTTTGTACAAATGAACCCCTCGTCTTGCATCATGTCTAGGACATGAATCCCTGGTTTTCCACGGTCAGGATTCATACTGAAATGGACTAAGGCTAATTACTAGAATAATCCAGTAGTTCATGGAGAGACTTTCACAGTTACCTGTTGCCCCTTTGATCCCGGCCTTATATATATATATATATATATATATATATATATAATATATATTATATATATATACATGGGATTTGTTGTGCTATCCGTCGAGATGAGCGCACTCCAGCCCGCGTCGAGTGTTGGTACCTTAGGACATGTATCTTACTACAGTGTGTCTGCTATATCATGCTATCTTTTCCTTTTCTTTGCTGGGGTCATTCAGGTAGTAATAAACAGGTAACCGGACTTGGAAGAATCTCATTGCATCTTGCTAGTAACTAAGGCTTGTGATAACCCTAGTTAGTTAAAGTATCAAGCCGTACTTATTGCTTGGCCTGATTGATTGAATGGAGTCTAACTCAGTCTAGTCTTGACTTGATCCTGCACAAGATTGTCACATGACCTGATTGTTCATATTCGCCCTATCCTGTACATAGTGTTACATGTCCTGATTTCTTATTTTATCCTGCCGATAAATGGTAGGAGAAACCAAGTTCTGTTCAGACGAAGGGTTACAACCCCGGTCCTTGTTTGGTTTACGGGTTGTAACCTGGTTATCTGAATAGTCCCATGGTTATTTCATCGTATATCACCTTCCCAGTTCTATTTATTTAACATGTTTTCCCAGTTTACTTTATGTCAAATGATGATTTACTTACTGTCTCTCTATGTTCGGGATGAGTGCATTGGTACTGCACGAATCCCGATCCTCCTTTACTTATCTGCTTGTTGATTGCTAATGATTGCTGGTTTTAAGTTCATAGTTCGGCCTCCTTTGTGGTACTTGCTATTTGGGGTCTGACCCCACTGGTTTTGCATGGCCAGGTTTGATAGAAGAGCCCGAAGGATCTACCGCATCATCTACTCAACGGTGACCAGCCGGAGCACCAGAGTGCCTCAGTGGGTTTCTTTTCATTCTTCCACCGATATGTAAATTCTCCTCTTGTAACGTTTAGCCCCAGCACGTGTTTAGCTCGTGTTTTGGTATTTCCTTGATATTGTAGCCTACGGGCATAACATGATATGTGTATTCTAGACTATAGCTAGTCCCTATCATGTACGACTAATACTCTAGCTAGTCCTCAGTTCTGTGGTACTGGCTTCATGATCAGTCATGTATATATGGTTCGGGACGCCTTACTATTGTATGTATGATGATCGTACTCTTGCTCTTGTAAATTGCCTGTGATTGAGATACCTAGGATTGTTAAACCATAGATTGACTGATGGCATGTAAGTAACCCCCATGTCTTGACAGCTTATACGTGATTTCAGAGTATTAACGTACTTTGGGATTGCGTAGCTGGCTATGTCTGCCTCCGTCCAGTATTCTGGTTCTGGGGCGTGACACACGACAAACTATCCATCATATTAGAGTCAATCCTCTCAGAATACTCATGACTAAACCGGGTTCTCTTAATTTCCATTTAGCTACATGGCCAATGCTGTTGACTCCATACGATATGCTGTTCGTTCCTCAGAAGGCAGTAAAAGGACAAGCATTAGCTGACTTCTTAGCAGCTCATCCAGTGCCAGAATCTTTCAAACTCTATGATGAAATCCCATATGAAATGGTTGAGTCTAACATTACAACTGAGGAAATCACCATTTGGTGAATGTTCTTAGACGGTGCATCAAGAACAAGACCTAAAGGAAAATTGTGGTTGGAGTAGGGGTCGTGCTTGTTTCACCCGATCATCGATTATACACCGTGCGTATTCTCTCGTGGGCCTTGCACCAACAATGTGGCCGAATATAACGCCCTACTGATTGGCCTTCAACTGGCAAAACAACTGAGAGTTGACTATCTTGAAGCTTATGATGATTCTAAGCTAAGTTAGTCAGGTTCGAAGGGATTGTGAAGTTCTTCATGAAGATCTCATCCCATATCACAAAGCGACGATCGAGTTGGCTTCTACCTTCGCTGGATTCTTCATCGAGCACGTACCTCGATTACAGAATATAGAAGCAGATACTTTAGCAGGTCTGGCTGCTTCCTCGACCGTTCCTATCAATACTCAGCATTCAATCAGAGTCTGGTCGAGAGTTATTCTGTGCGAAAGATGTCTTACATATCCATCACAGTTACGCAGAGACGAACGTCGACATCAAAGTCAGGAGATTTCCTTTCATAGACTACACTGTCTACGGAATCCTCCCTGATTACCCGAAGGAAGCAGTGTCTATCCAACGGCGATCCCTCAGATTTTACTACGATATAGCAACCAAAGTATGTACCGACATTCTTATGATGGGTTACTGTTACGATGTTTATCAGACACAGAAGCCAAACATGAACTACGTGAAGCTCACGACGGAATTTGTGGTGCACACCAACCAGACCCCAAATTACAAGATCGCCTCAAACGAATGGGTTATTATTGACCCACGATGATAGCAGATGCTGTTGAATATGTAAAGAAGTGTAGGGCTTGTCAATTTTCTATTGATTTTATTCATCAATCTTCAGAGTTTCTACACCGACGGCGGCATCTTGGCCTTTTGAAGCCTGGGTATGGACATCATCGGTCCAATCAGCCCGCCATCCTCCAGAGGACATCGGTTTATCCTGGCTATAACCGATTACTTCTCCAAATGGGAAAGCTATACCGCTTATCGAAGTAAAGACATCAAACGTGATCAGTTTCGTCAAATCACGTCATCTACCGCTTCGGCCTACCTCGCAGAATCATCCATATAATGGTCCATAATTTGTGAGCCATGCATTCTATCGGTTCTGCAATAAGAATCAAATTCAAAATGTACTTCTACCGCTTACAATCCAGCAGCTAATGGATTAGCAGAAGCTTTTAATAAGACTATCATCAAACTTCTCAAGAAATTCGTGTCTTCAAACAAGCGCGATTGGAATAAGAAGCTAGCGAATGTCTCTTGGCCTACCGTACAACGGTTCAGACTCCAACAGGCAGTACGCCATTCTCTCTGGTTTATGGAAGGGAAGCTCTTCCCCTAGAAATCCAGATTTTCTCTCTTCGAGTAGCCTTAGCCAGTGAGTTGACTGCCGAAGAAAGTTACCGTCAGCAACTACAACCGTTGGAAGCGCTAGATAAAAAATACTTATTAGCTCAATAGCATATTGAGCTATACCAAGCACGCATTTCTAGAGCCTTTAATAAGAAGGTGAAGGAAAGATTCTTTCAAGTTGGTGATCTGGTCTTAGCAGTGAGAAGACCAATGGTCATGACGCACAAGACAAAAGAAAATTCTAGCCTAAATGGGAAGGTCCTTTCGTTATAGAATCGGTGTATTCTAACGGTGCGTATCGACTAACCAAGCCTGATGATGACTTGCTTATGATACCGATCAACGGCAAGTTTCTGAAGAATATTATGTGTAACCTTTTATACAGTCCACAGATACTCTGTTTTAATCATGTAAATGTACTGTGCAATGTTTATGTGATTCGGAAAATCATCTAACTATTATCCATATTTCAAGAGTCTTGAATACGCCATGGATAATGGGTCCTCTAAAATTATCTTCGTTTGAACTCTGTCTAAACTCGATCTTATGAAAACGGTCACGTCCATATTACCTCTGAACTGTTTTTCGATAATTATTCTCCAGTGGAATAATTAAGAAATATTTTGCCACGTCCATATAACCTTTGAGCAAAACACTCATCAGAAATAATCACGTCCATATTACCTCTGAATTATTTAACTGACTCCTACTTAAATGTTATATACATGTCCACGTCCATATTACCTCTGGTCGAGATATAAAACATTCTCTGTTATTACGTCCACATTACCTCTATAGCAGCTTCTTTCAACTTATTATCTATATTCAGAACCTTGAATATAAAACGGGTAATGAGTCAACATCCAATTTCCCAACGGAATACCTACTAGAAATATCTCTACTATGTCCATATTACCTCTAGTTCTGATATTTCACAAACCACATTCATGAGTTCAGAAAGCCAAAAGATTCTAAATTGAATTGTTCTAAAAAAAAGCAGGATACAAGAGTTTTACGGCTAAATGAGCCAATTACAAATAAGAAGACTTAAGGGATACACAATTGATTGATGCTATCCCTCAAAGCCGTGACTTCAGCTTGTGATTTGACAAGAGCACGACGACGCGCTTCTTCCTGCCGATAGTCATCCCTGAAGGGAACTAGTTTCGCATGGTTCTCCACTTCACCAGCTGCTCTTTCAATTGGTCTGAAGTTGTGATAGTCACAACAGCCTGAGCTGTATAGTCCTCCTGTTCAGACACAACCGCTCTTAAGTTGGTCTATAGCTGGGCAGTCTCCTTATGATGCTGCGCAATCTGATTGTACTTTTCGGTGATCTGGACGGCCAGCTTGTTCTTCGAGAAATACGAGCTTGGCATGCAACATTGAACTGTTCATATGCAGCAGCTCACTAATCTCTTTAGCCAGGACTTCCTTTCTCTTGCTTGGAAAGTAGCCTCCTCCTTTTCAATAGCCGCAACCAAAGCCGTCTTCTTCAAGAACATCAAGGATGGGCTTCGTCGACTGGCTTCATGGAATCTGGCCACTCGGTCTTCCAAGTCAGCTAGGACTTTCCTTAAAGCATTTGCCCGCTCCTCGTAACCAGCAATGCTTTCAAGGACCACCCACCTAGCATTCAGTAATAGCCTTTACAGGCCCGAAGGCGGCATTTGGATTCAAGACTCCTGAAGCTTCACTTTCAGGATATAGTAGAAAGCTTTTATGATTTCCTGAGCCATTTCATCATCTTCGAGAAGTCGTTGGAGAGGGAGCTTGATAGGGATCTTCCGGCGCAGGAAGAGATACTTGGGCAGAAGCCGAACCTGACAATAAAGCAATATACATATCAGTAATAGGAAGAAAAACTTAAAGAGTGTGAAAGAGTTATAATTTCATACCTCCTACCTGCTCAATGTCAACTTGAGCTAGGGAAACAAGAGCAGACCCAGGTCGCTCAATGTCAACTTCAACCGAAACAGATGCAGGTTGCTTGTCTTCTACGGCCCAGTTGGACCTGGAGCAGATCCGGTAACAGCCGCCTCGGTGCGCTGATCAACTTCTTCAGCTACTGTATCGACTCACCAAAAAATGGTTTAGAAACAAGGGCTCCAGTGAACCCGGAGCGGATTCAATAGCGGCCGTCTCAACACGCCGTTCAAATACTTTTTCAGCAACCGATGCCTGTTTACTGACAAAACCTTCTGCACCGACTACCCTGGAAGAACCGGGGGCAACTTCTTGTCTTGCCCTAGTATCTGGGGCACCTTTGTACTTTGTTCCCTCTTCTTGTCTACAAGGATACACGACGGGAGTCACCTCACGAGAAGTACGCAAATTGAAGTCGAAAAATCTCATTCGAAGTAAGGTACAAGAATAACGTACCCACGGGAGGGTGAGCTATTGAACTGACTCTTGTCCAACTCCTTTATTAGAGCCCCAAGCTCAGAAATATCTCCTAAGGAGATATCATAAGAGGGACTAGCTTTATCCGTCGGTTGAGGAGACGAAGAGGCACCTGCCTCAGTCACGACCTCAATGTCCTGTGCAAAGGACAAACACAAGGGTAAAAGATATTATTTGAAGACTGCACGAGTATTGGTTTTCCAAACGGCTATGGAATCCAGAAGGGATCTACCTCCAGGATAGTAATGGCCCGTGACGCTGTTTCACTCCTTTGAGTTGCCGGAAGATCTTCTTAGAGAGGCGAGCCGGCACCCACATCCTTGACCTTCTTTACACATCTGACAACAAGTTCTTCTTCCTTTAAAATCGACTGTTGAGCTAGTTCAGTCAAGCTTTTTATTTTTAGGAAGTCAGGAGAGAAGTGTCCTCTTCAATATCTTCCCTTTGCGGTGCTGTAGCAGCCGGCTCTTCAAGAGCTGCCCTCCATAGTAGTGCTGTAGCCGGCTCTGCTGTAGTGCGACACCTTCCCTTCTATGGACCCTCATTGCTCGGGCTTGTCCTATATCAGCAAGAGTGGGGGCAAGCCTAGTCCCTGATACTAAACTCTGCTCGCAGTCATACGAGGATTAAGGTTTATTGACCTGAGTATAAAACTTTTCAACATAAAGAGCAGGTGAGTTCAGTTTATCTTCTGGCAAAGTAAAATTGCCCCTGTCCTCCGGCGTTGTAATAGCCCCCGCACGCACCCCGTCAATCAAGCTTCCTATCGACTGAAGATGAGGGCTAGGGTTGCCCAGAAGAAGCTGGCTATACCCAAACTGCCGTGCAAAATGACTTGGCAGATAAGGTTAAAGGAAAGTGTGGTTCCTATCCCTAAGCACCAGATGAGAGGCCTGATAGACTGGAGCCAACGGAATGCTCCAGAAGTCAAGCTCGTAGTGAGTGCTTCCTCATCTACTAAAGTACACCGCACCCACTGCCAGATGGAGGGGACACTCTAAAGAACTCAT
This sequence comes from Iris pallida, assembly GCA_029216955.1. Lineage (NCBI taxonomy): Eukaryota > Viridiplantae > Streptophyta > Magnoliopsida > Asparagales > Iridaceae > Iris > Iris pallida. The sequence goes on from JANAVB010042001.1 coordinate 38,800, forward strand.
AATTCTGTAGGAAGTTCAAAGCCCATCCTACAAGCAGGCACCCCCGGTGAAGGCCCAGTCTGCGTCATTCAACCTCCGAAGAAAGGCATCTCCTGCTCTAAAGAGTCTGCCTTCAGCCCTGCATTCATTAATCTGGGACAGTACAGTACCAGCCATCCTATCAAGTAATAAAAGGGAAGTTCAGTCCTGGCAAAGTCCCTTCTACCATCAGGCGCCACCGCGCTTGCAGTAAAGTCCCGCAAACCTCGTTGGATTGCTCAGACCTCATATGGGAAATAGCCCCTCGGTCTTGCCCTTCGTGATCCTGTGACAGATGAGGAAGTAACAAAGTAACTCTTTGTACACTCCCACCATCTCGGGTTTTCTTTCTCCAGGTCTAAAAGCTCTTCATCAAGGAACGTATTCCTCGTACGGCTCTGTTCCCCAGGGCAGCTTTGATATTGCCTGCATCTCATGTAGAGCCAAACCCATCTCCCGCCCGAGTAAAGAAAGTAGGTGTAATAATTGTAAACTCTACCAACGCGATAAACATAGGCCAATTCACTTTTATGCCATATTGGGTGGCTCTAACGCATAAAACAGGCCGACAGCTTTTAGGGTGTCCTCGTAGGTCGAGAGCACCCATCCCATGAGGTCACTCCAGAATGGGACGGGTATCTCCAACCTTCCATCCGCAGCTTCCCACTCGGATAACGACTCCTTCTTTGACATCATCAGTTGGAGAGGGTCTCGACAGCATAAGGATGAAGATCAGTCGGAACGTCGTTTATTGGCCCAGGGTGCAGCCCCTCGTGAGTAGGATATGGAGCCCTTACACACTTGAAGGTATCTTTTTTTCGGTCACCAGAGTTAAATTGGATCTTGCCAAAGACGACTCCATGAAGTTTAGGGGTCAGATCCCATTTCATCTGTCTCCGAACAACTAAATCGTAAACGCCGATAGAGGGTATTGGCATTCCATATCGGCAACCATATCCTCAGGTCATTCAATCTGCCACCAGAGGGTCCCTTAGACGTTTCGCTCGTCATCCTCAACTCCAACCTGTCACCGAACAGAAAGTACGTCTCTTGAAGTCCGTGCCACTCCGAGCACGAACTTCTCATTGTTCATCATCTGCTTCAGGAACGTCTTGTCATGTTCAAGCATAGCGATCATCCCACTGAAGGCTAGTTTTGGCTGATCTTAGCTTGAACGTTCCTGATCATGGCGGTGGACGAGCTTGAATCCAGAGTCTGGCGGGCAGAGCTGAGAGGAATCCCACCAAGAGCCGGACAACCATGTCAACTGCAAAAACAGAACAAAAAGTCAAAAAACGACTAAGTCCTAAAAAACTTTCTATCGCCTATGAGTTATGCGCCCACAGTGGCCTTGGCGCATAAAATTCCTTCTTGAACATAGAAAGTTTATGTTGTGTCGCATAACATGTTGTAGTAAAAGCAACAAGTATGTTGCGCATGACTCTGTGGGCGCATAAAAATGCTAGACAAGGAAGGTTGCTTTGGGCCCATATCAATATCTATGCGCCCAGCAGATCAGTCTGAGCATCGCCAAATTAACGCTCTGGACTTTGTTTTAAGGATATCGCCTCCCCAGAATGGGGTCTTGTGTCATGACCCCACCCTATTTAGGGGCACGAGTACGTGGGTACGTCCAGCCTACGCCGCAGTACGGTGGTAGAACACTGTAAAGTCATCTAGAATATAGAATCTAAGACACAATAATATAACCTGTCATCTCCGCACGAGGAATATAATCACCACTCAATCCATAAATATAAGGAAGTTAAGCACGATGATAAAGATAAGGATAAAGATGAAGTAAAAGTCTGAAATAGTGCTGAGCCACATCACAAGTTTAGAATCTAAAGACATCACAAATCCCAAATAAATACTACAAGTCTCAGTATCAGCTGGAATATAGTCCAGACAAAAGCTAGCTAAACTAAGTCACTACAGGCGTGCGTCCTCTCGGAGCACTGGGTCCACAGGTTGGTCCTGGTCGTAGGCTCCATCTATGCCAAACCCGTAGTAGGTCGGGCAATCTGAATCTAAATACTCTAAAAATAATGGGGTTATCCTGTCAGGATATGAGCAAGTATAAACACCAACACAGTTCCATGTGAATTGATAAATACTATAAGAGACATTATAAAAAAATATGATGAAGGTCAAACTGGAAGTAAAACTGTAA
>JANAVB010042002.1:0-46131 GCA_029216955.1 Iris pallida
TCTGGAAAGTTCAAAGCTGCACATTTCAACTTTTTCTTCTATGAATTGTATCGCATCGTCTACTCCACTATTTTACCCAAATCCACTTTTAAGGACGATATGACTACCCTTGAAATGTCAGCTTTATATCATATTCGTAAGGGAATTCCATTTTTTGTCCCTAAATATATTCAGATGATGGATCGTTGTCGCGAAAGGCACAGGAACCTTGCTTACATGATGATTCTTTAATCATCTTTAGAATTGACATTGATCTATCCACTTGTGCTCGTGGCTCTGAGCCCAAGTATCTTCAGCTATCTCGTCGTAGCGCAGTTGTTTCTCCTGCTCCTCCTACTTCACCACCTCCACCTCCTCAGGATTACTCTATGTTGTTTGAGGGTCTCCCCAACACTTTTCTGATACAACATACGTAGCTGGATGAGCAACTCTTTGCGAGCGTCTGTGACTGACACATTGAGGGAACGTGAGTTCCAAGATGCTAGTCGATTTCAGGCCCTGGCAAACTCCTTTGTGGATCTGTGTATCGCCTAGACTGGTCTGCATGCAAGTTCTCTTCTACGATATCCCACTGTCTCTGGCTACCGCTATGAGGACAAGGCAGTTCGTCACTTTTTGAGCCCGGTAACGCTTATGACTGGTACCATGGTTTTGGTACTACTCTGTGCCCTTCTCATGGAGCTGGCACTTCTGGAGCTGGTCCTTCTGGACATGGTGGCAACGCTAATCGCGATGACGATGATCACGCTGTTTAGTTGCTGAGGATTTTGATCTAGATATTATTGTATTTGATGATGCTATTTAGCTGCTGGCTCTACAACAGAAGATGATTTATCTGGGTGAGTAGACAAAGACTCATTTTATGATTCGCTTACGCCTAATAAGAATCTGAGTTTTTGATTGAATGTTATAGTTAATAACGAGATAGTAACCATTAAGATTGCTAATACAACGAATAGTATGCTATTAAGAGAAGTCACATGTTGCTATGCTATGAATAAGAAAGAATTAACATGTATGCTAATAAGAAACGATATGATGCCCTATTAAGAAATGAATGTTGCCTTGATCGGTAAGCTGTTGCCATGTTAAATCAAATGAGATGATGTCGTGCTAAATTAGAGATGTGCCTCAAACGAATGAATTTTTGCCATGCTTAATAAGAAGAGAAAAAGATAATGTTTACATGTCCCTGAATAGAGTATGACTAACAAGAGTAGAGTTCATGCTTGTTGATTTCGTGCTTGCTTAAGTAAGATTGTTCATTGTCCCTTGATTGTTGCTATAATATAACGCCCCAGTCCATAATACGTAGGACTAAGTACGTCAACATGCCAGCTGCACGTATACAAGGAATACACCAATATGTGATATCCCCGTATTGGTACATAAGTTGTAAGTAATGATATATGATAAGCCATAATATAATAACTAAATCTCATCCACATCTCAACACAGATAATATAATAAAGTCCACTAAATAAGATAAATGATGATGTCAAATATAGCCGGGTGGACATTCCCACTCCAAACAGCTATGGAAAAATAGTCTCAACTAAATGGAGTCCAACCTCCTCAAACAGCAAGAAAGATGATAAAAGATGTCCAATACTGGTTCAGATAATAAAGAATAAAAACTAAGTATGAGCGGGAGATGCCTCGTCACCGATGTATGATGAATCCAATGCTGCACCGTACTCCTCGGGATAGTCATGCTCGTCTAATCCTGGAGAGATCACCAGGTCCTCAGAGGGACGTAACCAGATACAGAAAAACATGCCAAAGTAACTGAATGTGTAAAATATACAACTATGACCCTACAGGATCTCCTAACCGTCTATGTGAGATGCACTTTGAGGACAACGTTCTACGCAGGGGCTGTAGGATCAGCAGAGTAATAAAGAGTGGCAGTAAGTAGCGCTCATCCGAGTCACTATCGGCCAGGGGCAGAAAGTAGCGCTCATACGAGTCACTATCGGACCACAAAGTGTGTAAAAATAATATAGCCCCTACGCTAGTAGCTGTCCCCTCCCCCCAAATGCTCATGTCCAAGATGTATCCACAGCCTGTCCAGTTGGCAACTGCTATGGCTTCTAACTCAACACACTAATAGAAATTACCTCATATCCACCGCACGACCCATACGTATCGATAGCCAGTCGAATACGCAGGCCCGTGTCCTATATGAACTCACTCATCCCGTGATACACATGTGTCAGGCCATAGGAGATATGAGAATATCCCACATACATAAGGTGGTCGTCTAACTCTAGGTCGACATGTAAATAGAAATAAAATAACGAAAACGACTAAACCTAGTCGTCCGCACCCAAGTGTGACTTGGACGCCCAATATAAACAAATGACAAATAAGAGAAAAAAATATGCAATAATAAATATACTGAAAATAAATGAGCACAATCAGAATATATGACAAGGTATACTTGCCTGTGGTGCGAGGAGGGCAATCCAAGAGTAGCAAGCGTCAGCACAAAACTCACAAATCACAGATGACTCCAGATGCTGAAAGAAACATCAAAAATATCTTGATGAAAAGATATACCTAGGAAACGCCTGTCCAAAAGTCCAATTCTGGAACAGGGGCAAAATCGTAATTTCAGATCAAAACGATGTCCGTCGTTGGATCCGCTTCGTACCGAAACATGTGCCAAAGTCTATGGTCTCTAAAATCGTCAAACTATAGTCCACAGATTCAGTTTGGGGAGAGGAACTCAACGGTATGTCCAGTTTTGGATTTCGATGAGCCGTAACAAAATCGCCCGTTAGATTGGGTCGCAAACCCTCCAAATTTTGGCGCTCCGATCAACCTTCTCAGAATCGAACCAAACTTGGCATGTCGGACCAAAATTTCGATTCGGACCTGTTGGAGCAAGTTTTGTCTCGAATCGACGACTGTACACGAAGTTAGGGCAAGGTTTGCAAATTGGCGATACAGGGGTATCTTGGGATACTGACGGATTTCGTCGCAACACATGCGACAAAACTGAGTTCCGCCAGTTCCCACACGTCAGCAACGTCCATACGCGCCTTTCATTGCATATAGCACGTGACCACGTTGCTCGGTTTCTAGAGGCGCACGCCGTATCGAGAAATTTCTAAGTTTTACTATTTTAAAAAATCAGTTTTTTGTCAAACTTTAACGTCGAATTAATTTATGCATAGAACTCGAAACGCAGATCTGAAAGTTGCCTTTTAATCCCGGTTATGTTAACTACAACTATCTTCAATTAGTTTCTCGGTAATCCTAGTATTCTGTTCGAAAATCGGCTTCTAAGTTGTGGTTTTGCATCCTCCTATCACAGTTTTCCGAGCAGTTTTTGCTCAAGTTCGTGTAAATTTTCTACACGATCTAGTGTGTAGTTTCGAATCTCCCTGTAGGGAGTCGAAGAGGGTTATACTGTCTTCGTCTGTGAGGTGGTAGTTCAAAAATCATTGAGAGATAGAGAATTAAATCATGAAAGTTTGTACCTGTGATCGGCCAAAACATAGTACCCTCTGTTTCTAGGCGGTCGGCCTGCCCTCCTCAGTGATGCCGCCGTCGGCAGCGGTGTTCAGCGTTCAGGATGGGGCGTACGAACGTGGGTGGCTCCTGTGCTCGTGCGAGGTCAGTTGGAGTTTCGATGAGAATTTCGTATTTAACCCTATTTGACCGATGGAATATATACCAAGATTTAAATCCTAATTTGGGATCAATCCAATCTGTTTTCGGCTTGGATTTTGAGTCAAAGTGGTGGAGAATCCCCTAAGGGATATAGGGAAATTTTCCTAAGAATTTAGGATGAAGATTTGATGGGAAATCAAATCTTCATTTCTGTATTTTTCTTTCTTTCGGCCGAGAGCCCGGCTCGGGTTTGGTAGCACTGTAGCAATTGCTACAGTGTGGTTTTGTTTTATTTATTTCGGCCGAGAGCCCCCGGCTCGGGTCTTGGTAGGCACTGTAGCAATTGCTACAGTGTCGGGTTTTGTTTTTATTTATTTTTTTAACATTCATATATATATATATATATATATTATATTATATATATATATATATATATATATATATATATATATATATATATATATATATATAATATATATATATATATAATATATATATATATATATATATTTATTTATTTATATTTATATATAAAAATCCTATAATTGTAATTAAGTATCAAAAAATTTGTAATAATTGTAGGCTTTATTTAGTAGCACTTAAAAAATATCATGCACACAATCACACATATTATATATATATATATATATATATACTATATATATATATATATATATATATATATATATATATATATATATATATATATATATATATATATACATACATATATACCAATTTACCTCTTTAATTCTAAATAATATAGCAAAAAAAAAAATTTTAAAGCACTAAAATAGTTAGAAAATATGGGGGTTTACATCCTGCCCAACTTGAAGAAATTTTGTCCATGAAATTAAACTAAGGTCGGGGGATCAATGCAATGCAAGAAAATTGATAATAATTTAAGAGCTTAATGCAAGGCATACTTCGTCTTCGAACAATTGCGGATAGCAATTTCGGATGTCGTCTCCGTGCTCCCAAGTAGACTCCCCTAGTGAGTGATGCTTCCATGCCACGCGAACCAATGGAATAGATTGATTCCGCAACACCTTCACTCGGCGATCGAGGATACCTACTGGTTGCTCTTCGTACGACAAACTCGATCCATCTGTGATCTCGGAGTGATCAAGCACATTATTGCTGTCCGCCACGTACCTCCTCAGCTGAGATACATGGAATACGTCATGCACTCCCTCCAGCGACGGCGGCAAGGCCAATTTATATGTAACCTCTCCAACCCGTTCTAAAACATCGAAAGGCCCGATGTACCTTGGACTCAACTTGCCACGTCCTCTGAATCGAATCGTGCCCCTAGTGGGGGATATCTTCAAGAACACATGGTCGCCCTCTTTGAACTCCAAGGGACAACGACGATTATCTGCCCACTGCTTCTGACGATCCTGCGCTGCTCGCAGGTGGCCCTAAATTTTTTTCACTGTCTCCATTGTGCTCGAGACTAACTCGGGACCTAATAGCTGTCGCTCTCCTATGTCGCACCAACAAACAGGAGACCGACACTTCCTACCATACAATGCTTCAAATGGAGCCATTTGAATGCTCGCTTGATAGCTATTATTGTAGGAAAACTCAACAAGATGAAGATGGTCCTCCCATGAACCGCCAAAGTCAAGCATGCACGCTCTCAACATATCCTCTAGCGTCTGAATGGTATGCTCAGACTGGCCGTCTGTCTGCAGATGGTACGCCGTGCTAAACTTCAATTAGGTGCCCAAACTCTCTTGCATGCTCCTCCAAAAGTGCGAGGTAAATCTCGAGTCATGGTCCGACACAATACTAACAGGCACACCGTGTAATCTCACAATCTGCTCCATATACATCTTTGCCAATACCTCTATCGACTAGCCCACTCTAAAAGGTAAGAAATGGACTGACTTCGTAAGTCTATCTACAATCATCCACACTGCGTTACATCCCCTAGGACTCTGAGGAAAACCCGTGACAAAATCCATAGTAATGTGCTTCCATTTCCACTCGGGAATGGGTAGCGGCTGTAATAGTCCAGTTGTCCTCTGGTGATCTGCCTTCACTTGTTGACATACCAGGCACTTGGCAACGAAACGATCTATCTTCCGCTTCATTCCGTGCCACCAATAATACTGTCGTAAGTCGCGGTACATCTTGGTTCCTCCGGGATGAATAGAGTAAGTCGAACTATGAGCCTCTGCCCTTAGCTCCTACCGTAGCTCTCCATTAGGAACATAGATACGATCACCACATCATAATGTCCCATCGGGATGGATCCTCAATCCCGTCTGCTCTCCTGCTTCAGTCCTCTCTCTGAGCCGTCGAAATCTAGCATCAGTGGGCAATGCTACCTTGATGCGCTCTAACAATGATGATTACACTTGGAGGTTGGCTAATACGCCATCGGCTCCAGGAAATACTACCTCAATACCAAGCTGCTCCAAGTCTCTAATCAACTCCTTCTGTGTAGTCAAAAAGTGTGCCATGGGCTTACGGCTTAATGCGTCTGCCATGACATTAGCCTTGCCCGGATGATAATGTAGCTCGATCTCGTAATCCTTCATCAACTCCAACCAACGTTGATGTCGCATATTCAACTCTTTTTGTGTGAACACGTACTTGAGGCTCTTATGATCAGTGTAGATATCAACCTTCTCCCCGTACAAGTAGTGTCTCCATAGCTTCAAAGCAAAGATAACCGTTGTAAGCTCTAGATCGTGGGTCGGGTAATTCTTCTCGTGCACCCTCAACTATCACGATGCATAGGCTACTACACGACCGTGCTGCATCAATACACATCCTAATCCTTTTCCGGATGCGTCACTGTCGATCACAAAAGCTCCCGGGCCCGATGGTAGTGTCAAGATTGGTGCTGTGGTCAATCGCTTCTTCAACTCGTCAAATGCGACATGACACTCGTCTGTCCATACAAACTCCTGATCCTTGCAAGTTAATCGAGTCATAGGCCCCGCTATTCGAGAGAAATCTTCTACGAACTGTCGGTAGTAACCCGTAAGTACGAGGAAACTTCTCACCTCAGAAGCTGATATGGGAGCGGGCCATGATTTGACTGCTGTGATCTTCTCTGGGTCCACTGATATACCATCACCCGTAACAACATGACCAAGAAATGATACCTCCTTGAGAAAGAAATCACACTTGCTAAGCTTTGCAAAGAGTCTATCATTCCTCAATGTTCCCAAAACTATCCGTAGATGCTGCTCATGCTCCTCTTGACTCTTGGAGTAAATCAAGATATCATCTATAAAGACTACTACAAATTTGTCCAAGTACTGGTGAAAGATCTTGTTCATTAAATTTATGAAGACTGCGGGAGCATTGGTCAAACCGAAAGGCATAACCAAGAACTCATAGTGTCCATACCATGATCGAAAAGCCGTCTTTGCAATATCTTCCTTCCGAACCTTCAATTGGAGATAGCCTGATCGTAAGTCAATCTTGGAGAATACTTTTGCTCCACTCAGTTGATCAAATAGATCGTCTATACGCGGCAATGGATACTTGTTCTTCACTGTCACTGTATTCAATGCTCTGTAGTCGATGCATATGCGCACGGTCTCATCTTTCTTAGGAACAAAAAGAACGGGTGCTCTCCATGGTGATGTACTGGGACGAATAAAGCCCTTCACTAATAAGTCATCAATCTGCGTCTTCATCTCTACCAACTCTTTGGGTGCTAGTCAGTAAACTCGAGATGAAATAGGTTCGGATCCCGAAATAAGCTCAATAGAAAATTCAATGTCTCGGTCAGTGGCAGTTCTAGCAATTTTTCGGGGAATACATCCTCGAACTCGGTGGTGATAGGGTGCTGAGGGTGTCCTGCATCATCATGTGAGTCCCCGATAGAGGTGCATCGTTCTTCAAGGCTTCTTCTTTGGTGAACTCGAACTCCGTATCACTCGGGGGTCTAAAGACGATACTGCCCCTGTGACAGTCAATGAGAGCGAAATTCTGGCTCAACCAGTCCATTCCGAGAACCACATCGAATGTCGATATCGAAAATACAAGAAGTCGTGCTTTCATCTCTCTACCATTTATCACTACAGGACAATCTCTACAAACACCACTAACAGGTACCACTCCTCCTTCAATAACGATTCTAATGTTTTTAGATAAAGATGACATGGGTATACTGTGTCTAGTGGCAAATCTAGTGGCTATGAATGAATGAGTGGCTCCAGTGTCATATAATGTGATGGCAAAAAATGATGCAACTAAAACCATACCTGCAATGTCGTCTACCTCGGTTCTGTCTCCTCTGCAGCCAATGCAAAATCCTTCCCAACTCTCCAGTTGCCCGTCTGTGCTTTAGCCTGCTGAAATTGGGCTGCCTGAGGGGGTAAAGGTGGTCGTGGTGCTCCTGGTCCCGCAATCGCTGGCCTCTGCTACTGGTTTTGTGGAGCGTTCCTATAAAATAGGCAATCTCTGGTCTGGTGCTGGTTCGACCCACAAGCTAAACAGTGTCCCAGCCGGCGTCTGTGTCACGACCCGCACCCACCGTGAGGGTACGAGTACGTAACAGTCCAGCCTACGCCGCAGTGTCGGCGGTAGAACACTGTTCTAGGTCATGAACTATAACTAACACAATATACAATAATCTCCAACTGGAGGCCATTCACAGAAGGTACAACTCAATCACAATCTAGAGATAGAATATGGCACGATAAAATAGATAAGAAACTCCTCAACTGAGGCACAACAGAATGAAATAACATAAGTTAACAACTACTAGTCTCAACATCTCAAATTATACAACTCTGAAAATAAGGACAACAACTAAACATGAAAAAGAAACAATCTAAACTATCTAAACTATACAAGGGGTATCATCCTCAGCAGCTGCCTGAACCTCCCCAGGGGTCCAGGTCGCGAGTGTCATCTAGGCAAGCTCCAAAGTAAGGGGTGCAGGGTTCCTCATCATCCTCTGTAAAATTTTCAACAGGTCCAGTCAGGACGGGAGCGAGTACAATACATCTCATGCAGATCATAACAGGTTAGAGAATATAAACATGCAAGAGAGTACGATACATAAAACTGAAAGAAAGTACATGATGTAAACAGAGAGAGAAATGTAATAGAAATATCTACTATAAGTAGGGAGCTACCAGTGACTAGTGATTTAGAGTACAAAGTCGACATGTGAACGGCTTAATTTGCACATGGCTATACTAAAGAGGCGTACATGGCTATTCTACTTTGGAATTGTTCACATGACTATTTATACTCCGCCATATCCCAATCAATACACAAGGATCCAGACAAGTTATGTTACGTACATGGTTTTCACATGAAGCCCATAAATGGGTGCACATGAAGTATACATGAGAGCTCATACAAGAGTGCACATGAAGTTCACATGGGGGCCCATAAATGGGTGCACATGAAATTCACATGAAGGCTCATAAATGAGTGCACATAAAGTATAGGTTATACATGAGATACATGGGAAACATGATCGATCATGAGAGCGCATGAGAGTACACGAGCATGCATGAACGAGCATGAAGCACATGAGAAACATGAATAACATGAGAGCGAGGGATACATGATGTACACGAAACACATGACATGATGTATCCGATGCTCCCGAGGGGGATAACATCTCAATGTAGGGATCCATATAGTACCAATCCGTGATAATATCGTGGCAGCATCAAATAAGGTAAACTATAGCAGGAATATAATTCTAAGCAAGTTATAAAATGATCAGAGAATGTACTCGCCTGGTATCTGAATGTCTGAAGTAAATGTACTGTCCGAGATGAGGTACCTGACTCCTAGTTAGAGCAACACAAGTCAAGATGTATACAGGGGATGATAAATGTAATCTACAATGCATCTGCATGCTGTCTAGGTCAAACTCAACTAAAGTCAACACTTGGTCAACTCTAGTCAACCATACTAGTCAAACTAGGTCAACTAGGTCAAGTCCCAGCCCAAACAAGTCTCACTAGGCCTAACCAAGCCTAGTCTAGCAATCACATACAATCACAAGGCTATACAAGCCAACACAAGCACACATCAAGGGCACATCATATTCATGCATATTCAACATTATATATATATATATATATATATATATATATATATATATATATATATATATATAACCCAACCTTATCTCATATACCCAATAATGTGTATACAGTATTACAGAGATACCATATGCATGATTCAAAGAACCAAGGGTAAAATGAGCTAAGGCTAGCCCTCACTCATAGCCCTATATAACTTACCCTCAAAAACCCATAATCCTAAACACACTGCATATAGCATATCCTAACATATATGTATACACATATCAGTAATTGGACCAACACAAGGCAGGACAGTAGTGGCATGTGTGCAATGGCAGTGTGTGGTACATGGACAATATGAAAGGCTCAAAAGCCTGAACATATAAGGAATGAATGCAGTACAATGGGGCAGTGTATGCATCTAATACATGGCTAATATGGATGAGGGATATGCAGATAAGTGGGATGAGGGTGAGGTGTGACTGTCCTGTGTACAGGACCCATAACAGTGTGTGTAGTGACAGGAATAAAGAGGAACCTGTGTGTGTGAGTGTATAGGTTGTGTGTATGTATAGAGGTGGTACATGTGAGATTGTGGGTGTGTGTGTGAACCCAGGAAACCCAAGGACAGGAAAACAGTGTGCAGGAAACCATATCTGCAGGGAAGAATGTGTGCAGGAAAATATAAAATAGGGTGTACAATGTGTGTGTGTTTGCAATATGATAGAGTGTTAGAATTCAGGGAATGTCCTGTGTACATTCTTAGGTTTTAACATATGTGTATCACTAGCTGTTTGGGTGTGGCAAATCAGTGGTGTAGAGTGTGACAGGAAATCAAATGTGTCTTGTGTGTATGCATCTCATGAAATTGAAAGCCAAAAGCAATTAAAAAGACAAACTCGAGCCTAGCATGCCCTAACATTATATCAAATTTCCCCATAAATCAATAACAGGAAATCATAGCAGTATACATGTATTCAGTCATCTCAAATCCTGATCAATGTGTAATTCGAAAAGGAAATGAACTAATCTAACAATGCCTAACTCAATGTTCAAGAATTAACATAAAGTAATTGAATTAACCATGGCAAATTTAACACTAAACTCAGTGTAAATTAGGAATTAAATATCAGAATTTAGGACTGTCTATGTATCAGTTTTAAAACAAAAAATCAAATGACAGTGAATACGAATGAAATCAATTTGACATTTAATGAATAGGAGTTACATTCAATCCCAGTTTTCATGTTCAATCTAACATTCAAAACAAATTTTCCAAATTCAAATCAACTCACTTCTCATGTTTCAATCTAACCTTCAAACAAATTTTCAAGTTCAAATCAAATCTCAGTTACAAATCCCAGGTTTCAGATTTACATATAGGAAGTTAGTCAGTCATTTAAGATCGAACCTATATAGCAAAACAATATGTCAAAAACCCGAATCAATATCTCAACCAATACAACATCCACAATTTCAAATCACAAAACCAAGGTAAGGTAGAACTCAATGAAATCTAGGATTTAGCATTCGATTTACATACCCGAATACTAAATCATTGCTACTCGACAATTAGAAACCTCAAGCCAGCTCGAAATGAAACTAGAAAAGAACAAATGAGAAATCCGAACTTTAGTTCAAAACTGGAACAACATAGTTTCTACTTCAACTAATTTTTGAAATCCAAAATCAGATCGAAATCTCAATGAATCAATGCTAACATGAATTCCTAACCTGCAACTTAACTCAGACCTAGAATAGGATCGAACTTTATAAATTAATCATTCAAAAAATCCGTTAAATACAAATCAGTCAATGAGTATCAGTCCATCCATTTAACAGCCCAAACCATATTCAAAATTTCATTCTAGATCAAACAACTAAATCAAACATGTAAAACCTATCAAGCATGAACCAATAAACATGTAGGATTAACAATAATACTTAAAAATATCAATTTAAATGGGTTAAAATGAAATGAACTCAGGAATACACAAACTGAATACTGCGTATCAGTTCAAAGAGGAATTTCACATTCGAATGAACAAAACACATTTATATGCTAAACCAAGAGTGGGTAATTAACTAAGCATGTGTACACGTGTCTTGTGTGTCCTCACGTGTCCAGGAAACACGACACAGGCGTGTCTAACACGATACAAACACATGGAGTGCACCCAGTGTTGCACAGTGTCGTGCACACATGCACGTGTCTGTAGAATATGACACAGGACACGTGGGGTCTCGTGGTCATACCCACGTGCAGCCCACGTGTCAGGCTACACATAGGACCCAACACGACATGACCACGTCGTGTCCAGAGTGGACATGATTCGCATATCAGTATGCGAAACAGACTAAACGTGCGCACGCGTGTGACCAGTGCGCATGACTTCGCGTGTCCGACACGACTCCGTTGGATACGAGGCTTGGAGGACAGGTTCGTAGACACTGCCCCCTCCTCTCAGTCCAAGCACGGCCCGCCACGTGGCCTGTGCACTGAACACGAGCCCCCGAGTAGCAGGGGAAACCCTGGCCGCGCGTGGGGCTGTGTCCACGAGTCCAGTGCGACTCGGACACGGCTCGAAGTCACCTTATTCGTGTAAAATCACAACATGAAGAACAAATTTTCTATTCAAAAATATTTTGGAAATAGCAAAATCTATCCATTGAGACATTAGGTCGAACACCTAAATAGCCTATTGTTACATGTCCGATACGGACACGTATCCGATACAGGTTGGGTTCAAATCCTACCCGAAGCTAAAGGGGACCTAGGGCTATGCATCCATGATGATAAACCAATAGTTTAAATGAAGAATGAGGTATTTACCAATGGGTGTCTCGAGCTCAAAAAACTGTCAAAGTGCAGTCCCTTCTACTGTAGCCCGAGCACTGTGGATTCCCCAAATCAGTATTCTAACTCCATGTACAGCAAGAAGGTGATGGTTAGGTCACAATGCAAGAAGTTTGGTTGAAAAAGGATGAGGAATGGAGAAGTTATTGAGAAATGAAGTTGAGCTCACCTTGTTCTTGAAAAGAGAGAGAATGAACAAGGAGGCAATGATTTTGGAGGGATTAAATAGGCTCACCTAGGGTTTTGGGCTGGCCACTTCTAGGGTTTTGGGATCCCATCCAATGGTCACCCTCACATCATGTCAAATCGATAGCTAGGATGGAACCTAGGTTTCAATGCTAGTCTCAACTAACTATAACTAGCTAGTCTAACTTGATCATTCTAACCAATGAATAGTCATGACTAACCCAAGCTAACTAACCCTAGTCTAGGCCATGTCTAATCTGGTTTAGGGCTAAACTTCTAGGTTAAGGACTAACATAACACATAGCAATATTTAATTAATAATAAATTCACATGCATCCCAATAAATTCTAATAAATTCTATTAAATTCAAATAAATTAAAATTGACCCAAATACCCTTAGGCTAAAAATGATATATGAAACACCCTAATCACATGGCTAGGCTCTAGGTCAAGCTGTCTCTAGGGTTATACTAGCAAGACACCAAATCATAAGTCATGATTTTTAATAGTTTAAAAATGATTAAAAATCACCAAAAATCATAATATGAAATAAATATCAATAATTATAATTATAATTATAAAATTTCAAAATTACCCTCATCTGGAAAACTGGGTGTTACAATCCTACCCACCTTAGAAAAATTTCGTCCTCGAAATTAAGATGATCGCACCCCCTTCTAGGTCAAACATAGTCAAGGGCCAATCACTAGTCAATTTCTCAACATCCAAGTACTTGGTCATCAACTAGTCAACTTCTTAGGGTTTTACCAATGCTAGCTGCCTAGGTGTTGGCAACTAAGGATTAGCAAAAGAGAAACTCTATAATAGACTAACACTTAACTTTCCAATCCTATCAAGTCACCCATAACTAAGTACCCATAATCTAAGCACACAAATCCCAAATACCATATATACATAAGCTGAAGAACAACAACCCATTACATATATCCTAAGTATATTGTCTATATATCCATACATATATAACTGATCATCAAGGGTTAAAGTAGACTAAACTTATAAGGAACTGAACAAATGCTCAGAAATTAAGCTAAGGATGAATGGTCTGAAACATCGATGTAGGCAAAAGGAAATGATGCTAAGGAGATTGAATTTATAAGAAAAATGACATGACATCTAGTGAAGGGTCTGCACACTGCCTATAAAGGTTGATCTATCATGCCTGATCTCATCACAAGGGGAACTTAACTAAAATAGAAAACTGAACCAATATAGGCTAAACAACATGTCTATAAATCTATACAACAATGGCCTATAGATACCAACCAACCCATATCCCATATGCCAATACCATCTGCAATCTATCTATATATATATAGATATCTCAGTCTTAGGTGAACTACAACTATACTCAAGGACAGGCTCTGGTTATCGGTGCCTTATTAGAAAAGATAAGGGAAATAATAATAAATCATCAAGGCCGTAAGGCATACTAACATCCTATATGAAAATCGATAGGTATTATAAATAACAGAAAAATTATCTACAATGGGTTACTATTCTAATACCAATGCTAACTATCATCTCTAGGGTACAGACACTCTACAAGTCATCATGTCATTACACTATGAAAGAACTACATATGAATAAGCTATACAAAACCAAAATATCCATACTCCTAAATTATTTGATGATGGAATACAACTTATAACAACAGAAGGGTACGATAGAGATGATATGTTTAAAAACCTTCTCAAGATACAGTCTGATAATCATATGTGTCTGTCCAAAATCATGTTACTCAGAGCCCTCGCCATGCCAGTAAGCAAGGCTGCGATAAACAATAGATTCCATAACTGGGACATGCACCTCTATAATCATGTCGTCTAAAATTCTCGCTATGTCGACTACTATATCTGCGAGAAATTCCAAATCTCATAACCAAGATACGTACATCCGAAGTCAGGTCTCTATGTTTCTGCCACGCCAGCTAATATGGCTGCGATAAACTACAGGTTCCATAATCAAGTAGATATTTTACCATCCGTGGTATTCCCGTCAACATATGTTATCAGAAAATATTGTAACTCAGGCCATAAAATTCATCTCGATAGGAAGATCAAAATCAACAACGATCCATCGAAATCAAATTCAATAATCAAGGAGTGAGAGCGAACAAAACAAGGGAAAAAATTTCAAATTGAAGTTTAAATAAGATTCTCAAGGGTCGTCCCAGGAATCTCTCAAAGAATCCTAACTGTGATTGAGTACCTTCAAAAATATATCCTAATCCTACTGCAGGCTGTAGTAATGCTCTAGTTCGAATATCACTACACAAACTAAACCTGCATGGGCTACCACTAAAAACGTGTCACGACCCGCACCCACCGTGAGGGTACGAGTACGTAACAGTGCCCAGCCTACGCTGCAGTGTCGGCGGTAGAACGATGTTCTAGGTCATGAACTATAACTAACACAATATAGAATAATCTCCAACTAGAGGCTAATCACAGAAGGTACAACTCAATCACAATCTAGAGATAGAATATGGCACGATGAAATAGATAAGAAACTCCTCAACTGAGACACAACAGAATGAAATAACATAAGTTAACAACTAATAGTCTCAATATCTCAAATTATACAACTCTAAAAATAAGGACAACAACTAAACATGAAAAAGAAACAATCTAGACTATCTAGACTATCTAAACTATGCAAAGGGTATCATCCTCAGCAGCTGCCTGAACCTCCACAGGGGTCCAGGTCGCGAGTGTCATCTAGGCAAGCTCTAAAGTAAGGGGTGCAGGGTTCCTCATCATCCTCTGTAAAATTTTTAACAGGTCCAGTCAGGACGGGAGCGAGTACAATACATCTCACGCAGATCATAACAGGTTAGAGAATATAAACATGTAAGAGAGTACGATACATGAAACTGAAAGAAAGTACATGATGTAAACATAGAGAAAACTGTAATAGAAATATCTACTATAAGTAGAGAGCTACCAGTGACTAGTGATTTAGAGTACAAAGTCGACATGTGAACGGCTTGATTTGCACATGGCTATACTAAAGAGGCGTACATGGCTATTCTACTTTGGAATTGTTCACATGACTATTTATACTCTTCCATACCCCCAATCAATACACAAGGATCCAAACAAGTTATGTTACGTACATGGTTTTCATATGAAGCCCATAAATGGGTGCACATGAAGTATACATGAGAGCTCATACATGAGTGCACATGAAGTTCATATGGGGGCCCATAAATGGGTGCACATGAAATTCACATGAAGGCTCATAAATGAGTGCACATAAAGTATAGGTTATACATGATAAACATGGGAAACATGACCGATCAAGAGAGCACATGAGAGTATACGAGCATGCATGAACGAGCATAAAGCATATAAGAAACATGAATAACATGAGAGCGAGGAATACATGATGTACACGAAACACATGACATGATGTATCTGATGCTCCCGAGGGGGATAACATCTCAATGTAGGGATCCATATAGTACCAATCCGTGATAATATCGTGACAGCATCAAATAAGGTAAACTAGAGCAGGAATATAATTCTAAGCAAGTTATAAAATGATCAGAGAATGTACTCGCTTGGTATCTGAATGTCTGAAGTAAATGTACTGTCCGAGATGAGGTACCTGACTCCTAGTTAGAGCAACACAAGTCAAGATGTATACAGGGGATGATAAATGTAATCTACAATACATCTGCATGCTGTCTAGGTCAAACTAGACTAAAGTTAACACTTGGTCAACTCTAGTCAACCACACTAGTCAAACTAGGTCAAGTCCTAGTCCAAATAAGTCTAACAAGTCTCATTAGGCCTAACCAAGCCTAGTCTAGCAATCACACACAATCACAAGGCTATACAAGCCAACACAAGCACACATCAAGGGCACATCATATTCATGCATATTCAACATTATATATATATATATATATATATATATATATATATATATATATATATATATATATATATATATAACCCAACCTTATCTCATATACCTAATAATGTGTATACAGTATTACAGAGATACCATATGCATGATTCAAAGAACCAAGGGTAAATGAGCTAAGGCTAGCCCTCACTCATAGCCCTATATAACTTACCCTCAAAAACCCATAATCCTAAACACACTGCATATAGCATATCCTAACATATATGTATACACATATCAGTAATTGGACCAACACAAGGCAGGACAGTAGTGGCATGTGTGCAATGGCAGTGTGTGGTACATGGACAATATGAAAGGCTCAAAAGCCTGAACATATAAGGAATGAGTGCAGTACAATGGGGGCAGTATATGCATCTAATACATGGCTAATATGGATGAGGGATATGCAGATAAGTGGGATGAGGGTGAAGTGTGACTGTCCTGTGTACAGGACCCATAGCAGTGTCTGTAGTGACAGGAATAAAAAGGAACCTGTGTGTGTGAGTGTATAGGTTGTGTGTGTGTGTGTGTATAGAGGTGGTACATGTGAGATTGTGGGTGTGTGTGTGAACCCAAAAAACCCAAGGACAGGAAAACAGTGTGAAGGAAACCATATCTGCAGGGAAGAATGTGTGCAGGAAAATATAAAACAGGGTGTACAATGTGTGTGTGTTTGCAATATGATAGAGTGTTCGAATTCAGGGAATGTCCTGTGTACATTCTTAGGTTTTAACATGTGTGTATCACTAGCTATTTGGGTGTGGCAAATCAGTGGTGTAGAGTGTGACAGGAAATCAAATGTGTCTTGTGTGTATGCATCTCATTAAATGGAAAGCCAAAAGCAATTAAAAAGACAAACTCGAGCCTAGCATGCCCTAACATTATATCAAATTTCCCCATAAATCAATAACAGGAAATCATAGCAGTATACATGTATTCAGTCATCTCAAATCCTGATCAATGTGCAATTCGAAAAAGAAATGAACTAATCTAACAATGCCTAACTCAATGTTCAAGAATTAACATAAAGTAATTGAATTAACCATGGCAAATTTAACACTAAACTCAGTGTAAATCAGGAATTAAATATCAGAATTTAGGACTGCCTATGTATCAGTTTTAAAACAGGAAATCAAATGACAGTGAATAGGAATGAAATCAATTTGACATTCAATGAATAAGAGTAACATTCAATCCCAGTTTTCATGTTCAATCTAACATTCAAAACAAATTTTCCAAATTCAAATCAACTCACTTTTCATGTTTCAATCTAACCTTCAAACAAATTTTCAAGTTCAAATCAAATCTCAGTTACAAAACCCAGGTTTTAGATTTACATATAGGAGCTCAGTTTTCAGTCATTTAAGATCGAACCTATATAGCAAAACAATATGTCAAAAACCCGAATCAATATCTTAACCAATACAACATCCACAATTTCAAATCACAAAACCAAGGTAAGGTGGAACTCAATGAAATCTAGGATTTAGCATTCGATTTACATAGCCGAATACTAAATCATTGCTACTCGACAATTAGAAACCTCAAGCCAGCTCGAAATGAAACTGGAAAAGAACAAATGAGAAATCTGAACTTTAGTTCAAAACTGGAACAACATAGTTTCTACTTAAACTAATTTTTGAAATCCAAAATCAGATCGAAACCTCAATGAATCAATGCTAACATGAATTCCTAACCTCCAACTTAACTCAGACCTAGAATAGGATCGAACTTTGTAAATTAATCATTCAAGAAATCCTTTAAATACAAATCAGTCAATGAGTATCAGTCCATCCATTTAACAGCCCAAACCGCATTCAAAATCCCATTCTAGATCATACAACTAAATCAAACATGTAAAACCTATCTAACATGAACCGATAAACATGTAGGATTAACAATGATTTTTAAAAATATCAATTTAAATGGGTTAAAATGAAATGAACTCAGGAATTCACAAACTGAACACTGCGTATCAGTTTAAAGAGGAATTTCACATTCGAATGAACAAAACACATTAATATGCTAAACCAAGAGTGGGTAATTAACTAAGCATGTGTACACGTGTCTTGTGTGTCCTCACGTGTCCAAGAAACACGACACAGGCGTGTCTAACACGATGCAAACACATGGGGTGCAACCAGTGTTGCACAGTGTCGTACACACGTGTACGTGTCTGTAGAACACGACACAGGACACGTGGGGTCTCGTGGTCATACCCACCTGTAGCCCACGTGTCAGGCTACACATAGGATCCAACACGACATGACCACATCGTGTCCAGAGTGGACACGACTCGCGTATCAGTACGCGATACAGACTGAACGCGCGCACGTGTGTGACCAGTACGCGTGACTTTGCGTGTCCGATACGACTCCGTTGGATACGAGGCTTGGGGGACAAGTTCGCAGACACTGCCCCCTCCTCTCAGTCCAAGCACGGCCCGCCACGTGGCCTGTGCACTGAGCACGAGGCCCCGAGTAGCAGGAGAAACCCTGGCCGCGCACGGGGCTGTGTCCACGAGTCCAGTGCGACTCGGACACGGCTCGAAGTCACCTTATTCGTGTAAAATCACACAAGCAACATGAAGAACAAAGTTTCTATTCAAAAATATTTTGGAAATAGCAAAATCTATCCATTGAGACATTAGGTCGAACACCTAAATAGCCTACCGTTACGTGTCCGATACGGACACGTATCCGATACAGGTTGGGTTCAAATCCTACCCGACGCTAGAGGGGACCTAGGGCTATGCATCCATGATGATAAACCAATAGATTAAATGAAGAATGAGGTATTTACCAATGGGTGTCTCGAGCTCAAAAAACTGTCAAAGTGCAGTCCCTTCTACTGTAGCCCGAGCGCTGTGGATTCCCCAAATCAGTATTCTACCTCCATGTACAGCAAGAGGATGATGGTTAGGTCACAATGCAAGAAGTTTGGTTGAAAAAGGATGAGGAATGGAGAAGTTATTGAGAAATGAAGTTGAGCTCACATTTTTCTTGAAAAGAGAGAGAATGAACAAGGAGGCAATGATTTGGAAGGGATTAAATAGGCGCACCTAGGGTTTTGGGCTGGCCACTTCTAGGGTTTTGGGATCCCATCCAATGGTCACCCTCACATCATATCAAATCGATGGCTAGGATGGAACCTAGGTTTCAATGCTAGTCTCAACTAACTATAACTAGCTAGTCTAACTTGATCATTCTAACCAATGACTAGTCATGACTAACCCAAGCTAACTAACCCTAGTCTAGGCCATGTCTAATCTGGGTTAGGGCTAAACTTCTAGGCTAAGGACTAACATAACACATAGCAATATTTAATTAATAATAAATTCACATGCATCCTAATAAATTCTATTAAATTCAAATAAATTAAAATTGACCCAAATACCCTTAGGCTAAAAATGATATATGAAACACCCTAATCACATGGCTAGGCTCTAGGTCAAGCTGTCTCTAGGGTTACACTAGCAAGACACCAAATCACAAGTCATGATTTTAAATAGTTTAAAAATGATTAAAAATTACCAAAAATTATAATATGAAATAAATATCAATAATAATAATTATAATTACAAATTTTTAAAATTACCCTCATCTGGAAAACTGGGTGTTACAGTCTGTAATCTCGATGAATATGTCCAACTTTGCCACAGTAATGGCAAGTAGCCTTCTCATGTGTCTGGTATGGCCCGGTCCTCTGCTGATGTTGAGTGTGGGAGGACGTCTCACTGGCCCTCCTGTAGTGGTCTTAGTTGTTCCTATAGTCGATGGAACTCGTCGATTTGCCTTCTTGCTTATGGCCTCTTGAGTTCTAGCCTCTGCTGGAACAGCTGCTTGGGAGACCCTCGACTCGGAGCTGGTGTACCTATGCAACTATATACTCAAGCTTCTATGAAATCTTTTGGCTTTCTCCAGCTCTATCGTAACCAACCCTGGTGCAAAATGACTCAGTCGACTAAATTCGACGTCGTACTCATCAACTGTCATATTCTCATGCTTCAAGTGTAAAAACTGGTCATATAAAGCATCCTTGGCAGTGTCGGAGAAAAACTTCTTATTGAACAATCTTTTGAATTCCTTCCACGTCTGATCAACTCCTAGTCGTCTCTCCTCTGTGGCCCACCAATCATAAGCATTTTCTTTCAACTGTAACTTCACTGCCGTCATCCATAGATCTGCGGATAACTCTGAAGCCTTCAGGAGATTTTCTGTCTTAACCAGCCAATTGGTGATCCCGATGACGTCTTCAGTGCCCTTGAAGTGGAGAGGATTCATGTTACAGAACCCACAGAGGCTTGTGGTGCTCAGGCCAATGCTGTCTCCAAACTCCTCTTGATAGCCTCGCTCTGCTGCATCTAATCCTATACCAGTCTCTGGAGGATCTGCTCTGTAGTAGCCCTACCAGCCTGAGGCATGGGCTGCTGTGAGGGCATGTATGGCATCTGGGGCATGATCTGTGGGGCACCCTGTGGCCCATACTGTGGAGGATATGAAGGATATGGATAGGGATACTGTGGGGGGTATGTGGATGGATATTGAGGTCGATTCTGTAGAGGATACTGGGATGGAATATGTGGTGGATATGGTGATAGATATGGTAGGGGCTGCTGGGGTGGATAGGATGGTAGATATTATGGTGGCTGTTGTGGTGGATATGATGATGGTGGATATTATGGGGGTGGTGGTAGTGGATATGATGATGGTGGATATGGGGGTGGAATCTGTGGTAGGAGCTGGGGTGGATAAGGTGGCGGAGACGGTAGGTACTCCTCTTGAGTTATAGGGTTTTCGGGGTCTGTCTACCCCACTTGAGGTGCCGGGGCTTGCTGCTGAGTAGTGGAGGGTGTCATCACAGGCTGCAATCTGGATGGTGCTGGGGTGGTAGGGGACATAGGTGGCTGACTCACCGGTCCTTCTTGAGCAGTGGTGTTCCCGTCAGTAATGGCGAGGGAAGTAGCGCGTCCACTACGAAGATTCATCCTATATTGGCATGAAGAATTGAGTTGATTAGAACAAATTCAAACTGGATGTAATCAAGCAATCAATTGAGAGAGGTCAAGGAAGGTATTAATAAGTGGATGAGATTCTATATCCTATTCCTATTTGCAGGCTTGTTGGGCACAGTCATGTAACCCAATAATATTAAAACATGGACCTGCATGGGCTACCACAAAAACATGTAACATCCCAGTCCCATAATACGTAGGACTAAGTACGTCAAATGTCAGCTGCACGTATACAAGGAATACACCAATATTTGATATCCACGTATTGGTACATAAGCTGTAAGTAATGATATATGATAAGCCACAATATAATAACTAAATCTCATCCACAGCTCAACACAGAGAATATAATAAAGTTTACTAAATAAGATAAATGATGATGTTAAAATATAGCCGGATGGACATTCCCACTCCAAATAGCTATGGAAAAATAGTCTCAACTAAATGGAGTCCAACCTCCTCAAACAACAAGAAAGATGATAAAAGATGTCCCATACATGGTCTCAGATAATAAAGAATAAAAACTAAGTATGAGCAGAAGATGCCTCGTCACCGATGTATGATGAATCCAATGCTGCACCGTACTCCTCAGGATAGTCCTGCTCGTCTAATCCTGGAGAGATCACCATGTCCTCAGAGGGACATAACAAGATACAGAAAAATATGCCAAAGTAACTGAATGTGTAAAATATGTAACTATGACTCTACAGGATCTCCTAACCGTCTATGTGAGATGCACTTTGAGGAAAACATTCTATGCAGGGGCTGTAGGATCAGCAGAGTAATAAAGAGTGGAAGTAAGTAGCGCTCGTCCGAGTCGCTATCGGCCAGGGGCAGAAAATAGCACTCATACGAGTCACTATCGGCCCACAAAATATGTAAAAATAAATATAGCCCCTACGCTAGTAGCTATCCCCTTCCCCCCAAATGCTCATGTCCAAGATGTATCCACAGGTTGTCCAGTTGGCAACTGCTACGGCTTCTAACTCAACACACTAGTAGCAATTACCTCCTATCCGTCGTACGACCCATACGTATCGATGGCCAGTCGAATACGCAGGCCCGTGTCCTATATAAACTCACTCATCCTGTAATACAAATGTGTCAAGGCCATAGGAGATATGAGAATATCCCACATACATAAGGTGGTCGTCTAACTCTAGGTCGACATGCATAATAGAAATAAAAATAACGAAAACGACTAAACCTAGTCGTCCGCACCCAAGTGTGACTTGGACGCCCAATATAAACAAAATGAAAAATAAGAGAAAGAAATATTCAATAATAAAGTATACTGAAAATAAATAAGCACAATCAGAATCTATGGCAAGGTATACTTGCCTGTGGTGCGAGGAGGGCAATCCAAGAGTAGCAAGCATCAGCACAAAACTCACAAATCACAGATGACTCCAGACGCTGAAACAAACATCAAAAATGATCTCGGTGAATAAGATATACCTAGGTAACGCCTGTCCAAAAGTCTAATTCTGGAATAGGGGCAAAATCGTAATTTTGGGTCAAAACGATGTCTGTCGTTGGACCCGTTTGGCACTGAAACGCGTGCCAAAGTTTATGGCCTCTAACGTCATCAAACTATATGTCCACGAATTCAGTTTGAGGAGAGGAACTCAACAGTATGTCCAGTTTTGGATTTCGATGAGCCGTGCACAAAATCGTCCGTTAGATTGGGTCGCGGGCCCACTAAATTTTGGCGTTCCGATCAACCTTCTCAGAATCAGACCAAATATGGCATGGAGGACCAGAATTTTGATTTTGACCTATTGGTGCAAGTTTTGTCTCGAATCGATGACTGTACACGAAGTTAGGGCAAGGTTTGCAAATTGGCGATACGGGGGTATCTTGACGGATACGGACTGATTTCGTCGCACACACACGACGAAACTGAGTTTCTTCAGTTCCCACACGTCAGCAACGTCCATACGCTCCTTTCGATGCGTATAGCGTGTGACTACGTCGCCTATTTTTTTGGGGCGCACGCCGTATCGATAAAATTTCTAAGTTTCACTATTTTAAAAAAATTAGTTTTTTGTCAAACTTTAACGTCGAATTAATTTATGCATAGAACTCGAAACACAGATCTGCAAGCTGCGTTTTAATCTCGGTTATGTTAACTACAACTGTCTTCAATTAGTTTCTCGGTAATCCTAGTATTCTGTTCGAAAATCGGCTTCTAAGTTGCAGTTTTGGCATCCTCCTATCACAGTTTTTCGAGCAGTTTTTGCTCAAGTTCGTGCAAACTTTTCTACACGATCTAGTGGGTAGTTTCGAGTCTCCCTGGAGGGAGTCGAAGAGGGTTATGTTGTATTCGTCTATGACGTGGTAGTTCAAAAAAACATCGAGAGATCGAAGAGAATTAAATCACAAAAGTTGGTACCTGTGATCGGCCAAAACAGAGTACCCTCTGTTTCTAGGCGGTCGGTCGGCCCCTCCTCAGCGATGCGGCCGTCAACGGCGGTGTTCAGGCATTCAGGACGGGGCGCGTGAGCGTCGGGGTGGCTCCTGTGCTCTCGTGCGAGGTCAGTTGGAGTTTTCGATGAGAATTTTCGTGTTTAACCCTATTTGACCGATGGAATATATACCAAGATTTAAATCCTAATTTGGGATCAATCCAATCTGTTTTCGGCTTGGATTTTGAGTCAAAGTGGTGGAGAATCCCATAAGGAATATAGGGAAATTTTCCTAAGAATTTAGGATGAAGATTTGATGGGAAATCAAATCTTCATTTCCGCATTTTTCTTTCTTTTGGCCGAGAGCCCCAGGCTCGGGTCTTGGTAGGCACTGTAGCAATTGCTACAGTGTCGGGTTTTGTTTTTATTTTTTTTTAATATTCATATATATATATATATATATATATATATATATATATATATATATATATATATATATATATATATATATATATATATATATATATCTCCGGAGTCCGGCTTCCCCGCGGCGCGCTCTTCGCTCTCAGTGTCGCCCTAGCCCCTCCGCTCCCCCAGCCCCCTCCCCCCCATGCGGCCGTCTCCACCCGACGACGTTCTCCCGGCCTGCGCTCGGGAGACCCGAGGCGCCCCCTCGGGACCTGCGTCCCCTCGGGCACCATCCCTGTCTCTTCGGGCTCCGCGCTCCCCCCATCGGGCCACGCGCACGGAGCTGGCCCCCTCGGGCCCCGCATTGGACCGCCACGTGCCCCCCTGCTGGCAGCTTTCAAATTTCAAATTTGCGTTTTGATTTCCTGTGTGGGCTATTCAAATTTCAAATTTGCGTTTTGATTTCCTGTGTGGGCTCTGTAGTTCTGTGTGGCTTTTTTTCTGTCCTCAATAAAATTTTCTTTGTGGCAATATATATATATATATATATATATATATATATATATATATATATATATATATATATATATATATATACATATACATATATATATACATATACATATATATATACATATATATATATATATATATACATATACATATATATATACATATATATATATAATATATATATATATATATATATATATATATATATATATATATATATATATATATATATATACATTCACAAGAAAAATCCTATAATTTGTAATTAAGTATCAAAAAATTTGTAAAAATTGTAGGCTTGTAGTACTTAAAAATATCATGCACACAATCACACATATTTTATATATATATATATATATATATATATATATATATATATATATATATATATATATATATATATATATATACCAATTAAAAAAAAATATATATATATATATACCAATTACCTCTTTAATTCTAAATAATATAGCAAAAATATTTTTTTAAAAGCACTAAAATAGTTAGAAAAAATTGGGGGTTTACATATAAAGACAGAGATGTATAGAGAAGGCACATTGTGCTGTTGAAAGAGATGATACGGTTTGTCCGTATAGCGAAAAGAGTAGAGCTATGGGCTCGCTCATATGAAAAGAAAAGAACTGATAGAATATGAATGTTATCCAATGATCGATGCATATGGGAGTTTTATCTGATAGAGTTGCATACATGCATTGGTCCTGGACAACTTGTGCACAAGTATAGATCCTCACGACCGGTTCTAGGACACTAGAGCCGCTCGGCCCGGGGGAGGATAGAGTAATGCCCTGAGGTAAAAGAGACCTCACGGTGTATAGAGAGAGTGTCCACTAGAGACGAGCTGAACCCAAGAGTCACAGCAGCTAATATGGGAAATGACCCATGGACCATCATATAGATAGGTATCGATTAGAGAAGAGCTGAACCCTGAGCCACAGCTGCTAGCATGTGTGTTATCAGTGCAAAGCTGAACCTTGGGTCACAGCTGCTGGTCTACACATGTGTTAGTGCAGAGCTAAGCCTTGAGTCACAACTGCTAATCGATGACATGCATAAGAAAGATGTTGTTAAGAGCTAACGGTGCAGAGACGAACAGGAAGAAATGTTGGTTATGTTACATTTATTATAATCTTTGTCTTGTGCAGGGATGGACCGTCGGCTATGGGTAAGAATCACTGAATAAGTGATGTCCACTAATGCTTATGTTTCCATAATGAAATGCATCTATGAATAATCTCATGCAGAGAAATTTTATTATTTCAAGAGTTGCTAAAAATGTTTTAATGCCTAGAAAGCTAATGTCCCTAAGAGTTACTTGAATAAGAGAAATGATTGTGGCTCATGAAATACACTACGCACTTCACAAGAACAGAATAGTCCCTTGAATGCTTGAATTGAAATGAAATGAACTGTGGTTTTTCGAAAGTATTTTCAAAAGGAGATATATCTGACTCTGAACATGCATAAAATAAACATAGGTAAAAGTAGCAAGATCACATCATAAGAAATATTTTGTCACTAAATGAATTAGTGATCGTTTCAGACAAATGTAGCCCTTTGTTCATAATCACCAATATGCTGATATAATGACCCATCAACAGTCTGCATGCAGGTACAAGACGCATCGAGAAGGATAGTCTGAAGCGATAGCCTGAACCTCATCCTCAGGATCCAGAAATCCGAAGAGATACCAAAAGATGGACATCTGTATACAAAGAGTTGGTTTTGTATATAAATGGATGTAATATATAGAACGGGATCATTGTAATCTGTAAAGTTCTGAGAGAATGTAAGTATTGTATTAGAGAGAATTGAGAGCTTGTAATCTGTTCAAATGAAATCAATAAAAAGAATTTGTTTCATTACCTTGTATTCAATTGTATTCTGTAATTTGTCCGCTCCTGCTTCAAATATCTACAATATGTTCCGCTGTGTATTATCTATCTTGTCTATTTTGTCATTGTGCAGGTTTTAGCCTTATGCAAGCGCAACTTAGTCTTGCACAGCATTACGCCCAAGCGAGGACGAACGACCCTAGCGGAATCGGGGCGTAATAGAATGGTATTAGAGCAACATGATCCTCTGGCCAATTGATTCGATTGAATTCGAAGATATTCTCCTGATTGGAAATTTCCTTGCCTGCTTGATATCATCGATAAGATGAACGTTCCATACAATGAGTCCATAAATATTTTTATGATTTTGGCTTATATTTTATCGATTTGATTGATTGAGATGTTTTAGTGAGCATGAGCTTTTAATACAAAATGAATCGTGATTTTATGGATTGATGATGGCGAAGGATGAGGACTATCGCTGCTATGGATATCGTAAGTTTCTCCTTAAGTTTCGAGGATGAAATTTCTTCTCGGTGGGTAATTATGTAGTGCCCTGTTCCACGAAGGCACTAGATAAACAGAGAGATCAGATTGTTGGCTCTGCAACAGAAGACGATTGATCTGGATGAGTGGATAAAGACTCATTTTATGATCCGCTTACGCCTAATAAGAGTCTAAGGTTTTGATCGAATGTTATTGTTTATAACAAGATAGTAACCATTGAGATTGCTAATACAACGAATCAGTATGCTGTTAAGAGAAGTTACATGTTGCTATGCTATGAATAAGAAAAGAGTTAATATGTATGGTAATAAGAAATGATATGATGCCTTGTTAAGAAATGAATATTGCCTTGATCGGTAAACTGTTGCCATGTTAAATCAAATGAAATGATGTAGTGCTAAATTAGAGATGTGCCTCGAATGAATGAATTGTTGCCATGCTTAATAAGAAGAGAAAAAGATAATGTTTACATGTCCCTGAATAGAGTATGACTATCAAGAGTAGAGTTCATGCTTGTTGATATCGTGCTTGCTTAAGTAAAGATTGTTCATTGTCCCTTGATTGT
Source organism: Iris pallida (assembly GCA_029216955.1). NCBI lineage: Eukaryota > Viridiplantae > Streptophyta > Magnoliopsida > Asparagales > Iridaceae > Iris > Iris pallida. The sequence goes on from JANAVB010042002.1 coordinate 27,889, forward strand.
TGCTATAAAGACAGAGATGTATAGAGAAGACACATTGTGCTGTTGGAAGAGATTATACGGCTTGTCCGCATAGAGAAAAGAGTAGAGCTATGGGCTCGACCATATGAAAAGAAAAGAACTGATGGAATATGAATGTTGTTCGATGATCGGTGCATAGGAGAGTTTTATCTGATAGAGTTGCATACATGCATTGGTCCTGGACAACTTATGCACAAGTATAGATCCTCACGACCGGTTCTGGGGCAGTAGAGCCGCTCGGCTCGGGGGAGGATAGAGTAACGCCCTGAGGTAAAAGAGACCTCACGGTGTATAGAGAGAGTGTCCACTAGCGATGAGTTGAACCCAAGAGACACAGCAACTAATATGGGAAATGACCTATAGGCCATCATATAGATAGGTGTCGATTAGGGAAGAGATGAACCCTGAGTCGCAGCTGCTAGCATGTGTGTTATCAATGCAAAGCTGAACCTTGGGTCACAGCTGCTTGTCTACACATGTGTTGGTGCAGAGATGAGCCTTGAGTCACTCTAAACCCCCTAAATTTTTACTATGATTTTTTATTATTTAAACTGGTATTGATTTCATCTTTCGTATTTACTCGTCGAATGCGAATATGTGTGAGCTACGTATTTTTTTGAAAATGTTTTGATTATAGATATTATTTTTATAGTATAGTTCTCAAAATAATATATGATAATTATTTAATTACTTGAAGTTATAAAATACGTCATGATCGCCAAAATGTTATTTTATTTTATTTGTTATAATGAGCTATTTTATTTGTAAAAATATAAGTGCTAGTTTGGAAAATAATAATTTGTAAATAATATATTCTAGCTCATGCGAAGTACATAAAATTTAATTCATATATAATGTGATTTTTCCAAAAAGTAATTAAGATTATTTTATTGAATTGCAAAAAGATATTTCAAATAATTAAATCTTTATTAGGATTTTTGAAATTATTTATTATTATTTTTTTACTAGTAATCATAAAGATTTTGGAAATTTTGGATTAATGTTTAATTAGTGATAGTATTTTAAATTAAGAATTGAGTTATTAAATTTTATCTTAACTTATACATAAGATTTATCTAAATATAAATATAAATCAGATTTATCTAGAGATAATAGGATTATGATTGATTGGAGTGATTTTGTTTTAATATAAATTAAAATATGTGTAAACCCCTTAAATTCTACTACGATTTTTTATTTATTTTTGATAATTACTTTGTACTTTGTATTTATACATCGCATACAAATTCGCGTTCTCATAATTTGTACGTCAAGTGCGAACTTGAATTTTCGTATCTGCTCGTCGAGTGTGAATATGTGCGAGGTACATATTTTTAGAAAATATTTTATTACATAAAAATGTAGTTTTCAAAAGATTATATGACAAATATTTTATCGCCTGAAGTTATAAAGCGTCTCGTCAGATTTTTCCAAAATAAATAATTTAGTTTTATTAATTTTTATAGTTCAAATATGATAGTAATTTAGAAAATCATGAATTGTAAATATTTGCAAGCGAGTATATATATTTATATTTTTGAATAGTTTATTAGCATTATTTCGAAAAAGATATTCGAAATTATGTGAGTTATGTTATTTAAAGTGAATTTGATAAATTAATTAGAAAAGATTTTATTTAATCCAATTTTTGAAATGATTTATTATTTTTATTATATACAAAAAAATTATTTTGAAATTCTTTTATTTAATTAAAACTAATATGGCTATTTAAATTTGAAAACTTTCTTATTGCTTTTAATAAACTTAACTTAAATGTGGGAGTTATCCATATTAACTTTGGTTTTGAGTATGTATAAATTTAAATCGGATTGGATTTGATTCAATCGATTTTAAATTAATTTAAACTAAGAGATGAATTTATCTATTAGGGGAATTTAAATTATCCCAAATTCTTATCCGTCTAGAGCACCACCTCCTATGTAAGGAGAGACTCCTGTCTCCTTCTCCACACATACACAACCCAAAATCTTTCGCAACAAGCATAATTTCTACCCCACTGTATATTGTGTCCGTGCTATCCCATCCACTATATTCTCCCCAATACAAATACATCATCAACCCAAGGCCGACAAATTCGGACCTCCATCCCCGTCGTGTCGAACACTCTCGACACGAAGCAACTCACTCCCGACTCCGGCCAGAACCTTCACCCATACCACCATCACCAGCATCCCGCCGTCAAGCCAGTTAACCCGACAACTACCAATAATTACCACTGTCACCACACCTGTCTACTCCCCAGCACCGTGGCCACCCAAACTCCCAACATCACCACCACCTTCACGATAACCCCGCCACCACCGTCGTCATCGTCATCTTCCCCTTCGCTACCACCAGACCCAATCTAGCCTAAGTCATCAACGTTTCCACCCGCATCAATGGCACCGTCGTCGCACACCACCATCAGCACTTGGGAAGGAGAGGAAAAAAAAACTCTTACCTTAACGCCAATTGTCGTCTCTGTCCGAAGCTTCCAGCAGCGCCACACCAAGCGCCATCCCCGACCGCAGCGACCGCCGAGCTCTGCTCTTCCTCACCGCCACCGGCGACCACCTCCGCTCGAAAGTGAGTTGCTTTATATAGGGGTATCTATAATATGTGAAGAGGAATATAATATTATATTGATATATATATATATAGGAAAATATAGGGATATATATTTTGTGTGGATATTTATACATGTGTGTGTATAAGTATTAATTGGTGAATATATACGTATATATGTATATATATTATATATGGAGATATGTATATATATTGATATGTATATATATTTAATATTGTTTTCTTTGAATACTATAAATAAGTATAAGTAACTATAAATGATTATATATATAGATATATATAAATGTATGTGTATATATGTATAAAATATATATTGTATATATGTAAGTGTGTATATATGTATATAAAGAAATATATGTATATAAATATGTTATATATATATAAGAAAAAGAAGTAGCAAAAGAATCACAGTAGCATTAGGCCAAGCCCAGGCCAACCTTCCCCAAGCCTTTCCAAGACCAGCCGAACCCAGCTGACCTCCCCCACTTGACTATGTACACACAGCCCTTGGCCCATCCGAGACTAATTTTTGGGCTAATATTTAGCTAGTCCAGCCGAGCATACCCACACCAACCCACGAGTTTCGAGCCCAGGCAAAACCGACTTTTTCCCCAAAGCCCGACCCGGCCAGGCCCAGCCCGGCTTGGCCCCAACCCAGCCGACCCAGGCTGAACCAAACAGACTCCCGACCCGCCCTCATCAGTTCGATAACAGAAACTATTATAAGTCGACGAAGAGAAATTATCGAAACCCTAACAACTACTCACCCTGCACGCGCCCCTACACCCTGGCCTCAGGCAAGCGCCGCAACCGCGCCGCCGCGGGCTGATCGACCGCCACGAGCCGCCGGCGGGCTGTCGGAACCGCGCGTGAAAGTGGACAAACGACAGTAGCAGGAGTGCGAGGAGACCGAATTCGCCATCACTTCTCGTCGCGCTCGGTCGACCAATGGTCGAACCGTCTTCGCAGGTTTGTCGACAACCTTACCCTTAATAGTTCCATTCAAATATTTTGGATTAACGAGTCGCAAACCGATTCCCAAAAATGGGAAAAATCTCGATTCCCTGGATTTAGAAACTGCCCAACGTCCAATATTCGCAGTCGATTTGCGACCAGAACACCGCGAATTTTGAAAAACTGCCTGAACAGACTTCTAGACAACCTAACCAAGATGAAGACCCTATTTTTAGATTTAATTCTTGTGAGTTGTTTTCTGTTTAAAATTATGATGAAGTTGACAAAAAACCTGTTTTAAAAACATTGAAAACCATCCACACGACATGCGTTCCGCCATTTCGGGCGACGTAGTTGTGCACCGTAAGCATCGAAAGCTGCGTAACAGCTTCGTGGTCGTGTGGGCTTTGACGGAATTCAAATTGGTCGCGTGGGCGCGACGAATTTGATGCGTATCCGTCAAAATTTACCGTATCGTGCACTTTACAAATTCTCCAATTACTTCGTGCACGCTCGTCAGATCGAGACGAAACTTGCGCCAACAGGACCGTATCCTTTTTCTGGTCCGCCAAGTTTGGTCCAATTCTGAGACAGTTGATAAAATTATCGTTTTGCGGGCCCCACGGTCCTACTCAACGGACGATTTTGTGCACGACCCACCGGAATCCAACTCTGGACATACGGTTGGGTTCGTATCGGAAAACCGGATCTGTAGACATGTAGTTTGACGACTTTAGAGACCATTGACTCTGGCACACTTTTCGGTGCAAAGCGGGTCCAACGGCGGACATCGTTTTTGCCCGAAATTACCGTTTTGCCCCTGTGTCTAGAATTGGACTTAAGGACAGGCAATCCTAGCTAATTTGACTATTCTAAGAACGTTGGTACTATTTATTTTAGCATCCGGAGACTTCTGCATGTGTTGACTGGTTGTGGCTCATTGAGTGGTATAGTATTATTGGTTTCTCCAGCTAAGGACCTCAGGCAAGTGCACTTTCTGATTACTTTCCAATTCATAGTAGACTTCTTATTTCATGTCTATACATATATCTTGCTACTTGTTGACACGAAGTTGTCGGGAGGGAAAATATCTTAGTATACATGTGGACTACCCAGAAATATTCTAATATGTCTATTCTTGAATGATAGCCGCTGCACACGACACGTGCAGTGTGCCGAATTTTACCCTCTAGCCGTTTACATGTCGAAAGGATATTTCACACCACCTAGATAGATGTCTTTTATTAGTTTTTTCTTATTTTCTTCTCTATCGTGCTATGTCATCAGTTATTTACCAAGTTTTGATATCTTATACGTTATTTTCATGTCTTGTTAATTCTATTGTGTTTTTGTATTGTCGTCGGTTTGTGTACTTGTTCCATTCCTGACTGGAAACCAATATTTTTCAGGTTTTGCCGCGATCACTCTTAGCACTGGGGAAGGCTTGGGTATGCTGAGGTCAACCTAGAAATAGATAGCAGTTGTATCAATTCCATTAATTGTAAAGTCTTGTATTTTCTTTAAATATAAATCTTGTAAATATTGTAATAAACTTAGATTTGTGAATGAGCAGCAAATATTACATTTTGTGATTTGAGCATTTATTTCTTGCGGGCTTGACAGCGTTCTACCGCCGACTCTGCGGCGTAGGCTGGCTTGGACACGTCTCGTATCCGAAAACCGGGTGCGGGTCATGACAGGTTAGACCGTGTCAGTTGCGTCCTAATCTAGTGTCGGATACAGGAAATGGAATGCAGGTTTATGAGTGCAGGATGATGAATTGCATTGTGAAAACTTTTACTGATCTGTACTTGCTTTCGTAACATGTTTAGAGTCCTAACCGTTACTTAAATTTTGAATTCAAGGGTATGGAGACCAACTGTTAGAGAGTTTGAGTATTGGTGGAACTTTAATTTTGGTTAGGATATCTGGTAGTAAGACTGACTGGTATCAATGCTGATTTGTAACAGTCTCATTTAAGGACTGAACCTCATATGGAAATTAGTATGAAGATTGTGACATTATCACTTGAAATGTAGAACAGGACCTGTCATCTATTATTTCTGATGTACATGAGAGTTTAGGTACCTCTCATTAGTAATGAGAAAGGCTATTGGTACAGCTAGGACTAATGTCCTGTACAAACACACGAGAGGATATAGCAGATGTTAAGTTACTATTTTTCTTAATTTTTATTTACTGCTACTAGCGATGATTGGGAGGATGGTATCCTTAACTTCAACTAATGGTAACAGTTGACTTGGTGGTCTTAGTAGTAGGATTTTGGCCATGTATAAGTATTCTCTAGATTTATTCATTCAATGATAGTGTTCCAAAATCTGGAATTTAAGCCTGAAGTCTCTTGCCTCACATTTTCCTTTTATTAGTTAAACCATCGAGTTTTGGATGGATATTAGATGTATGATAGTTGAGTTGTAATACCAATCCTTGTCTCTAAAATTGTACTCAGGTATGGTTGCACCTTATGACTACTGCTATTACCTTTGCAGGAAACACATAACCTGTAATAAAGTTTCAGAGTTATTTAAGTGCAGGATATAATTTTTTGTGACTGTCAGATAACTAGAAGGGTAGACAGTTCAGTCTTTAAACTGAGCTGATAATTTGGGAAATGTATAGGTATTCATGAGTAGAGTCAAATCTGAGACTAAGTCAGTAGTTCACTTTAGGAATAGGTTTGAAGTGACTGGACTGAAACTGAACTGGTGATTAGAACTGATATCAGGTTTGAACCAAACTCTTTTAGGTTTAATTATATGTGGTAGCAAGGATTGAGTGGATGTTCTATCAGGACTGACTATACAAACATCCTAGCTGAGACTGACATGTAGCAGTCTATGGAAGACTGACCCAAATCAGTCTTAGCTGGACTGATTGTATCAGTCTCATTTTAGGACTGAACTCTCAACTAAAGTTTGATTGTTCAAGTAATTGCAATGAGGGTTACCCTAGATTACAAGAGTTAATCTAGGATATGTTGAATCTATGGAAGACTGGGAATCTGGGTGTTTAGGTATGACAGTACTTATTGTAGAGTACCAATACCTAGAAGCCTTGCTAGTTATAGGATGAGTTTGATTTGACTCTAATCAATACCAGTAAGGTTATCTCTATAGAGACTATAATGTTAGTCATGGTAATAGGTTGGCTTGGGTTTTACAAAATCTAAACTAGGTTGCTTTAGGATGATAGATAAGAAAGGAAGTTGTTAGGACATCATTGCTTCCCTTCTAGTAGACTTGGTAGAAATACTTTAGTTGGAAGAGGGTATTCATAGAAATAGGTTTATTTAAAAGTTTGTTAGTTGATAATTGTTTATATTCTAATCAAATTGTAACCATATAAACAGGAGGATATCCAGCATTTCACTCCACACTTGATCACCCTGAGCAAGGCAAGTATACTCCACGGACTTGTTCATTTTCTCATGTCTTGTATATTCATTCCTGTATCACCTTGTTGACATGATATATCACGAGATTGTCTTGTTTCATGTTTCTTGAGTTTACTTGTCTGTGTCTGGAAGGGAAAATACTACAGATGTGTGATCAAACCCATGTTACTATTTATGTGAATAGCTTAGGCCCCGCATCGTGCACGCGGGACCGAAGCCGTACCATTTTATGTTCATTGAATCTACCCAAGCCGATCACACATTCTGGATGTATTTTAAAATATTGCACATTTCAGGTTCATATTGCATTTCATGTTCAAGACTCATTTTATGTTCTCTGTTTTTACTTTCAGTATTCATATTCAGGATCCATGTCTTGTTCTCATTTCTCGTACTTTATATATATTTCTTGTGTTCTTGTTCATACCATGATGTTCATGTTCATTGGATATACTTAGCTCCGTCCTGACTAGGATATGTTGCAGGTGAGCTGGAGGCTATCTGTGATACTTACTATGGAAGGAGCCTGGAGGCACCTATGAGCCAGTTGATGTTGCCCAGGACTTAGAGGCTGGAAGCCTAGAGCACTTTACCTTAGCAGTTATATTTCCTATATTTTGAGACTATTAGACTTTACTTTCAATTGCTGGAATGTAATAACCTTGAGTCATGTATCTGGATTTGGGATTCGTTTATAGATGCTGTGTTCATATTTACTCTTGTATATCTGGTTAGTTTTCCCTAGATTGGTACAGCTTACTTTACCGTATCTAACGACGAAGGCTGGACGTGTCCGACTCGTGTCCGATTGTTCGGGAGCGGGTCGTGACATTTGATAAGTTTGAGAACAGCACCTATGTGCTGTCAAAATTTTTTGTATATATAATTATTAATATATACAATATAGTGGGTATATGTTATGATATTTTAATACAGTATAGTGGGTGTTATTTGTATGCTATTTTATATCAGTTATGTTTTGTTATGTTTAATTTATTTTGGTAAGATTAGTGGTATACAATATATAATATTTATTTGATAAATATATATATATATAAAACTTTAAAATATTATTCTTATTATTGTATTTTTGTACTATTAGTACCAATTAGTGATATGTTATTAGTTAAAAATATATAGTATATAATTTTTCCAAAAACTTTTTTAACTACAGGGATTTCTAGTTCTTTTTCTAAAAATATTTATTTGACTGATAATATATATATTTCGACCTAAAAATCCATTTCGACAAACTCGTTTTATTTTTTTTGCCTAAGACGACTTCTTAGACTTTCAAATAGTTATTTAAAAAATTTACTATAAAATAGTTTTTGAGATTTTAAAATATTTATCAATAAATATTTTTGACTAACAAAGTGTAGATTTCATGGTTATAAATAAATTCCAAAAATAGAATATGTTTCTTTCTACCCAAAACTCCCTTCCATTATCGTCATTTGACCACGACTACTCATATTCCTATTTTCTCGCAAATTCAGGCCATGTTCGCATGGACCTCGGCTATTGGTCAAAAATATGACATCTTGATCATCGCACCACATCATACGTAATACCAGGCAAGATACCTTGCCATCTTTACTGCTTACATTTAGTTGCATTTTATTATTCAGTTATTGTATTTTCTGCACTTTTATTTTCAGTTATTTATTTTCTCCTTGTATATGGGCCTAGAGTTAAGAGACTACCGTCAATGTAGTGCATCTCATTAACTTGTCATGATTGTACGATTGTGTGTGAGTTGTGAGTAACATATAGAGGTTGCTTGCGTGTTGGCTGATCACCCATGCGCATGCATAGAAATAACTGTTAATAGATGCATGTTAGAAGACTTGACAGTTATTAAGTATAAAATAGTGTTGTGGAAGCGACATGTGTTGGTCGTGATTACTATACATGTATAGTTCATTGGGGGAGAGGACAGCTACTAGCGTAGGGGCAACATTTATTTTTACACACATTTTGGGCCGATAGTGACTCGAATGAGCGCTACTTACTGCCCGGGCCGATAGTGTCTCGTGTGAGCGCTACTACTGCCTCTTTATTTACTCTGCTGATCCTACACCCCTGCGTAGAACGTTGTCCTCAAAGTTCATATCACAAAGATGGTTAGGGACCCAGTTGTGTTATAGTTTTATAGTGTTTACTTTTGCAGTTATACATGGCATGTTCTTCCTGTATCTTATTACGTCCCTCTGAGGACCTGATGATTTCTCCAGGTGTATTTTGTGATTTTCGCAGGTGCTCTAGTCAAGGCCACGGTTTACTTCCGTCTTTTGCAATAACTCTTGGACTCATCGCTTGCTTTGTTCGACAAATTCTTCCTTTGTATATTTCTCTTATTTAAATTTGTTGGTAGTGGATATGTCTCCGTCCAACGTTTTTGTACAAATGACATTATAAAGTTAATTTATAATATATTTATTATGGATGAGATTAGCTTTATGGTTACTATATTTTACAGCTTATGTGTACATACGAGGGTTCCATATACTTCGTATGTATACAGCTGACATGCTTACGTATTTAGTCCTAGTATTTTGGGACTGGGGCGTGATAATATGACATTATCTAAAGGGGGATTTTGAATTTCCTAATCCATATCAATCTAGGACTTTCACCTCCTATATAAGGAGAAGCGCTTTGCTCTCTTCCTCGAAATTCCACAAGTCCGAAATCTTATTCCATCTTTTACATATATATTAATTTCTCATGTCGGACACACCCCCCATAATCAAATTCCTATCCCTAATCCTATTCTAAATCATGTCTGTTGCCTCCCCGCGAGAACCCGTCTTCTCCGACCATGGCCATCGACACCACCACTTATGGCCGCAGTCACCGCTGCCATGGTGTCACGACCCGTACCCGTTTTTTTCTAAACGGATACGAGATGTGTCCAAGCCAGCCTACGCCGCAGTGTCGGGTAGAGCGCTGTCACGACCATGAAGATCAAAATCACAAATAATGCTCATTCACATAGTTAATTTAACTTACATGATCACAAGTTTTACATTTGTAGAAAATATAAACTTGTACAAATAAATGAATGACTACAACTCAACTATCTAGTTAGTCTCTAGGCTTTTGTCTGCAAGTATTCCCGTCAGTCCCCAAGCTAAGTGGAATCCACGGCTAACCTGAAAATATTGGTTTTCAGTCAGAATGGAACGAGCACAATTCACTGAATGCAATTTCAAATAAAAAAATGACTATAAAACAAAGGTTAGACATCAATCATGAGTTTTGAAAATAAACAGTAAATACGAAAACCAATAGCAATAAATAGACACAAATACCTTCCCAACTGCTAAAAGTACCTTTGATATCTGATCGGTCTGGGGCACTACATCGTACGGTCTACGATGTCTACTTGTGAAAATAAACACTGTCTACGATGTCTACTTGCAGAAAATAAGCACTATCTACGATGTCTACTTGCAGAAAAATAAACACTGTCTACGATGTCTATGCATGAAAATAAATACTATCTACGATGTCTACTTGCAGAAAATAAGCACTGTCTACGATGTCTACTTGCAGAAAATAAACACTGTCTACGATGTCTACTGCATGAAAAATAAACACTGTCTACGGTCGGATCACACATCCTTGGTACTTCACATTTTCCGACTCAACAATTTATAATAGAGTATAAAAATCACATAACCAATGGCCAATCAATGAAATATAGTAAAGATCAATATCAAAATGTAGACAATAAACTGTACTCGCCTGTGATCCTCTGCTGGTGAAACCGACAATCTGAACCACTCAATGTGCCCCAATAGTCAAAACCCGTACAACAGTCCCGAAAGCTGAAATAAATACCAATATTCTTAAAATAGTCAAATTAGCTATGATCGCCTATCCTTAAGTTCAATTCTGGACACAGGAGCAAAACGGTAATTTCGGGTCAAAACGGTGTCCGCCGTTGGACCCACTTTGTACCAAAAACGTGCCAGAGTCAACGGTCTCTAAATTCGTCAAACTATATGTCTACTGATCCAGTTTTTGATACGAACCCAACCGTATGTCCAGAGTTGGATTCCGGCGGGCCGTGCACAAAATCACCCGTTGAGTCGGACGTAGGGCCCCAAAACGGCGATTTTATCAACTGTCTCAGAATCGGACCAAACTTGGCATACAGGACAGAAAAATGATGCGGTCCTGTTGGTACAACTTTTGTCTTGATCTGATGAGCGTGCACAAAGTAATTAGAGAATTTGCACAGAGGCCGATACGGTGAATTTCGACGGATACACATCAAATTCGTCGCGCACACGCAACCAATTTGAATTCCGTCAAAGCCCACACGACCACGAAGCCGTTACGCACTTTTCGATGCTTTCGGTTCGTGACACGTCGCCCGGATTGACGGGACGCACGTCGAGTGGAAGATTTTTTCTAGATTTCCAAACTGTTTTTGCCAGGTTTTTCTTGGTTTTCAAACTGATTTATCTTTTTATACAAATAACTAAAATTAAAAGTAACAGTAGGGTTTTGATCCTGGTATGTTGTCTTTAGAATCGTTCAAGTAGTTTTCTAAACTACTCATTGGATCGGCGATTGATCACCTTCCAAAGTAGGGTCCATGCAATAGTTTCGGACTGTTAAGAACGGATTTTTATCGATATTTGAGAGGGTTTTTCGTACTGATTAATGCAATCTAAAGGAAAGTAATTGAAGGTATTAGAAGGTGTATAGGTTAGCTACGCAACGATCTTTCGGTTCGAAAAATTGGCGAACAACGAGGGAGAAAAGAGGCACGGAAAAGGTACCTGGGTTCCTACTGCGGCTGTCTCCGTTCAGTCGCGCGCATGGGTGTCGGCGCTCATGTGCGCGGTTGCCGCCCGACCGGTCTGTGGCATGATTCTCAGGGTCGGGGTTAGGGTTTTTATCGAAATCCTACTCCTTATATATACCGCTGTGCGCGAGCGGTTTTAAAATCTCGGGTTGGGATTCTCTCGGGTTTGGGCTCTGTTGAAGCTCGGGTTTGCGTTCTACTGTAGCTATGCTACAGTATCCTCTCGGTTAACAAGGGGCTAGTAGCTTTGCCAGCTACGTGGGCTTCTATCCACTGTTTTCGCAAGGGAACAGTGTTGTAACTTCTTCTTCTTCTTCTTCTTTTCTTTTTTTTTAAACTATACATAATATATTATATATAATATATATATATATATATATATATATATATATATATATATATATATATATATATATATATATATAATATCTCATATGTATATAGTTCATCAAACCTATATTTATATATATATAAAAATATAATGATATAATTTATATATGTATATTATAACATCTATTTGACAATAATAATATACCAATAATAATAAATACTATTATATAATAACCTCCTCAATAATATTAATATTAATAATAAAATAATAATAAAAATAATAATAATATAACGAAATTCTATAAATCAATAAGGGTGTATATACCATGGCGTACAATCTAATAATCTCCGGAATGTACAAGAACCTATTTATTGAATATTATTTAATAATGATATTTATAATATTTAAATTACGATATTTAAAGATAGTCATTAAATCATTTAAAATGGAATACAACACCCTCATTCCAATTTCCATCAACACGAATGTCATTGGACGAGCCGCATGACTACTCGGCTTGGGCTCAGTTCGGGTCCAGTCCGGGCTAAAATGGTATAACCGGTTTCCCTAAAATTCAATAAATAGATAATGAAAAATAAACCTTCGGTAAGGGTTAAGTCGCAACTTGGCTTGGTTTTCCTAGTTAGGACATCGCTATGGCTCGGCCTTCCCTATCAAGGCTAACACACTAGTCAAAGCACGCCATTGCACTATCCGTGCCACGATTCTAGTCGTCTTGTACTCCAAAACTCCACTATGGCTAAAATCATCTACCGTAATAATGAACTAAAATAATTATTTATAACCCAAAAGATCACTATTTAATTCAAATAATAAATAAATATATTATCAAAATTCTGGGAAGAGGGACTACAAATCTACCACCTTAAAAATAATTTCGTCCTCGAAATTCTAATTCAGAACTATTCCTTAAATTCAAAAAGGAAAACTACCATTACCTTAATCTTCTCGAATTTTTAATTCCTCAAAAACAGTTTATATCCTCCTCCTAGCCATTTTGTAACTACGAAACTCCGAGGACTTCTACCCACCTTTGGGCATACTACTCCCTCAAAGCTATGTCCCTACAACTATATAATCATCCGACTAATTGCTATAATTGCTATCAATAAATATCTACGGTATATGGCACCTATAAACCTCTCCTATCTATCAAGCAAAACAAAATTTTAACAAACAACAACTTACACAGGTAGTTAAGAATTATTGGTAAATTTCAATAAATATGACCATTCGTCGCTCCGAAATAGGAAGGACAGGAAAATAAGGAAGAACAATCGAGAGTAAAAATAAAATTCTAGAGCGGTAGAGAGTATCCAATGCTGCAGATGGAATGAAAGTTTATGAACCAATGACTTATTTGCTAGAGGCTACTCTAGTCCAGTCATTCGCTAAATCGAAGAACCCTTCGTTTCTTAGAGTGGCCTGCAATCCGTACACTACATAAGTCCTATTCTCAAAATTTATCTAAACAGTCCCATAATAGAACAGAATTTGAGAAATCAAGGTTGTGATCTTTTCCGTGGTTATTTAAACACACGAGCAAGGGATAAAATGCAATACAAGATCGTATCACAACTCCCAGGTAGATGGGATAAGGGTTACGAATGATCTCTCATTCTAAGAGGTGGGGACTACATAATCGGTATAGGAACCTATCTCAAATGGTTCAATTTTATATATTCCAAAATGGTGGTTTGTAGGGATGGGTTTTACTGGTTCTTAATGGGTTCCTGATTGGACATCAATCATTGGTTGGATGAACCTTGGGTTTCAGTCTATATTGACTGGACAAGATTCCAATAAAACTATTTTTACTAGGTTAGGGTAACCTGGAATAAGTTTCCACCCAAGTGGTTGAGCTAGTTGGGCAGTCGAATTGGTTAAATAGGTTCTGTAAGCCCTGAAGATGTGCCTTCCGTGACTTTTGTGTTTAAGTAGCACGAGAAGACACAATTGAATGGCACACTAGTGACATGTGCGTAGTGGGCTTTGAGTCGATCACAACCATATATTGGGTTGAAAGGTTCGAGTCGAGGTTGAGTCTCTAAATGTAGCCGGGAAGTATACGGGGATTATGGTAAGGATTATAGCTAGTCCTTTTTACATGAAAGTCGTACCATAAAAATAGAGTACAGGGGACAGGTTTGAGTGGGACATGATATAACTAGATGAAGGTGGACTCGTCTAGATCTTGCATATAAATTTGTTGGAAGGTAATAGCTGGTCTCGTGCTTCGAATATTAATGACACGGCCGGGGACACAAAATGATCTAGATGGAAAGTGGAAGTCCATGAGACACTAATTATCATCCTAATGGAAGTTAATCTAATCAATCGACAATCCTCGTATATCCTAAATTTTTAGAAAGCTTACAGTTACCTACCCTAGAAGCTAGGACATAATTTTTGGAATAACGAGGTTAGAAGGATTTCAAGTCCGGATACTGTACCTCGACTCTTGTTAATAGAGGATAAGGTACTGCGTAACGAAATACATATATAATTCAAGTCAAGGATCGTTCCTCAATAAATAGAGAACGAGTGTGTACAATGACACATGGTCGATAAAATAGGATGATCTACTCGTCTATAGTATACTAGAGTTATCGACGGGATAACCAACTCCAAGGCACAACATAAGAAAAGATTTTAACAATTGAGTCAAGAAATTCTATTTGTGTCAAACCTGCCAGACTATGGTCACAAGGGTTGTAGTGATCAGGTATTACTATTGACAACTGGTAGGTCATAGTATGACAGGGTATTTAAGCTATGGTATTGGCTAAGCTAGTGACTGTGGTGTTCCAACACTAGTTAGGTCTTAATAATAAAATTTACATAACTAGAGTAATATTTGTTGGAAACCAATCTTGGATGAATGTCACGGTAAATGATTACCCTATTGTCCACTCATCTCATGTCTAACTGTGGGCTTCGGTCGAGGCAGGTTGGTTCAAGGCTTAAGGGTTGCTAGTTAAGGCAAGCTTCCAGCAAATAATAGAGACTCACAACATTTGGTTTCTTGAGAATAGATAGTCTCCTAGGTTGGCGTTCTGACTAAGGGTAAAACCTAATCATTTCAAATTCAGATGGCTCGAAAGTCTCAATAGTAGTTTGAGGGTCGATGGAAGAACGAGTAACTCAATCACATGACTGGTCGATGGTAGCTACACTTGTGCCTACCATTATCATAGCCATGAGAATACTCTGTACCTCTCTACCATCATGAGCTTTCGTCTTTAAATCGGTGAAAGACAAAAACAACAAAGAGTTCAAGAGACGTCACTGAATACCATTACGTGATTCAAAGGCGAATGCATAATTCAAGAGAATTTCAAGCAATTGCGGGCGAGATCCAGAAGACATCTATATCTCAATCTACGTAGGGTAATTAGATGAAGAGCAACCAATTGCGTCATGGTTGATCAGACCGTAATACAATGATTCTGATTAGACAATATGTGAAATCCTTCATTTTGTTTCAATTAATTAATTAAATATTTAATTAGCTAATTATCAATATAAATCATTTATTTAGGAAATGGTAGTTTTAGAAAATTATTAAATTGCGTGTTTGCTAAATTAATATTTTTGACAGATTATTATTATTAGCTAAATAGAAAATTATTAATTTCAAAATAAAAATCATTGATTTTGTTTTAGCTGACCCATACCAGAACCCGTTCCCGAGTCCCGAACCCATCTTGAATCCGTTTCGAAAACTCAAGAAAATCGGTTTTCCTGAAACAAATTTGTTGGTTTATTTATATAATTATAAATATGAGAAGAAAAGAATACTTATTAATACTCATTTAATTTTTTCCTATAAAACAAAAGTTTTGAAAACTCTTACTCTTATGCTCTCTCTTCTTTCTCAGTCACCAGCATAAGAAAGGAATATTAATTCCTTATTAAAATCTCATAACTCTCGTTCTCATTTTCTTAACTTTACTAAAACCCTTCATTCCTTCCCTTTCCAACGGACCACCGGTCGACCCCTCGCCTCCCCGCCGACGGAGCACCCCCTCTTCTTCCATAACTCCTCTCTTACTCCCTATAAAACCCCTCTCTTCACCCCTCTCCAGCACTCCCTCTACATCTCACTCTCATTTCTTTCCCAAATTAAATCCCTAACCGTGCCCTAGCCCAAATTTTTAGCGAACCCGGCCCCGACCGTGCCCCTCCCACGATCTCCGGTGCCGAACCACCCCTCCCAGGCCGACGCCCCCACCGACGACCAACCCTCCCGTTTTTCGAGGCCGTGCCCGCCAACCCGACCCTGACGGCCTCCGTTCTCCGTGCTGTTTCCGCGGTACCCCCCCCCCGCCTATCTTTTCCAAGCTCGGTGCTGTCACGCAGTCCGAACACCGTGAGACGCTGACACGAGCCCGAGACGCTGTCCGTTGTGTTCTTTTTATCTAAAATTCCCTGAGAGCTCTAGCCGAGCAATTTCTGGTATATTCCCGTTGCCGCCCGTTTCCATTTTTATAGTTTGTTATGAATTTGGTCCACGAATTTCCCCGAAATTCGATAAACGAGATATTTTTGGGTTTTTCCGAAACCCTTTCGGAAACGTTCTGTGAGTTCTCGGAAGATTTCATTGGTTTAGGTTTTTCCAATTCCATTTCGAAAATGGTTCTGTGGCTTTGATTTCGAGTTGGATTGGTTCTGTGAATTTTTGAGTTAATTTCGGGTTTTCCCGAATTTCCTTCAAAACATTCTGTCGGCTTCTCGGAATTTTTGAGTTAGCTTCGGAATAGCTCTGTAATTTTTTTCGGTTTAAATCTGTAGTTTTTGTTTTGGTTTACTTCTGTGATATTTTGGGTTTCCGGGTAATTTCGTCTTCCGAATCCTTCGGAAACGTGCTGTGATTGTATATTTCGGGTTTCGATATTGTTTTCGGGTTATATTATTGGTGGATTGAATAATTGGAGTTTCCCTGGTTTGGGATATTATTGTGTGTTGTTGGAGCATTTTTCCCATTTTGGTTGTCCCGAAATAGAGGGAATGCTGCCGAAATTTTTATAAAACTTTATAAATGGATTTCAAATCGTTTTTCGAATATTTATAATTGGATTTTTTTGGGCGAACGACCGTATCGTCAATGGGCCTTAGCGAAATACAAACGAAACCGGTTTTACGCGTTTAGGCATTAGCTATTTTTGACGATTGGACCAATATCTGAGACTCGTAAATTAATTCAATTTAATTAAATTTATTTTTATTTTGTAAATAAATTGTAGGATAATTTTTAGAGACTAACCAAAGTTTTTCTTCTTATTTAAATTCATGTAAAATGGTCTGTAAAGGGCATAAGCCCAGTTTTATTATTTTCTGTGGTTTTGTATAAGTTATTAAATTTTTATTCTTTCCTGGTTATGGTTACGTAAACACGTAAAATAGTAAAATAATTATTTTATAGAAATCAATATTGTTTTCTCACATTAATAAATTAGGAAAAAATTACAAGTTATTATTTAAACAAGTTTCACGTTTTTCCTCATTTAAAGAAAAATAAGTTTTATTATATAAATTATAAAATACCAAGTTTTGCCAATAAATCGATAAATACAAAGTTTTTCGAAATTAAATATAAAATGATCTTGCCATCATAATTAATATACGCATGAGATAATCCGAGTTTTGTTTGCGTTATTATAAGAAAGATTAAAAATTGACTACGACAATTAGAGATTGTACTAGCACATCTAGCATGGCAATTTTGGAAATCTAAGGCGACTTCTCGATTGTAGGATTTCGAGGACAGTCTGAATTCAATCCCGGAGACATTCCAAATCCAGTCATAATCGAAGGCAAGTACATTTTGTGGTAGTTTACAATATTTAGTAATCGTTTATTGCAAGTTTAAACCACGATGCAACACGTAACTCTTTCTGAGAGCATTGACTGATAAACTGTTGGGTACTGGGGGAGTAGTGTAATGATATGACCACATCCAAATAGTATAATATTGTGTTAGCTTCCCCTCATACACACGGGATAAGCATATCGTATTCAATAGGATACAACTGTACAACCCATCCATCATATTCATTGCCTATTCACATCATAATGTTTTAAAACTGCTGA
>JANAVB010042003.1:0-58511 GCA_029216955.1 Iris pallida
CACACACGTAGACGTTAAAAGTGAAATTTTCATACAAGAACTGACATTTAAAAAGTTAAATGCAATGCACAACACACTATTACATATGTACTTTTATTTATTTCTCACTTTTGTCATCCAAAAGTCCTAGAAGGCAGAACAATTGAATAAAAATCCTAAAGCTGATAAATTTTATCCAAACGTCCTATAAGACATATCTATAGACACTGAGGCTCGTTTGATTCGCGGTAAGGAAATGAATTTTCTTGTATTTTTCAGAGGAATTAAAAAGTAGAATTTCTGTCATATTTTTTCTGTTGTTTGGTAAAATAAGAAAACTGTCTAGAAAATGAAAGCAAATATAACAATGTTCAAAATAATATTCTACCTTTTAAAAAAAAATAATTTATAAAAAATAACATTATGGTAAAATAAGCAATGACATATGGTTACTTTTGTCATAACTTTTGTAATAAATGTTGAAAAATGAGGAGGAAAAATCAATTTCATAGGTCTTGAGTTGAACCATGTTCCCACCAATTTTTTTCCTTGTCAGAAAATTGATTTTCAAGTTTGTGGCTACCAAATAAAGAAAATGAACAACTTCTTTTTCTTAGTTCCTTAAATCTGTGAACCAAACGAGACCTGAAAGTAAGATTTTCAACAAAAATGTTGGATGAAAGTGACACTTTATTTTTTTGTATAGGTTCGTACTTTGTAAGAATGTCAACAAACTTTTTAGAAGATTTATATCCACGTTAGAGGAAATTAGTAAAATATAATCCAAACTGTGGTGGGTTAAAAGTTTTTGTCTTATATATTTGTATGATTTAACACAGTTTTCTAAAAGAAAAGTGGATGTAATTGTCAAAAAAGTTTTTACAATTTACAATGTTCACAAATTTGAAGTTGGATTTTCAAAATTATTGTTAATTTATATGGGAATCTATAAATTTTATTTTTTAATTATGATAATTGAGAATAATTTTGATAACTCATCTTAAAATTTACAATATATTACCTCCTTGTAATTATAATTTTTGACTTTTATTTTGCACAAACTAGACTCGTGCAACAGAAGTAAGATCCCTGGATATTATGTTAAATTTGTCTCATTATAATAAAACTATAAATTATAGTAAAGTTGAAGATTATATAGTTATATTATTCCCACGTATTAAAAAAATTAAATAAGAATCGTACATACGGTTTTTTAGTTAGTATAAATGTTTAGGAAGGAATCAACAAATCTCTCTTGGCATGTCCGTTGGTCTACCCACCGTCTATACTGATGTTTCCATTTATTTTATTTTTTAGATGTTCATATATTTATAGATTTACTTTAATAATAATATTTGTTGCTAGTATGAATTATTATAAAATAATAAATAGATTAACAGAGGTGGAGTAATTTGACATTAGGCAGAAGTGGGTGGGTGTTTTTTTTTGGGTAATTAATTTTGGATCGAGAATCGATTCGAATAAATTCGAAAATCGATTAAGACTGACACAATCATAATTATCCTCAAATTTATTTTACATTAAAAATGTGTATATTTAAAATGATAATTCTATAGATGTGTTTTAAAGCTAATTTTGGTAATTTAATAACTGGATAAATTTTGGATACAACTTTGAAATACAATAAACACATGTCTAAAAATTATAATATTTAGGCTAATTTTTAATATAATTTAACTATAATCAAAGTCTGGTCTATTAAATAATATAAAATAGTCCAATTGAACAAATAGAATCGATTAATGGTTCAATTCAATTTCGGTAATGGCTAATTTTGATTCAATTTCTATTTAGAATTTTAGAAGTTTAGTTTATTTGTTTTTTAATATTTCGGTTCAATTGAAACCAAATAAAGGCTCTCATGCGAAAGTAAGTATATATAATTTTTCAAAAAACAAAAGAAGGCATAATAGTTGCTAAATAATTTTTGTTATTGTTATTAAGAAAAATAATACATCACATTTGGTTGAACAATACTTATCGTTTTTTTTTAAATCTCTCGCGCACACACAATTGTAAGACTCAAATTTCAAATATAGTTATGAAATTTGGTGTATTTAAACAGAAGAGTACAAATTTTAAATATTTACCATGAAGGGGATGTGTCGCCATCTTAGATGGCGCCCAACGCAATTCTTAGACTTGGTGCCATATTAGATGGAGCCCAATTTTTTTTTTAATTTTTTTAAATCCGTGATGATGTGAGAAAGTTAGATTTTCGCATCCGTAAATAAATTTAACTCCTTATATACAATTTTATCTTTTAAATTTTTTTCATAAATATTTATTTAAATCTAATATTAGGCAAAATCTTTAAAAAAAAATTCAAAATCTTAGGTATAATCTGAAATCCTAAACAAAATTCAAATAAAATTTAAAATATCTTTATAGGTAAGTTCTTAAATATGTTTTCAAACATAAAAATATATTTGGTGATAAAAAGTATCTTATAATTTATCGAATGAGAATATAAAAATATATTATAAGTTATCAGATGATAATATAAAAATATATAATAAAGATTTAAACAAATATCTAAATGATGTTTTTCTAATATTAGATTTAAGTGATGTTTTTCTAACATATTTTTTTTCTTCTAATATTAGATTTAAACAAATATCCAAGATTTGAAAAAAAAAATTAAAAGATAAAATTGTATATAAAGAGTTAAATTTATTTACGGATACGAAAATAAGATAATTTTTTTAAATTTTAAAATTATTTGTTCTAACATATTTTTTCTAGTATTAGATTTAAATAAATATCTAAGGTTTGAAAGAAAGAAAAAAAAAATTAAAAGATAAAACTGTATATAAAGAGTTGAATTTATTTACGGATGCGAAAATCTAACTTTCTCACATGACCAAACATTAAAAAAAATAATAAAAAAATGGACGTCATCTAAGATTGCGCCAGATCTAGTAAAAAAGAAAACAAAATTGAGCACCATCTAGGATGGCGCGAAGTCTAGAATAGCATTGGACGCTAGGGGTGAGCATTATTCGGTTTTGGACCGAAAACCGAACCGAACCGAATAAGGAATTCGGTTCGGTTTTGAAAAAATTCGGTTCGGTTTCGGTTTTGAAAATACTAAATTTTCTTATTCGGTTTCGGTTTTGGGATTCGGTTTCAGTCCAAAACCGAAAACCGAATAAGAAATTTAGTTTATATATATATATATATATATATATATATATATATATATATATATATATATATGTGTGTGTGTGTATATATATATATATAAAAAAAAAAAAAAATATATATATATATATATATATATATATATATATATATATATATATATATATATATATATATATATATGTGTGTGTGTGTGTGTGTGTGTGTTAATTATAGGTATATACTAAATATATATAGGTATATGTTATAGGTATATACTGAATATATCTAGGTATATTTAGTTATTATATATATTAACAAAAAAACACAAAAAAAAAACCCATAAACCGAATAACCGAAAATCGAACCGATTTAATTCGGTCCGGTTCGGTTCGGTTATTGACCAATTCGGTTCGATTTCGATTTTGCTTATTCGGTTTCGGTCCAATTCGGTTTTTGCTTATTCGGTTCGGTTGCAACCGAATAAACCGAATGCTCACCCCTATTGGACGCAATCTAAGATGGCGTCCTATTCCTTTTCTGATAAATATTTAAAATTTGTACTATTTGTATAAATATATCAAATTTCATAACTCTCTATAATTTTTTTATTCGTACGATTTTTTTTATTCGTACGATTCTTTTTCAGTGATTGTTTATCCTGGTCCTCGTGTCCGTGGGCCACAGGGGCGCGGTGTCGGGTGCGGAGAGGATAAAGTTTCGCAACCAACCAAGCATCAAGCATGCGCGAAAAGTGGGTCCCACATCCCTAAGATTGCCAGGTGGACAAGAATTTAGGAGGTGGTAGGATCCAGCTGGCAGCACCGGCCCTCCGGCCCCACCGTCCTCATCATTGCCCACTAACCCGATATTCGTTGACTTTTCAGCCTCCTTTCCTTCCATTCCACACCCTGTAAAGAAAAGTATTTGCTTTAAGGGCCCGAGGGTCCAAAGTGCAAAATCAATTTTAGCATGCGGAGGGCCCCACTCCTGCGCAAGAAGTCAAGTTGTGAAATGGGCCGGGCGGCCCGGTGCCCGGCCCGAGCCCGCCCGGCCCGCCGCCTTATTAGCCCGGCCCGGCCCGCGACGAAGCCCGGACCGGCCCAGCCCCCCTGTCCCAGTGGTCCGGGTCGGGCCTCCCCCTCCGAGCCCAAGCCCGGCCCGGCCCGGACCGGAAAGAAATTTTTTTTTTTTTTAATGGTTAACGTTAGGCCCGGTAGGCCCGGCCCGGTAGGCCCGAACCGGCCCAGTCTAGCCCGGTCTGAACCATTTTTTTTTTTTTTTTTTTTTTGAATTGGAGGGGGTATTTTACCAAAATACCCCCATAATATAGCTGTTATTAAAACGTTGGAGGGGTATTTTGGTCATTTTCAAGAAAATGACCAAAAAACCACTCCAACAACTCTATTTTGAGGGTAGAGGGGGTCATTTGGCATGGGAAAAATCCTATAAATAGCCCATAAAATTCATTTTTCATACACAATTCACTCATTCAATCTTCATACAAGTTTCTCTAAACTAAATCCGGCTTTCCATCAGTTTGCGAAGAAGCTCCCAACCCCGCTCAAGGCTCAAGCTCCGAAATCCGGCGTCCGATTTAATATTTTTTCTTCTCTTTCTCTCTTAAAAATTCAAAATTGTTTTATATTGTTTGAACAAAATTTGTTTGTATTTTTCTTACTCTCTCTCTCCCTCTCTTACTTATTAAATATTACTTACTCTTTTTTTATTTTTCGGAAATTTTTTTTCGGTGTATTTTTCTTCTCTCCCTCTCTTCTAAAAATTTACATTAATTTTTTATAATGGCCGGACAAGGTTCTAACCCACCTACCGGTGATGCCGGAAATACTTATAAATATTTTAATACTTATTTTGAGGAAAATTCTATTCCTGCTGATACTCCTGAAGAATTAGTAGGATCCCCTCCTGAAATTGCGAGTTCCACTCGGAATGTACCAAAAAGAAAGAAAAAATCAAAGTATTGGGAATTTTTTGTTATTCTTTATCAAACTAATCCCGATGATTCTCTTGTTTTAGATCCGAAAGGAAATCCAATAGCGTACGCGGCACAGTGCAAAAAATGTGCCAACATATACAAATGGAAGACTGGAGGTGGCACGGGTACAATTTCAAGACACTACGAGACCTGCTACGGGAAAGACACAATTTCTGCATCTCAAACTCAAATAAATTTTGCTGGAGGTAGCACGGGATCGTCAATGGGTACGTTTTCTTATTCTGCCCGCTCGGCATAAAACTGAGTTTACAAAATATTTGATTTCTGATGAACTTCCTTTCACTGCGGGTGAAAGTGAGAATTTATATGATTATGCCACATCTTCTTTAAATCCTTGTTTTAGTAAAGTGACTAGAGGCGCCGCTAGAAAAGAGGCTATTAGACTTTTTCATGAGAAAAAAGCGGCTTTAAAAGAAAGTCTTTTGCATGTTAGTCAAATAGCCATTACTTCTGATATTTGGACAAGTAAGCAAAATTACGCTTACATTTGTATCACAGCACATTACATAGATTCACAATGGATGTTGCAAAAACGCATCATCTGTCTAAAAATATTAGAATTTCCACACACAGGCTCCACAATAGCAGGCGCTATTATAGAACACGTGCGTGAATATGATATTCACCAAAAAATATTTTCTGTTTCATTTGATAATGCTAGTAATAATACTTCTGCCATCTCTTCATTAGCGCTAATATTTCAGCCCATTTTAGAAGGTAGATTAATGCATGTTAGGTGTGCTTGTCATATTATTAACTTAGTAGTAAAAGAATGTCTTGATTATTTTAGCTCACATTTAGATACTCTTAGACAATGTTTACACAGTTTAAACACGTCTCCTTCACGGCAACAACATTTCAAGGCCACATGTCAACATTTTAATATTCGTTTTAGAAGATTTGTAAAGGATGTTCCACATAGATGGAACTCAACTTATTTAATGTTGAAGTCCGCAATTCCCTTTAGAGATCCTATTACATATTATTGTAACACGGATCTCAATTTTGAATTTCAAGTAACTGAGGATGATTGGGAAGTTGCTTCTTCAATTTGTGAATTCTTAGAAACTTTTTACAATGCTACACGTACTCTTTCAGGTGTTTACTATCCAACTTCTTGCTTAGCTTTACAAGAACTTTGTAACATTTCTTTCTTATTTTCTAAATATAGAACTGCCCACCATTTTGCTTACGTTGTACAGAAAATGGAAGCAAAATTCAAAAAATATTGGGGCGATGTACCTTTATTGTATTGCTTGTCTTCAATTTTTGATCCTAGAATCAAATTAGATGGTGTAGATGCATTGTTAGATGACTTTGGAGAGAACATGAATATTGATGTTAGTGGCACAAAAGTAGAAGTTAAGCTAGCTTTGGATAGATTAGTGGTCCGTTATGAAGACAAAGCACCAACTCCCCGCCCAACTCAAAGGCCTAGTAGTAGTAGTAGCTCTGGTTTGGTGTCTAAGTTGACACACGCCAAAAGTATACTACAACGGAAGAAACAAAAACAATCTTCCCAACTGACCCAAGAGTTGTCTTTATACCTTAGTTCTTATGAGGAAGAAGACGATTCTTCCACTCACTTCACCATTTTAGAATGGTGAAAAAAACACGAAAAAAGATATCCTGTACTTTCTATGATAGCACATGATCTACTAATGGTCCCGGTGTCCACGGTAGCATTCGAGTCATGTTTTAGTACAGGTTCAAGAATTTTGAGCAAGAAGAGAAGCCGGTTGCTGCCAGATATCTTGGAAGCATGTGTATGTGTTCAAGACTGGGTCCAAGCCGAGAAAAGAACTCAAAACAAAGTAGATGAAACTGCCGACATCAACGAGCTAGACTTCGAATCGCTTAGAATGGGTGAATCATTTGGAGCGGAGCAAGAAGAATGAGGCAAAGGTATGAATACAAACTTTGATATTTACACTTTGGAGCGGAGTAAGTAAATAATTTTTAAAAGTAAATAATTTAAAAGAAAGTAAGTAAAATATAAGTAAATAATTTTAAAAGTAAGTAAATAATTTTTAAAATATAAGTAAGTAAATAATTTTTAAAATATAAGTAAGTAAATAATTTTTAAAAGTAAGTAAATAATTTTTAAAAGTAAATAATTTAAAATAAACTAAATAAATAAATTATAATTAAGTAGGTAAATAATTAAGTAGGTAAATAAATTATAAATAAACTAAAATAAACTAAATAATTTTTAAAATATAAGTAAGTAAATAATTTTTAAAGTAAGTAAAATATAAGTAATTTAAAAAAACTAAATAAATTATAAATTATATTACTTAAAGAAAGTAAGTAAGTAAAATATAAATAATTTAAATTAACAACTCAAACAAACTAAATAAATTTAAAAATATAAAAAAAAACATTTTTTAACTTCGCCTATGCCGGTCCCAAGCCCGGAAAAAGAAGGAGGGAAAAATGTTTAAAATTTATACAAATACTTAAAAAAACTTTAAATAAACTTTATACACTTAGAATAAACTTTATAAATAATTTTATATATTTTAAAAATTTAACTTAAACAAATAAGAATATCAATTTTTTCAAATAAAAACTTTATAAACTTTTATATACTTTTAACATAAACTTTATCAAATTTTAAAAAAAAAAAAATTAAAAACCAAGCCCGGACCCGGCCCAACCCAAGCCCGGGCCCGGCCCGGCCCGCTGGCCCGAACCGGCCCGGCCCAGCCCCTCACCCGCCGGTCCTGTGGGCCGGGCTGGGCTTCGATTTTACTCACCGGGCCGGGCCCGGCCCGGCCCGCTTTCTGATCCGGTCCGGTCTGGGCTTGGCCCGAGCCCGGTTCAGCCCGCCCAATGTGGGCTTCGGGCCGGCCCGGCCCGGCCCGTTTAACACCTTGAGCAAGAAGTGAGAAGCCGTACCATTTTCATTTCCTGGAAAAAATGCGCACGGAGGACCTCCCAGAGATCCTTTATTTACTTTATTGATATTTTTGTCATAGTCTTCTTTCCTTGTGTATTTTTTTCCTCCTTTTTTTTTTTACATAAATACCTTATTTTTTACTAGTCAAAATAAATATAAAAAAGAAAAAGAAAAGGACAAGGCAATGAGGACCCTCACAAGGACCAATTGCTTCTAGACCTGACAACTGGACCGGCCCGGCCCGGCACGAAAATTGGGTGGGTCGGACTCGAGCCACTTGGGCCCATGAACTGTAGCGGGCCGGGCCGGGCCAGGCCGGGCCAAGGGTTGAAAATCTCGGCCCAGTCCGGCACGTGACCCACGACACAGTGGGCTACGGGTCGGACCGTGCCGGATTTTAATTGGCACGTAAAATTTGGACATTCATTTTCGTTTTTCTTCTCAAAAAATTTGTATATTAATTACAATCATTTTTTAAATACAAAAGATTGAACATCAAACATGTTTTCATATATGTTTTTCAACAATCACATATATTTACGTAGATTAACATAACATAATAACATGATTAAGTTTTATAAATATTAATAACAATCATTTTTTATATAGAAACTACTTGATTCTTATTTATTTGGGTGGGTCCGGCCGGGCCGTGCTTGGGCTTTGGGCCGGGCCGGACCGGTCCTATGTTATGGGCCAATATATGTAGCCCAACACGACACAATATACGGGGTCGGGCCGGCACATGGACCAATTTTTCGGACCGGACTCGTGCCGGACTGGACCGGCCCGACCCAATTGATAGGTCTAATTGCTTCTCTTGGTTCAAAAAAAAAGGACCAATTGCTTCTCCTTGTAATATAGTTCATTACTTATAATTATTTTTTTCTATCTTCTATTATCTAATGATGCTTCAAAACGACTCAAAAGTGAACCGTCTAAGGCGTATGTATATAATAGTTCATTTTATTTTTTTAAATTACGGAGGATAAAAATTAACTCCTTCATCCGCCATTTGTTAAAACAATTATGAACAAAAACTAAATTTCTCTCTTCTAGTCCGTACAAATATCTATTTAAAAACTAAATTAAAAACTGTTTAAAAACTAAATTTAAAAAAAATATTAAAAAATATTTAAAAAGTTTAACAAATCTTAATTCAAATATATTTAAATATTTGAACTATTTTTTCAACAATATCATAAAAAAATTATCCATGACAAATTTTAATTATATTTTAATTAAACTTTAACAAAATTTAATAAAAATGTAAATATATATACAAAAAAAATTAATTTTAGTTTTAATATTTAAATGGAAAAATTTATGAAATGCCCAAAAATTGTAAAAGTTTTATGAAAAATCCACCGCAAAATAACATTTCATCGCGTGCCCAAAATTAGCGAAAAATATATAAATGGGGTTCTGAATGACCTTTTTGCCCTTCTAATTTATTGAAAATACTCCCTAACCATACTCTTCAAAAAAAAAATTCGATACTTCCTCTTCTTCCATACGTCGCTCAGTTTCGAATATAGGTTTTCTCCTCCAAAATTTTCAAACCTTACTTCAAAAATTCGTCGAAAATTTTTGAAAAGACGGACAAACGGTAAAACTGTTAAAACGGAGGTCCAAACATCATTTTTTGCGGTTCTAAAATTTCGGTAGGCCGACTAACGAAGAATCGATTAATATTCGGCTCCTCAAAAATACGCTCCTTTTGCGACAAACCGGATCTCGTTTCGACCTCACAGTCAAAAATTACGGCCCTTCAAAGTTTCAACTGGTCATAAAATGCATGAGAATGAGCATTCTTCGTGGTAATATCACGGAGGCCGAATGGCCATTCTCCGTGGTAATATCACGGAGAATGGTCGGCCATTCTCCGTGCTAAAATCACGAAGAATGGCCATTCTCCGTGCTAAAACCACGGATAATGGCCATTCTCCTTGTTAAATTGACAAAGAATAGCCATTCTCCGTGTTAAAATGACGGATAATGGCCAGTCAATTTAACAAGGAGAATGGCCATTCTCCTTGTTAAATTGACAAAGAATAGCTATTTTTCGTGTCAAAATGACGGAGAATGGCCATTCTCCGTGTTAAAATGACGGAGAATGACTATTCTCAGTCATTTTATTACGGAGCCATTCTCCGTAATTTTAACATGACCATTCTCCGTCATTTTAACACGAAAAATGGTCATTCTTCGTCATTTTGACATGAAGAATGGCCATTCTCCATCATTTTGCACATGGATAAGGCCATTCTCCGTGATTTTAGCACGAAAAATGGTCATTCTCCGTGATTTTAACACGGAGAATGATCATTCTTCGTCATTTTAATACGAAGAATGGCCATTCTCCGTCATTTTGACACGGAGAATGGCCATTCTCCATTATTTTGACATGGATAATACCATTCTCGGTGGTTTTAGCACGGAGAATGGTCGTTCTCCGTAATTTTTAACACGGAGAATGGTCATTTTTCGTCATTTTAACACGGAGAATGGTCACTCTCCGTGTTAAAATCACGGAGAATGATGGAGAACAGTCAACAGAAACCTAAAACCTATTTTTTTATTTTTTTTGTGGAAAAAAATTTGTCAGGAACAAAAATTCAAGAGTTTTCGTTCTTCTTTCAAAACGATGCTAACTCTTATGGAAAAGAAGAAGGAGATCTTCTTTCCACAATTGACCTAATCGCCAAAAAATTTCAAATCTCTCCACGATGATGATGATGATGAGCGATGATCGTAGTTCGACTGAAGAAAAGCACAGTGAACTACGAACGATCTTTGAGATCTCTGCTGGAGATGAAAGCAATGGAATTCAGATCTCTCGTGAAGAAGAAATCTGAGTTTGTGCGAAGGATAGTTATGATATTATAAAGATGACAATTTTGTAAATACAGAACATCTAAAGAGAATATTGGAATATTTAACGTGGAAATATATAATTCTGGACATTTCATAAAACTCATCCTGCGGGTGGATTTTTCATACAAACAAATCCCGAAATTGAATTTCTCAGCAATTTCCAGTATTTAAATTATTTTCTGATAAGATAGAGAAAAAAAAAAAAGATTTAACGTGAGACGCAGGTGCATCTTCAAGTTTACTTAAAATCCTTGTTCTTTTCATTTTTTTAAGCTGATATATTTTGTTGCCCTTTATATTTGTTGCATTTAGTAAAAGTTTTTTTTTTAATTGATGCTAAGTACTTAATTAAATTCTAACCCGTTAGATGTACTCAATGCACATCTATGTTCTATGTAATTCATCTTAAATATTGTGTCATCTTAAATATTGTGTCATGAATATAAAAAATGAATATAGAAAGCCTATATAAAAATTACTTTAGTGCACATGTACATATATTTTTCAACCATATAAACTTATTTATAGTTAATTTTTTGAGAAATTTTGAGTGGCACCCCACTTTTGTTTACCATATTTACAGTGCACCCCACAAGTTTACAACAATGTAAGGTACTCCCCACTTTTGACGGTTTTCGTCCCCAACTTACGGTCAAACCCTTTGACCATTTTTTTGACCAAAATACTCCGGTCTTCTTTCCCTAATCCCTCTATATTTTCAGGGTCTGCCCCCTCCCCGCCGTCGGCGTGCCTCCGCCGCCCCCCTTCGCCAGGCCCTAGCGCCGCCCCCCCTCCACGACCTCGTCGACCTCGCCGCCCCCCCTCCACGACCTCGCCGCCCCCGTGGTGGTCCATGAACTTCATCAGCAGCTCGCGGTTGCTCATGTCGTCCGGATTGGGCATGTTGGCCTGGTGGTGGAGAGGTTCGTCCATACGTGCCTTCTTCATACTCTGCTGCATGAGAGGCTCCTCATTGCAGTCGTCGAAGATACCTAGATTCGATGAATGGGTTGCGAACGGGGGGAGGCTCGCGTGGTGGTGGTGGTTGTCTTGATTTGGTTTGAAGCTATGTGTTTGATCTGTCCTTGTTGGGCTCTGAGCCTTATCATCCTTCATTCCGTTATTTACTGCATCCTTTCCCTTTGTTGTCTTAGCCTCGCCCTTCCCGACGTTCACCACCTCGTCCAGGGGAGGTCGGAGACGGGGGCGACGAGGTCGGGGAGGTCGGAGACGGGGGCGGCGAGGTCGGGGAGGGGGGGCGGCAGCGGCGAGGGGGGGGGGGGGGGCGAGTGACACGGTGAAGAAGACAACAGGTCAGGGGTATTTTTGTCAAAAAGTTTGGGTCAACCTAGTTGACCGTCAATATTGGACGGAAACCGTCAAAAGTGGGAGGTACCTTACATTGTTATAAACTTGTGGGGTGCACTGTAAATATGGTAAACAAAAGTGTGGTGCCACTCAAAATTTCTCTAATTTTTTTTACATAACTATCTCATTTTCTAGACTTTATATACAAAGAACCATCCATTTTGAAGTCAAATCATAGTATTATTCCATTTTGTAAAGTTTTACACAAATTAGTATAACTCTACTGGTGTAAATTTGAAGGGAAAAAAGTCTAATTTTATAAACTTCCTTTTTGATTTGACAAAATTTATCTTCCCCTGATTAGGGTATTATTCCATGCATGGTTGAAATTGAAGACCTATAGGCCTCGTATACTTCGCGGAAAGAAAATGAAATCATTTTTTTTTTTTTTTTGCTTTTCTTTTTCTTTGAAAGTTATATTTTCTATAAATTTTTATTTTCTTTGTTTGGAAAGGCTAGAAAATTAGAAGAAAAAGTAAATTCTTGGTACGAGTGAGTGAATCATTGGGTAGATAAAATAAAACTATTTTTTTACTTTTTTATTTGACATAAATAATAATAAAAATTCAATGTCCTAATTTTGCAAGACAAATATGGCACAGATTATAGCTATACAAGTTATATATATATATATATATATATATATATATATATATATATATATAATATGAGAAGTCTTGTGCAGAGCATGTGGTCCGGGGCATTCATGTTTGCACGCCTCTGAGGTCTGCTTAAAGCGGCAATATTTTGGGTCACGGAAATAAGTCCACTGTATTCGTGCATGTTACCTCGCCTCGAGCGAGCGTTCATGCGGATGCGATCGGTCCGTAAACGTGCCTCGACTCGGGCACGGGATCAGAGAAGTTATCTTGTCTTGTGCGTGCGGTCGAACAGGTGTATCTCGTGCACGACCGAAAGAGTGCAAGTGTTGACAGAGGTACAATGACAACGATGAAATACCGTGAGGACGTACGACCGTTCCACCCATGATCCCACAACATCAAAGGTCTAATAAACATGATATAATCTGAATCTGTACGAAAAAAAAATAAAAATAAATTATCTAATAGTACTAACCACATAGTTGGCATTGCATCACATCACATTTATTTAGCAACTCATAACCTTAATTAATGAGCTATTGATGTGTGACAATTAAAACTTCAAGCCCCAGGAACAAAAGTTAGGCTTCTAGTTTAGAACTTTATTGAATGAGCTCTCCCGTACTAGCGTTTTGGAGTCGTTTGGTTCACGGAAAGGAAATCAATTCCCATGTATTTTTCATAGGGATGGAAAAGTAGAATTTTTATTAAATTTTTTTTCCTATATTTGGTTGGTGTAGAAAAAAAAAATATATATATATATCATTGTTCCAACAATATCCAATGTCAACATAATTATAATGAAGAGTTAATTGGTAAAATAGGTAATAAATTAAGGCTACTTTTGTCATAATGTTTGGTAATTAATGTTGGAAAATGAGGAGGGAAAATGAATCCCATGGGTCATAAGAGGAATCATTTTTCCTCCTATTTTTCTCTATGTCAGAAAAGTGTTTCCCAAATTTGTGGCTACCAAACAAAGGAAAGAAATAAATTTTCTTTCCGGATTACTTGAATCCGTGAACCAAACGAGGCCTTACTGTAGACCACAAAAAAGTGATCTTGTACTATTCAAAAACCCTTGGTAGGTAATGTGTATATAACCAATTCAAGCCAAATATTGAAGTTTATGTTTCTTTTTTCACATAAACATTCTTTCCTTTTCTAATCCTATACATTTGCATTTTTTTATTAATACATTTTAACTTCAACTATTTTCAATTAACTAAGCTTCAAATATATATATATATATATATATATATATGGAAAAACGGGATATGAGCCATAGGCTCATACTCTTATATGAGTCATCCCACGTGGACCAATAAAAATATAGTGACTTGAAAGTTATGCTATTCTTACCTCCAAATTGTTCCTCCAAATCATCTCTCCTTATGTGGCAGATGATGTGGCATGCTAAATAATATTATGTGTCATCTGACATGACAGATGACATGTCAAATTTTAATCCAAAAAGTTAATTACCCAATTTTTGTCCATGTTATTTTAATGTTAATATAAATAGAGAAATTTTGAGTAGCACCCCACTTGCTTTACTCATATTCAAGGTGCACCACACCCAATTACCATAATGTAAGACACCCCCCACTTTTGACGAAAATCCTCCATAGCGGATGGCCAATCCCATTGACCAAAATTTTTTGACGAAAATACCCTCGTCTTCTCCCTCCCCAAACCCAAACCCAAACCCTAATCCCTCTCCTTCACCAACACCAACACCACCATCACCACCACCGCCCCCGCTCCGGCACCCGCTGCCGCTACCCCCGTCGCGCCCGCAGTCGCTGCCCCCGCCGCTGCTCCTCCTACGACTACCGTGCTGCTGCCGCCGCTGATGCTCCCGCCCGCTGTTGCCGCATCCTCCCACTGCCGCCGACGGTGGTAGCAACGACGAGCGGGAGGGTGGGGAGGAGGGAGCCCCTCGGCGCGAGGAGGGGGGGGGGGCAGCGGCGACGATGGCAGTGGCAGCAACGGCGGCGGGCAGGGGGTTGGAGGAGGAGGGGGCTCCTCAGCGCGGGGGGTGGGGGGTGCGGCAGCCGACTGGGGGGCAGCGTGGGGGGGGGGGGGGGAGGGGGGGGGGGGGGGGGGGTAGAGGAAGGTTTCGTGGGGAAGAAGAGGATTTTTTTAATCCAAAAAACTGGGTCAAAGGAGTTGAACGTTGCGAAGGACGAAAACTGTCAAAAGTGGGGGGTGTCTTACATTATGGTAATTTGATGGGGTGCACCTTGAATATGAGTAAAGGAAGTGGGGTGCTACTCAAAATTTCTCATATAAATATAAATATTAATTAATATTTATACTAATATTAATATTAATATTAATTAATGTTAATGTAATTAATGTTTATGTTAACATTAACAATAATAGTAATATTAATGTTAATGTTAATATTAATATTAATGTTAATGATAATATTAATATTATTGTTAATGTTAACAATAATATTAATTTTAATATTAGTATTAATTTTTAATTTTAATGTTAATTTTAAAATTTGTTATGTCAGCTGCCACATCAACATGTAACGTCTGCTGTCACGTAAGAAAAAACAGTTTGAAAGGACAATTTGGAGGAACAAATAGTATTTTATTCGTTTGATTAGTAGCTTATAGCAACAACTTGTAATAACTTACATCGTCCGATAAGTTTCAATAATAAATTTCTTTAGAATTTTCTCAAATACCATTAGTTCTATATACGTGTATCCTATAGTCTAAGTTGTGAGTTCCCCTAAAAAGAAGGTTGTAACTTTATGTTATTTCAAGTAATGCAAGATAATGCACATTTCATTTAAACATAATAAATAAATAAATATTAATAATTGTTTTTGATATACCGGAAAGCAAAAGATTGTCACTTGTTAACCGCGAATGTAATGAGCCTGGAGAATACTTTCACTATATTAGTCACTATACATTTCAGATTGTAGAGGTTCTATATATTTCTACTGTGTTTAATATATTTAGAGTTATTTGTATTTATTTCAAATACTAATTTCTAATTATGTTTTAGTTCATTATTAATTTAATTATTATTACTTTTATTTTATTCCGATCTCAAGTGTTATATAAGACTGACAATGGATTCTTTTCTTCTGTATGTTCTTGGTACAAAATCAAAATAATGAGTGTAGTAATAATTAAATTAATAATGTGGGAAAACAGAATTAGGGTTTATTAATGGGTAAATATAAATAACTCATATATTCACATTGGTTTTTAATAAATGAAAATTTGCAAGGGCTCAATTGCAAAAATAGTGGTCAGCTGTGCTACTGCTGTCTCTCTCTTCTTTCTTCACCAACCACTGATAACTCTCTTTCATTCTCTCTCTCTCTCTCTCTCTCTCTCTCCTTCCCTCCATGTCCCATTCCCCCAGCCGACAACCGGTCCAGCACAGCTTCCTCCTCCTCGGCCTAGGGTTAGAGCTCGGCTCCAGCTGCTTCTCGTCGGCGTTGGCGGAGGAGCTCCGTCCGGGTCCATATCCGATAGCCCATTGCGCGCCGGACCCGTTTCGCCGCCCGAGCTTCCGGGGATCTGCTCCTTCCTGGGGAATGCTGGTGTAGAATTCGGTGAGGTCCAGAGCTAGGGTTTCGTCAGAGATCTGGAAAGCTCGGATTTTTTGCCCCTTTTTTTGTTGCTAAATTTGTATTTTTTTGGGGGTATTCTTGGCTTAAGAACCTGAGAATTTGGGGATCTGTGGTCTAGAAAAGGGTGGTAATTGTCAAGGAACCAAAAAGCTCGGATTTTGGCCAAAGTTCTGTTTTTTTCTTCTTCTTATTCTCAGGTTGGTTGCTTGCAAAATTTGAATTTGTTGGGTTTTTTTATTTGCTGAAGAATACGAGGATGGGTTCTCTGGTGACAAAATTGGGGTTTTGGATGATGTAGAAGATTGGAAATGCTGATAAGATTTTTTTTTTTCTTCTTTTGAGGAATTGGGGTTTGATTTTAGAAATTTACAAGGAAGTGACTAGTAACAAAATATGATTTTTTTTCCCCTTTCATTTTGGTTCTTTTGTTATAGAGATATAACACGTGGACCTAAATTTGATCGAAGAAGTTGACTCTGATAGCCAAATTTGATTTTTATAGTTCTATCACCCTGCTATTTAATGAAAGATTTGCGCTTTATCATAATTTTGCATAGTTGGTTCAATATTAGGGAGTATACTTTGATTCTTCATGTAATTGGCATCTTTAATGATTGAACTCTTGTTGGTTTTTTAAATTCAGAGTTGGCATTATGATTTATGAGCATTGCTTTGAAATTTCTTAGGGCCCATAATAATTGAGAATATAAATTGTGCTTGTTATAAATTTGACATTTGGTACTTTAGTTTGTTTATTTGCAAGGAATTTTGTATGAAATCAGAAGGTTTGGATTCTTATAATTCCCTATATGATATTATATGCAAATAAAATTTCTACGTGATTATGATACTATTCACATATATAGACTATACAACCATGGTTTGTTTTCTTCTTTCTTTTGTTTCCATGCGTCTTCTGCTCTGTTTCTATGTTGAAACTGAATTTTTCGCTAAGAAAATAATTTAGTAGATTCCGAGAAAATCGGGTATTATGCATAATATGCAAACTAAAGTTTCGTAACTTTCGTTACTTACTGGGTTATATAAATTAGATATATGCTAACAATGTATATGGTGGCATCATTTCATGTCTATACTGATGTGTGCTTGTCCTTTGCAGTTTGTATCATTGCTTGGACTAAATTTACTATAGACATACAATCTAATGCTTACTTAAACTATTAGCTTTGGAGGCTTCATGCATATTTTTCTTTTATTGATTTAGGTACTTCCCACCAGAGATATGTCTGATAGTGCTCTCAACCAAGGCCTATCAAAGAAGACGGGTCTTTTTGGTCTAAAAGTATGGGTCATAATTGGTATCGGTGTTATGGTTCTCATTTTATGCATGCTTTTCGTATTGGTAATGTGTCTTACTGCACGGAAAAGTCGGAGGAGGTCACAGAGGCCTTCGGCTAACCTACCCGTTACTCAAATACCGGCAGTTTCAAAGGAAATTAAAGAGGTTAGGGTGGAACAAGTCTCATCTAATGATTTTGTGGCACGTGATGGGATCCTTCTTACAATTCATGACAAAACCAGCGAAAATGACTCGGACAAGATCATGCTTCACTTGGAACTTGGTAAATCAAGGCATGAAGATAAAAATGGTCATTCTGGCTCCTTCCATCATATTGATAAAGATGCCAGTTTAGAGTCAGGTGAAGAGGGAAGTTCAGGGACATTTGGTGTATACAGACCATCATCCTCCTACCCGATAACTGCACCTTCTCCTTTGGTTGGTCTCCCGGAGTTCTCCCACCTAGGGTGGGGTCACTGGTTTACTTTGAGGGACTTGGAACTTGCTACAAATCGTTTTTCAAAAGATAATGTTCTTGGGGAGGGTGGTTATGGTGTTGTATATCGTGGTAATTTGATCAATGGGACTCCGGTTGCTGTGAAGAAGCTTCTAAACAATTTGTGAGTTAATCCAGATTTCAAGATATTTTAAAGTAATGATATAACGTTAAAATTGAATTGTTCTCTTATGTTCTTTTAACATCCATGCTTTGCAGAGGCCAGGCAGAGAAGGAGTTTAGAGTGGAAGTTGAGGCTATTGGCCACGTTCGCCACAAGAACTTGGTTCGGCTATTGGGATACTGTGTGGAGGGCACTCAAAGGTATATATTAATCCTCTCAGTTTCTTTTTCCTATGGGCAAATGGACTATGCATGTCTTATTTATTCCTTTCGAGTAGAAAAGTATTGGTAGTATATATATATAGCGATACATCCGAAGTTCATATATCATTGTGATGTTTACTTATATCACGTGTCTACTGATTTAGGATGCTAGTATATGAGTATGTGAATAATGGAAATCTTGAGCAATGGCTTCATGGAGCTATGCGTCAGAGGGGTTCCCTAACATGGGAGGCTCGTATAAAGATTCTCCTTCAAACTGCTAAAGCGTAAGAAAACCTGAATCTTCAACTCTTGTTTATTTTTTATTTTTTTTTTAAATTTCTTCACTTATAAAGGTGGCATGTTGGTTTAACTGAACAGTACTGATTACTGTTTCTTGGTTATCGATGTCATATTGTACGTTAAGCTCATTGATTATGCCCATCCATTACGGCAGCTTTTGCAACTTTTCTAATCTACTGTCGTTTTAGTGAATGGCCTTAATTACTGGTTCTTGGTTGTTGATAACTGTATCATTAATTCTGTCCATGTTTGGCAGCTTTTGCATATTTTCTAATATTATTGTCATTTACCCTCTATTCTTTTCTCATGTTCGCCTTAGTTTGAAAAGCTAAAGCTATGATTTAGGCTTTATTTTCTTTTAAAACAAATGTCTGGCAGGCTTGCCTACTTACATGAAGCCATTGAGCCAAAAGTTGTGCACCGGGACATCAAATCGAGCAATATATTAGTTGATGATGATTTCAATGCCAAGGTGTCCGATTTTGGTTTAGCAAAGATGTTGGGTGCTGGGAAGAGCTATGTCACTACTCGAGTAATGGGAACTTTTGGGTAGGTTTCTCTCATAATTTAATTAACTGTGCAAATTTTGAAATCATTCTTGCCCTCTTGACATTTAAGATAATTTGTGGACATGTTAGTGATTTCGTTTTCTTTGTTGTATCAAACTTCAACTGGCTTATTGGTTTACAGGTATGTTGCCCCGGAATATGCAAATACTGGTCTTCTTAATGAGAAAAGTGACATATATAGCTTTGGAGTTGTTGTCTTGGAGGCCATTACTGGAAGAGATCCTGTGGACTATGGTCGTCCTGCTAATGAGGTACAAGACTGACCAAATTGTTCCACTGACTTTGATGATAAACAAGATGAAAGAATAGGTCAAGCACAATCAGTTCATTCTGAAGACTGCCATGCAGTAGCATTTCATATTTTGAGTATGATTTATGAATTTGAATGTCATATAACATGACTAGCTTTATAAACTTTCAAGTTTCAACAACAAAATTGAGCTATACCAATATTAACAAAGATACTGGTTTTCCTTATATCTAGTCCAGTAGAATCAAATGTATCTGACATTTGATTTCCTTACTTGGCTTCAATGCTGGAAAGAACTATTGGTTGCTACAAAGTTTATCAAGATGTAGTAGTCATAACTAGTCAATGGCAGACATGAGATGCTTTGTCCTATTTTTCGTATTAAAGGTACTTTCATCTTTTTGAGGGACACGAGAGTTATGCAATCTTCACAAACACTCCCAGATGCTTTCTATTTTAGAAAGTGTCAAGTGAGTTCTTTGTGCAACAACACCCAGGTCCTTTTCTTGTCCACTGGATGTTCAGTATACTGTTTCTTTTTCTATACTTGACCTTACTTTTCAGTGTTACACCATCTCTTTGTTAGTATATATTTTGAAATGGACAGTTTTCAGATATCCATATGGTATATTTTTATATAATTTTACAATAATGATTCTCTTTATTTTGCTGTCCAGTCGCCCTTTTCTGCATCAACACTTAATCTTTTATCATATTGGTTTAATGAAAGGCTCCTTTCATGCCCTGCCCTCCTTCCTAAAAGATGGATCCTTTTCTTCTCCTGCACAAAACAGTTCATTGCAAGTCACGTAGTTCAGCTGGTTAATTTTTCTATAAGACCTTTCGCTCCTAATCTCTTAACTTCCTTTGTTGGCTACAGGTAAATCTAGTTGACTGGCTGAAAACAATGGTTGGAAGTAGGCGCTCAGAAGAGGTGGTTGATCCAAATATAGAAACAAGGCCATCTACAAGAGCTCTCAAAAGGGCCCTTTTGACAGCTTTGAGGTGTGTCGATCCAGATTCGGAGAAGAGACCAAAGATGAGTCAGGTGGTCCGGATGCTGGAATCTGATGACCCAATTCCACGTGAGGTTTGGCTTCTAACTTGATGATATCTTACTACTTAGTGTGAGTGCAGAGCATGAATGGACACGAC
This sequence comes from Iris pallida, assembly GCA_029216955.1. NCBI lineage: Eukaryota > Viridiplantae > Streptophyta > Magnoliopsida > Asparagales > Iridaceae > Iris > Iris pallida. Next base: position 20,900 of record JANAVB010042003.1, read on the forward strand.
GACATGGATACAGTACTATTTTGGTGTGTCCTAGTGTATTTTGGAGTGTCCTAAACGTGTCCGACACGACGCGGCACGCGTTTTTGGAATGTCCATGCTTCCTAGTCAGTAGCTACCAAGATGTCACATGCCTATGTATAGCCGACTTGACATGTAACTTGACATCACCAAGTATACTGACTTTCAAATCAATCCTATTTTTAATTTAATAAAACTTTAGCCGTATTTGCAAGACAGGTAGAAGACTAACACCAATGCTTTATGATATAGAATATTGGGCAACAAAAGGTACAAACGTCTAATAAGTGAGCATAGCTCTAAAGAGAATATTGAGATGGATGAGTCTTCTACCTGATAAGATAAAGGCTACAGACTTGGCTTTGATTGAGGACGAATGGACGATGACTGAGAAATCAATTGAGACTAAATGCTTTGTAAGTGAGGTTCTAGGACTAGGGATAACCGAATCAATATCGGATTGAAGCAAGCAACCGGTAGTTGATAACCGAATCAATATTAGTGGATTGAAGCAAGCAACCGATAGTTGCCATTGCTATAGAGGAGACAACCTGGTTGCTTGTGTTTCGAAGGATGAGCCTGTAATAGACCTATCAATGTAAGGAATGCATTCATGTAGCAGACCTAAGGGATTTGTCGTTTTTTTTGCATTCAGCTATCTTTGAACATTAGCTAGCAGTTGAGCTCCTATTTTGATACCTTCTTGGAGTTATTGAAGAAGGTTATATTTTATGTTCGCATTGTACCTCATAAAGCACCCTTTTGCTTTGGATGCTTAGCTGAATTTCAATTGTGCACCCATGCTTAAAAATGAAACCTTTGGGATATCACAGGACCGAAGGCATCGGAGGACACGAGGTGGAAGTGCGGAAATTGAACTGCAGAGGGAGAATAATTCGGACACGGATAAAAGCGACAACCCTGATTCTAAGCCCAGTGGCACACAGAGCAGGCCCTCAAAGAACTAGTAGGCATCTGTGGAAATTCTTTGTACCTGATAACACCAAGCGGGACGTATTTATCGACATTTTCTTTCTTTCTCCGTTTAGGCCGGATTGTTGAGTGTATGTAAGCTGTTGCTGAACTTCCATGACTGTACAGTTTTAGGTGTGTAAAAGATCGAAATAATTTTTTTTTTTTCCTTAGAGAGGAGTACTTGTGAATGTGATTGTAGTTCTACTATATGTTGGTACATTGTTATACTAGTTACACTAGAAGCTAATAAGAAGAACATGATTCGAGTAGTACTCTCTAATCTCCATCTTGGAATGGCTTTAAGCATCAAGAGAGTACTATTAATTGTACTAGTAAAAGCTTCTGAACTTGCTTGCTTCCTTTTCTCTAGCTGGTCTTCCTTATTTCAATTTTGTTACAGAAGTGAGCTGATATTAATTTGGCAAAACAGAGTTTGATCTATGGTTCTTGCCAGCTGGTGTTAGAATGTTCATAATTGATGGTTTAAACATCTGTTTACTTGAAAGTTGGAACTAGCTGGTCAGAAATTTGGCAATCAACTCATAGTGAAGGCGATGGTGGCGAGGAATTGATGCTGAATCATTAATGATAATAATAGCAGATATGGCCGGCATAGGTGACAGAAATACTTGTTCAAGACTAATGAGCTTGCATTTGCCAGTTTCACATTTGTCAACCCTGCATTTCTTAAATTTATTCGTCTTCACATGGATTCCTCCAAATGAGGGGCCATACTGGCGCCAAGCATTCCAAAGCTGCACTATTCTTTAATAGTAGCAGATACCTAACTTTCTTGAGTATTGAACTGTGATGCTGTTAACAACCATGCTCCTAACAATAAACCTCCAATGTCAGCTAGAGGCTCTTCACATGCTAATAACATAAATGATTATATGCCAAAGCTGAAGAGATTATTTTCTGTGCCAGGCTCACTGTGCACCCTCCAAAACATCTATTTGATTGCATTAGGATTTGTGCATGCACTCAATCCAATACCGTCCTATGGTTGGCATTGGAGGGTGCACGGTGAGTCCGACATAGAGAATAATTTCTCACGAGGACAATCAGTTCCATTTTTGTTCATCCACCAAAATTTGGATGATGTACATCATTTCATTCAAGAATTGTCATGTATCAGCCTAAAACCACTTTTTCTATAATTATGAGGTGAAAAAAAAAAATTTAATTAAAAATAAAAGTGGTTTTAGGTTGACACATGACAACCCTTGAGTGGAACGGTGAACATCATCCAAATTTTGGTGGGTGAACAAAAATTGACTTTCAAAAAAAATCCATTATCGAATTCCGTACAACTTCAAATTCATCATGATGGCAAGCAAAATTTCTCTAAGATGTTGACACTACAAAAGACTTGTAGTTCCTGCTGGGGGTGAGTGTTAAATTTATTTGGTTTCAACCGAACTGAAATAGTCAAAACCAAATAAACCAAAATTCTAAAAATCCAAAACCGAACCAAAATTAGTCATAGCCGAAACCGAACCGATAAACAATTCGCTTTATTTGGTTGAACTATTTTTATTATTTGATGGGCTGAGCCCAAAGTTTGAATTATGGTTAAATTATACTAAAATTTTGCAAGTTCGGTCCAAAGTTGGACTAATTGTTAAATTATCAAAATTTGGCTACAAAAGACATACATAATTATTATTTTCAAAATATACATATTTTTAATTATAAAATATGCATAAAAGTAAGGTTATTTAATAATTAAATAAGTCTTGTTCGGTTTTGGGTTTCGTCCAAAATCGAATTTTTTTTTAGTATTTTCAAAGCCGAATCAAAAAAATTTCAAACCGAATTTCGTCGGGCCAAAACCAAATAATGTTCACCCTTACTTCCTGCATGTTAATATTCATAAGCATATGAGGTTTGGGCTTCAATAACACCTAATTGTTCCGTCCGACCAATGATCATCTTAATCACACTCCATTCTCTGCCACAATATATAGGCTCCTAGTCCTACTGACAACTTGAGTTGATTTGGCAATATGCCAAGGAGGGCATCATTCATTCAACTAATAATATTCACTTGAACACAGACTATAAATTTTATTATGACGTGCTTCGGACAGTTTGTACACAATCTACAGAGTCGGAAAGAACAGAAGAAAATAGAGAATTGCTACTTTGTTATGCTTAAAAGTGAACAAATACCAAGAATTGAGAGAAAATGTGGGATTGTCATACTTCGCTACCAACAGTAGCGCCACTTCGACCATTTACCAGAGGCTTAAGGGCTTTCACAACGATGCTCATATTTGGCCGGAAATCAGCTTCATACTGAACACACAATGCAGCTACTGCAGCAAACTGTTCCGAGCAAAAGAAACCGAAAAAGAAATCAAATAAATATATAGTTGGAGATTAGACGAATCACATAAGAAAAAAATCCATCGAGACAAATGAATAAATATCAATTTCAGCCAATTATCTCCAAATTTAACCATTGATGTTCATATCATAGTTTGCACTATCGATCCGATACCGATATGGTTTGGCATGTCCCTATTCGATACCGACCGATATCGATACTGACCGATACAAACATTGAGGGGTCTCTTTCAGTCAATTCGGCAAATAAATATTAAACGAAAAAGACCAATCGGTAAGCGTGTAAAAGTATAATAAGGTTGTAAAAGTATGTAAAAGAAGAAAACTTACCTATCGCAGATAAACCAATCGGTAAAGATAACTACTATTTCACTCAACTTCAGAACTACGAAAAAACAACACAAAAAATACTTAAAATTATGCCTAAATGTATAAAATACATTTTTTCTAAAATTTTAATAATTTTAGGTTTAATTGCAACTTGATACCCTCAACTATCCCGTTTTTTGAACTTAATACCCTGAACTTTGATATGCATCAACTTAATGCCATCAACTATTTGAATATTTTTAACTTGATATCCAAAAATAAAAAAAGGACAAAATTGCCCTCCTTCTCCACCCAACTCCCACTCCCGGGCTGCCACCACCTCCGCCTCCTGCTACCCCCTGCGGCCGCCGCCCTCCCTACCCCGCCTGCCCCTAACTGTTCCGCCCCCGCCTGCCCCCGATTGCAGCACCCCGCCCCCCTCTCTCTCTCTCTGCACGCAGCGACAGCGGCGGCGGTGAAAGCACCAGCGCACGCGGAGAGAAGGGGGAGGGCGAGGTGGTGCAGTCGGGGGTGGACGGGGCGGAGTAGCCGGGAACGGGCAGTGTGGGGACAGCTGCGAGGGGAGGGGGCCCGCAGGGGTCGGTCGGAGGGGGCAGCCGTGGGGGGAGGGGCGGCCGGAGGCGGAGGGTAGCGGCCGGAGGGAAGGGGGGTTGGAAGAGGCGTGGATAATTTCGTCTTTATTTTTTTAGGATATTAAGTTGATACATATCAAAGTTTAGGGTATCAAGTTCAAAAAGTGGAATAGTTGAGGGTATCAAGTTGCAATTAAACCATAATTTTATTGATTTCCGATACAAAAAAATCCTATACTCCGATCTAAAACCGATCCTGCCGATACCGTCGATCCCGATACTCATACGAAGGGTCCGATACAGCCGATACTGCGAACCTTGGATATAGGACTAAATTACTGGAAAATTCTTTAAGTTTTACAAAGTGTGACAAAATTAGGATGTAGAATGTCCTGGCCAAAAAATGGTGCACAATTATTTCTGAATTGTTGTTCTCCTTATCTCTGTGTTTATTTTGGATGTACAGTTACTACATCTATTTGCATTTTGGTAACATGCAATAAAACCACTAGCCTGATTTCATGAGCAATAATAAAATCATCATGATGTCATTATCGATCTGCATACCTTTCAGTATAAAATTTTCGTTGTTGGAGCAGACTATGGTAGTCAAAAACTTATTCTCAACCACATTGAAGGCCTGTTGGTTTCATACAAATTCTAAATGTCACTCATCAATCAGAATTTTCTTTTGTTGTGCTCATTTCTGTAACGTGACAAGGTATTCGTTGCCATTTTCTTTCTGATTCTCACTGAACCCATTATTCTGCTTATAGCATACGCTCAAGTCCAGGTGAGATTTAATTAATAATAGACAGGTAATGCTATTTTTCAAGGAATGGTATATTACTCGTGCTTTTTTAACAGATGTTCACTTGGTTTTTGATCAAAATATGAAAACTCAATATTGATCTGATTAGAGGAAATATTTGTTCAACTTGATATGTTCTCTTATAATCCATTACTCTTGACATGGATTAATAAATTGCAAGAAATAATATTATTGAGTGCCCAATGACACTTAATTTGTAACATTCCTCGATGAAAATTACCAACTTTTCAAAAGGCTATAAATGGTAGGCAGATACCAAGCAGATAAAAATCTGAGATTTATCTTGGCCACAGTTTTTAAGAAGATAGTCTTACATTTGAAGAAACATGTATCATTCAACGTCGCAACTTTATGCTTATGAATATTAACATATAATGAGGTCAACCTGAAATTTTGTTTTCTAAATTTCTACTTCAAACTCTGGACACTTCTCATCTAGTGTTTACTAATACTTACTCTAATCCAAATCCAACAGGACTCCAATTGTATAGCATGAACGTGTCGGTTTCAGGTATGGTTATATTTGGGTCCAAAGCATACACAAACATATATGAATTCAGATTTTGCATGGATCCAATCTGATCTATACCATCTAGCTAGTCTTAGCTAAAAATATTGGAACTTAATATGGCATATAGATAAAGGAAGCAAATGATTGGACAAGTTAGAAGGATTCAAGAACTAAGATCTCAAAAAGTTAACCTTTGCAACCGACTTGGAAGGGTATTCTCCCCCTAACTTAGCATCAACACATTGTTTCACCTTGTCTTCACTAAGTCTGGGTGCAGCCTGTACATGTGGAATTTAGTCCATAGAGGCTACAATGCCATAATTTAACAAAAGGTTCTGCAGTACTGCTAGACATAAAGTGAAAATGAAGGAAAGCAATAAAAGGATACCCATGTTACAAGGCTTTGCTGGCCTCGTGGCAATGTATGATCGACAGGTTTACGACCGGTCAACAGCTCCAGAAGAACAACACCAAAGCTGTAAACATCACTCTTGGAACTAAGCTGTCCAGTCATCGCATACCTGAACCACCATTCAGAGAAGTTGAAAATACCAACAAACATGGGGCTGATTCTGGTATCTGCTCAGAAGTTAAACAGACATGGATGTGGCACGGCACGTAAGGACACGGAGACACAGACACGACACATATTTTGGTGTGTCTTAATGTATTTTGGAGTGTCCGGGTTTTGTCCAATAAGTGTCCCAACATGGCCCACATGTTTGGAGTGTTTGTGCTTCCTAGATCACAGCTAAAGCACCTTTGGGTCACTTGTATTGAGATAAAAGGAACTTACTCTGGAGCATGATAACCAAATGTCCCGAGCACACGAGTAGAGTGAAGCCGTGCGGCCGTGTCAGGAGATTGATTTGACAGGTCAAAATCAGCTATCTTTGCATCATCGTTATCAAAGATTAGAAAATTGCTGGACTTTATGTCACGGTGAATTATTTGTGCCTTCTCGTGAAGGTATTCAAGTCCTTTTGCTGCTCCTATGGCAATTTTCACCCGCTGCAGCCACGACAGAATAGGACCGGGTTTCGCTCCTTCCACACCTTTTCGTCCTATACCACACAAGAATGAATTATCTCACTTGTTCTTCAGCAGGACATAAAACTTAATGATATACAAAGCCTAATTCAAACCATCAGAAGTAAGCACACAGCTAGAACCCTTATGTGATATAATTTGAAATAAAACAAAAGTTTAGCTAAAAGCTTCTTCAACCACCTACTCCTATAAAGAGAGATCTTTTGCATCTTGCAAAAAGAAGCTCAATATGACATTGCCATCAAGAAAACAATAAATTGAAATTTTGGCATGATAATCATTTGAGAAGGAGAGGGTGAGTAGAGATTTCATGCAACCAAAATATTCACAATCCCTAAGTTCCTAGACCTATAAGTCTATAACTATCATAAGTACCTTCACAGATTGAATACTTGAACAATTAAATTCACTTGAATTTTAGACAGTTGCATGGGCACGGGACCGGCTTGTAGATAGTAAATCCCGAGTCCATTTAACGTTGAGCAGCGTAAAAACTCGCAAGTTTAACAACTGGATTTTCAAGGCTAATACATTGGTATACAGTTGAAAAACTGTAACATCCTAAGCTTAAGGAAAAGAAATGCCAAGTTGCTGCATCACATGATCAAGCACCATAATTTGCTCTCTGCAATATTCTCAGCATATTAACAATCCTGGTAAAGCTAACCGAAACTTACATGAACAAATGCATCTGGAACAAATTTAACTTGACAGTTCTTACCGTGAAGAATGTCGTGAAGGGATCCCATTGTTGCGAACTCGTAAGCAAGGGCTCGGAGATTCCCTTCCACACAATAGCCAACGAGTTCGACAACATTTTCATGTTTCAGCCTGGATACCATGGACACCTGTAAATCATTCTATAAGGGACACAGAGAACAAATAAAGTTCACAAGAGAGAAAATTTTGCAACAAACCTGTGCCAGTAATTCTTCTTCTGGCTGCCTATTGCCATCTAACTTTTTAATCGCTGCAGCTCTCCCATTTTTTAGGACGGCAGAATATACTCTACCATATGAACCCTCTCCAATCAAAGTGCTAGCACCAAAGTTTTCTGTAACTTCCCTCAAGTCATCCACACTAATAGCAGGGATTTCGATAGGCTGGTATACGATAGGTTTTCCAACCCTGGGTGCAGGATTTCTGGTATGATCATAAGATCCATTATTACCTGTGGGATGATATTCAGATTAGTCAACATGAACTACAGGAGAAGTTCCTGCCAAACTCCATAAGAAACAAAAAGAGAAAATACCTCACCCCCCCCCCCCCCCCCCCCCCCCCCCCCCCCCCCTCTCTTCAACGCACACGCAGACAAAGTGGGACAATGATATTAAGGTTGTATCATACACCGTACAGCATATGTATTTGCTTACAAGGGGCGAACAACAGAAATAGAAACTGATCACCACAATTTTCCCCTTTAACATAAATTACATGTAAAGTCCCACCCCTGACCTACCAAAAATGATCAAAGAAGAAATGGGAAGGGAAAAAATAAGAAGAAAAAGAATAAAGCCACGATTATCCTACAATATAATAAAGCTGTGAAACAAACAAGTAGAAAACATTTACTTTGAACACCCAGGGGATAGGTCATCAACTATTTTGGCCATCCAATATATGTATGGATTCAAGACTTGTGGTACACATGATGAGCTGCGAAAGAAAGTGGACTAGATTGGTCACAATACGGTAACTAGTACTTTTAGTGGTAAGAGCACCATTGTATGCATAAGAAAATAAAAAGGAATTATGGAACAATATGAATATTTAAGCCATTGATATTTAGCTGGGATCTGCTTGATCTTTCTCTCTCTCTCTCTCTCTCTCTCTCTCTCTCTCAAACACACACACACACACACTAAAAAGAAGAATATTATCCTTAACTCTCACTACAACTCTGAGTTTTGTTGCAGCGACTTTCAGCATGGTATTAGAACAACCCAGGTTCAAATCTCGGTAGGCGTGCGTTTTAACTTCAAAAGACTAGAACATATCCACATATTTTGAAATCAAAGCTGACCTACCCATCGTGAGTTGAAGTTCACTGGAACATGATTCAAATTTGAGATTATTAAGTTGATTCGGGCAATCTTGATGAAGATCCACTACATTGGCATAGATGCCCCCAGGGCCCTACCCCACCCACCAAACCACGCACTCACATGAGTGCACTGGAAAAAGAAGAAGATAACTCTCGGTCCATCACAACTTTTAGTGTTGGGTATGCATCTTGAAAGTGCTTCTAAAGAATTGTATGGCATAAACCTTAACATTTTGAGAAAGGAGTGGATCAGAGCAGAACAGTTAAACACCATTTATATTGGAGAGAGCGGGTGGATTGGCTACAATAGGTCCATCATCAAGTGGATCATAGAAAATCATTTAAGATACATATTGGAGGGAGCGGATGGACATGCTACAATAGGTCCATCATCAGATGATGGAACTCCAAAAGTACCCCATATTTGTATTGTGTGTTCCAAGAATATGTTATAAAGGTATGTGCTCTCTAACAGTTAAGTAAAGCACGAAAAATGCCAGCATAGCATGGGCAATTCATCTAGGTTGTCATTATGACCACTGGGACTAAAGACATGAATCAAGCATCAGTAAGAAATTTCCCAAAACACCAGCAGTTTTATCTTTCGTGTACTAACAAAAAATCCGATGCCCATTGCTTAAAAACAACCTGGATTCAACAGGTACTTTAACTTGTATTTATTTCTTAAGTGAATATGGACAGGAAAATACATGATCCAGTTGTTCCACTCAAATTTTTTCCTCTAATGCATATGCTAATAGTTCTAGATAATAACTTTACCAACTGACTGTTTTGTTGTGTGAGGACCTCCACTATCAGCTACATGAAGATTATCTTCTTCTCCGCAACATGGAAGCCACCCCATGGTTTTTTGCTACTTTTAACTGCGAACAAATAATTTCATTAGTTTATATTATCTCAAAAAATCATTAGTGTAAACAGGAGACAATAATTTCGCTAATTGTTTTAAAACATCTAGGTAACAGCACATTACAATCCTCTAATAACAGAAAATAACTCATGACAATATTCAAGCTGAATGATGAATCTGATGATGAATAGAAACCTATATGAGAGCATGATGAGACAAGGATACTTAAACTTGAGTAATGGTATGGGGACACACTTCATAGCCACATTGATGTGACGGTGCACTATTGGATGTCAATTATTACCTCTCCTTTAAGGTTTTCCTTGACATCCAATAATGCAATGTCATATCAATGTGGCTATGGAGTGTGTCAAGGAAAGTGTATTCTGTAGCATTACTCATAAAACAATATCTATTCCCCTGCCCCTCCACTATTCCAGTTGGTATCAGAACCTCCGACCTGATTACCGCTACGAAAAAGAAGACAACGCTCCTGATGCTCCCACCCAGTAAGTTGATCATTTGGAGTAGAAGTTTGAACGTATGGAGCGAACTTGTGCGGAGATCAAAGACATACTTGTTGCCCTAAGGATCTAAGGGATTCGTCTTTACCAAGATGTGCCCTCCGCCAATCGTGCTCGTGGTATTCCTCTCAAAGGTTATGAACGACAACCACAAAACCTATACTACCATCATCCGCTACCACCACCTTCACTTCATCATCCACCACCGCTTTCACGTCATCTTCCACGGTTCCACCACCATCTTCTTGTTATCTTTCACGTTATTGTCCACTACCAGTTTACCATACTGATACGAGCAAACAACCTCTAGATATACTTCACAATATCAATATGCTCTAGTAGATGAATATATAGACGGAAATGAAAATTTGAAAATTTTCACGCAATCCAAGAAAAATAGGGTGGTCGAAGAAATTTTTTTGAAGATTACACTCACAAGCAACAAAGAGTTCAAGAGTTTCAACGTCGCGAGCTGATAATATGGAAACTAATAATATAGGAACATAGGATATGAAAATAATCAAAAGCATCCCACAACAACAAATTGAAATTAAAGACCAAAAATGTTGAAGAATCATAAGTTGGACAAGGCATTATTGTAGAAAAGGCTATGGATCAAGAAATCTTGGTTATTACTATTACAAAAAATCGTGAGGCCCAAGATGAAATTGAAGAAACACAATGTGTCTGTAAAAGAAGAGAAATCCCATTAGTGGAGGTCACAACATACTTGCAACTCTTATTCGAGGAATTCCAGGAAATCTTTGTTGATGACAAGACAAATCAATTGCAACCAAGAAATGATGTCCACAAGGTTCTAAACGGCGGTAGGCGGGTGTGCAGCGGAGAGAGTCCGCCTACCGCCTAAGCGGTCGATACATTTTGAACATTGTTTACTATTTTACCACTGCTTGTTGCACTATATGCATATTTTAAGGATGTTCCATGTATATCTAAGTTGTGGAATGAAGATTTATAAAGTTTTATTTTTATAAAAGTGAACCATATGCCCATAATGCTTACAAAACCTTTTTTGCCAAAATATCTTGTTAGATATTGCTCCGCCTAGGCACCCGCTTACGCCGCCTCACCTCCGCCTATGTCGCAATCCTCCGTTGGCCGCCGACTCCACCACCTACCGAAAAGCGGTGCGGAGAGAGACCGCCTACTGCCTGTCGCCGCCATTTAGAACACTGGATGTCCAACACAATATAGACTCGATTATTACATCTCAAAGGTTCAAGGATTACCCAAAGATCGAGTTCTCGGGGAATACGAGTTGCTTAAAGATCGTACTTGAAGAGCTCATACAGATCAAGATTCCAAGGAAGACATTGAAGATGAAACTCTACTCAAAATACTTGTTCCTTTGGAAGGGAAGGTTTCAAACTTCACTTCTGAACTCGGGGTTGAGTTCTTTTTGCAGAAGAGAAGAATATGTGGGGATTATTAAGAGATTTTTTATGAAGTTTCTAGGAGAATTGTTAGGACATTTTTAAAGGATTTATTAAGTTTCTTTTATTAGGGAGGATGTCATTATTGGCACTCCTAAAATGTCATCTTGCACTCATCTTTAATTTCTAACATTCAAATTCCAAATTTCTTCCTATATTAACACTATTGGCACTCCTATAATGCCATCATGCACTTCTCCCTCCATGCATGCACAAATTAAATGTCATATTTAATGCATAGGTATATTTGGAATTAAAATGATAGAAAATTAAAAAGGAGTGCATAATGACATTTTAGGAGTATCAATAACAACAACCATTAGAAAATGTATTAATTAGGATTTGGTAGGAGATTTTATTTTATTTCTTTTTCTTTTTAGGATTTCCTTATTAGGATAGTTTTATTCATTTATTCATATTAAGGTTCGTCTTAATTTGTAATACTAAAGGCTATAAATAAGGGTCTAAACATCTTGCAAAGGCATTGAATTATTTTTAAGAAAGTTTATTTATAAGAGATATGCTCTCTTGAGTTTCCTAGAAATTTCTAGACATCCACTACGCCACAATACAAATTCCCATCTCCACATAAACTATTTGAATCAACAAAATTTCTGAAGAAGAAAAAAAAATTAGGGGAGAGAAAATTTGGGAGCTAAGGGAAGATATCTTTATATTGCTTATAGAGTGTGAAACATGATTCTCGGCATGAAAACTATTTAAGTAATTTCAAAGAGCATGGATATCCAAAATTACAATGAAATGTCATCGGGGAGGCTGGAACTCTAAGTGAATAAGAGGATAACGTTGTCTATATGTAGAAATGGCTATATTGAACGGGTATGGATTCGACATGACATATTTCAGACACGGTGACACGGATTCAGCACATATTTTGATGTGTGATAGTGCATTCCGGAGTCTTTGATGTATCTGTGCTTCATAGACCAATGGACATATACAGTGAGGAGAAAAAAAGAAAAAGAAAAGACATACGGTGAGAGTGAAACATGAAATAACCCAACATATAAGTCTTGAAAATGAATTCGTAGTTTCCTCGAGTTTGGGTATTCGTTGACTCATCTTCTGGTCTATTTAAGCCTTAAGATTCCTTATGTAGATCAGCACCCCTAACCGGTGCCTATTGTACATCTAAAATCAATTCAAATGTTCAACCAACAAAAAATTCTCCTTTATTGAAGCCACCTCTAAATACCACCAAATGCAACCCTTATTCTATCTTTGTGCATCTTGTCTACCTGGCTCAATCACACTAGTGAAACATTCACAAGTCTCGTACACATTCACGACTTTGTGCATATTCCATGGCCAACTCACATCTTGTTGGACCACAGTCATCGAACATGACATTCATCCAAGCCTTCTCCCATCATAATAGAATCGGATATGGAGCATAAGAAACTATTTTGCAAGTTTGTGCCCGTATTTGACACGTATTGGGCACAATTCTTCTTCTGTCGGCTCGCTTGACTGCTCACCCATGCCTAGGCTCCAGAGAGACCCAAAACATAGTTGAAAGTATTTTTGACATATTTATGATCATGCCAAACATAATTGAAAAATAGTAATATATTTGCGTTGACTCGTTTCTCAAACTTTCTGGAACCTACTTACTACCCAAAATGTACTTAAATATAGATATTATTAAGATATAATATATAAAATATGTAAAGAAATGTGCTTTTTATTCTATACCCGTATAGTGTCCGTATCGAAATACGTGTCTATGCAACCTAGATAAGAAAGGTCCATGGAATTGACAATGTTTTATGACCCAACATCAACCCTCGAATTTGGTGCCAAATTTTTTAGCCAAAATAGCTATTAGAATAGGAGGATCATGCCATAATGCCATAAAACCTAGAAAGCAAGTTAGTAAGTAGGCAAGGACACCTTACCTTTTTGTTATACAGTTTAAGCTCACGCAAACCAAGGAGCAGCCCGCGGAGCACGACACACCGACTCAAAAATGCACTTACCAACCCCATCGATCAAGAATCAAGTAGCATCAGTATTCAACAACATGTCTAAAGAAGTATCAATATGCTATTTCCAAGAGAAAAATCTACAAATGGTCAGCAGAAACTTCGCACGTTTCCACAGCATCAAAAAAAAAAAAAAAAAAAATTCAAGAAATATTGTAAGTTGAACCATAGATCGATCAAAAGAATTTACTACTCTGCTTGCAAAGAATTAGAGAAACGAAAGAAAAAGAAGAAGAAATTCTAACCTCGTTCTTGTCTCTGGAGAATGGAGGGAGAATGGAGAGAGAGAGAGAGAGAGAGGGATGAATACAAAGTGGAACTCTAAATTCTCCATTCGGCAGGCAAAGAGTGGGAAATAGCTATAGCTGTCTTCGTTGAAAACAAAGAAAAAGTAGGAGGGAATTATTAATATGATTATTTAGTAATAAAATCTCACATAATAGTTGATATTATCGAGTTTGAATCTCTAAATATCCAACATTAGAATTTGCATTTTAAAATCACTATTCACGTGTAAGCAAGTGATTTTAAGAACAAAATATTAAATCTAATATTTTGGATAAATTCTAATTTTAGTCCCTGTTAGTAAATATCCATTTTTATTACGTGTTCTCGTGTCTTGAAGATACAAAAATTAATAATAAATCATGTAATATTATTAAAAAAAAATATTATATTGAAGTAGGTTAAATATAATTTGGATATATTTTTAATTATGATTTATTATATATATGTTTTTAAAATTTTGGATATATGGGGTTTAAATATAACTTGATTATTGAATATGTTTTAATTATACTTTTTTTATATATATGTTTATAGGATTTAAATATATGTTCAAATAGTTAAAGAGTTCAGAAAATTTATTGTACAGATAATAATTTCTATAAAATTGGTTAAAAGGTAAAAGTTTGGAAAATTAGAAGGAAAAGATAAACATAGCCAGACGGTCTGGCGGAAAACAAGCATGCTCAATTTCAGCCAGACCGTCTGGCGGAAATTGGACATGTTCAATTTCAGCCAGACCGTCTGGTTGAAATTGAACATCGGGTTTGGTTTGGTTTATTGAAAGTTGGTTTATTTTTATTATGGTTTTGGTTTGTTTTTATTTTGGTTTGGTTTTTTTTTGTTTTAATTGATTTTGATGTTGGTTTTTTGGTAGTTGGTTGGTTTTTTTTTTTTTTCTTTCCTTTATTAGTTTGATTTTTAGTTTAGTTATTTAGTTGTTTGGTTTAGGTTTGTTTTTTGGGTTGAGATTGACTAGTTTTCAACCATTGCTAAGATTTCTTGCAACATTTCAATTCCAAGCAGGAGTGGTTCGTATAATAAATATAAAATATATAGATAGTTAATGCAATTAATTCACATTGAGTTAATTATTTCAATTAATATACTTATATGGAGCTAAAGATCTAGCAACTCCATTGACACCAGAGTTTTTGTGATTAGTTTTCCAATTAAGGACAGGTTGTGTTGATTTAAGCTTGCATACAGTCTATGTACGTAGCTGTGCAATGTTGACTCGATACAAATCGTATTTGTGGTATTTGATGGGTTTATTGAACATGTGCATAAGCATTGACGAGGAGAAAATTCATAGTTCGTTAATGGGGATTGTAAAGTTAGAATTGGACCGTTGGAAGGAATATTAGCAATGGTTAAAAACTAGCCCAACTCAACCCAAAAAATAAACTTAAACCAAACAACTAAAGAAGCAAAAAAAATAAACTAATAAAGGAAAGAAAACGAACCAAAATAAAAAAAAACCAACCAACTACCAAAAACCAACATCAAAATCAATAAAAAAAAACCAAAATAAAAATCAAACAAAACCATAATAAAAATGAACCAACGAAAACCAATCCAAACTTTCAATAAATCAAACCAAACCCGATGTTCAATTTCAGCCAGACGGTCTGGCTGAAATTGAACATGTCCAATTTTCGCCAGACGGTCTGGCTGAAATTGAACATGCTTGTTTTCCGCCAGACCGTCTGACTATGTTTATCTTTCCTTCTAATTTTCCAAACTTTTTACCTTTTAACCAATTTTATAGAAATTATTATCTGTGCAGTAAATTTTCTGTAAAGAGTTTAGAAATTTCTTTTCTTACTTAGGTGAGGATTTTTTTTTTCTATCTTAATTACGTACAACTTAGACGGCTTATTTTTAACGATTTTCAAACATCTTTATAATAATTCATCATCATTATCGTCGACGTCATAACAATAATAATAATAATAATAATAATAATAATAATAATAATATTATTATTATTATTATTATTATTATTATTATAAAATCTCTTTTTTGCCCATAGTGCATTTAATATTATCGGGTTGGGTAAACATTGTGCTAATCCGAGCATGCACCTGTTAGTCTTATGTTTAGGATCTATTTGGCAACAACAAAAAATATTCTAAATTTCTTTAGAGCTTATGGAGATAAATAAAAATATGTTTCGAATTTGCCCATGTGATATGTAATTCGGAAAGTGAGTTTTCAATTGACAAACAAAATTGTAGATATCAAGTCAATATCTTTAGCATATGGAGCTCAAAAATGTATTTGAGTCTCAAATTTGTAGTATATAAAAAAATTGTAGAATATGTTAGGTTTGTATGAGAATAGTACAAAAAATAAATTTTAAACCCAAATGAGATGATTGAATGTAGACCCATGTGTACCTTTTTTTAAAAATAATATATAATCTATAACATGGAAATTAGGACTTCAAATTGAGTTTTACTATCTACAAAATGAGGTTCCTACAGTCTGAATATATAAATTTTGAGGGTCTACAATATAGCTCTTGTGGCTGTGACGAGACCATCATGTAACTCCAATTAAATTTTACTATTATTTTACAAAATAAGCTCCCATATTCTGAATCTATAATCTATAAATTGGAATGGACCTTACTATTTGATTGCTCTTATAGTTTTCGTACTTTTTTCTAGGGATATTTTGTAAAACCTCCCCTAAATAATGGGCTAATTTGCGAAATACCCCCTAAAGATCTCGAATTGGTAAAACCTCCTTTCCGTCAAGACGGTGTTTAATTTTGGGTGACGTGGCTATCCGTGTGTGGCTTTTCCCAGTCAGACGAAAATACCCCTGCGTACGTGGCTTTTCCCCCTCTCTCTCT
This sequence comes from Iris pallida, assembly GCA_029216955.1. Classification (NCBI taxonomy): domain Eukaryota; kingdom Viridiplantae; phylum Streptophyta; class Magnoliopsida; order Asparagales; family Iridaceae; genus Iris; species Iris pallida. The sequence goes on from JANAVB010042003.1 coordinate 37,590, forward strand.
CCTCTCTCTCTCTCTCTAACGGTCATCTTCTTCCTCTCTTACTTTTCCTCTAACCTATTTATATCGATCATCTTCCTCATCTTTCACTTGATCCTCTTCAAGCGTACAACTTGTCTACCAAAGATCAGGTTCCTACAAGCATGGGGGTGTTTCTTCATCTCTAGAGAAGGAGGCAATTTCTGCCATTAAAGGAGGAAACACAAATTATTCTAATTACAGTAAGGAGGAAACACAAATTATTCTATTTACAGTAAGGAGAAAACACAAATTAAGCATCAAGCGAAAAAGACAACCAAAGTCAGCCCAGCCAAGCTCAAAGCTGTTGGACATTTTTTATTTGAAACTTAAACTCTCACACACATTCTTCTTCTTGTTGTTGTCGAACACGGCACTACTTTCCTCGTCCACCAGCGACACCGACTCCCTCCTCGTCGACGCCCACGGCAACCTGGCCTCCAACTGGACCGGCCCCGACGCCTGCTCCTCGCGCTGGGTCGGCGTGGGCTGCTCCGGCGGGGCTCCATCGCGAGCGTGTCGAACGTGGCCGGGTGCTCGAAGGGGACGTGGCTCCAGGAGGAAGAAGGGGAAGGGGGATGGAGGAAGGGTAATTTGGAAATTTCATAAAATTTGGAAACACAGAGTTGTGGCCACGTATGCAACAATTGCCACGTCACCCAAAATTAAACACCGTCTTGACGGAAAGGAGGGTTTTACCAATTCGAGATCTTTAGGGGGTATTTCGCAAATTAGCCCATTATTTAGGGGAGGTTTTACAAAATATCCCTTTTTTCTAATAGCTTCTCGTTGCAAAACAATCCGAAAAGTTTTTTATTTGGTTCCTATTCGGAATTTTTTACAAAGAAATTATGCCACAACTTCTTCACATGTTTGGATGTTTGGTCTGTTCTACTAAAAAATTATATAAATTACAATATATTCTATTTATCTCCAATTTTTTTTTTTTTATTAAACATATGAAATAAAATATAATTTATGTGTCCTGAATTTTCGGTTTACTTTAGAAGGCTGGGTCTTGGTCTGAAACTTAAGAAAATAGGGTTTAATTTTCGTGTCCAAGTCTCCGGTCAAATTAACAGCTATAGATAGACCTATGGACCACGTGGAAGTGGAACGACAGTTGGAGCTTAGCAAATTGATTATATTAATATTAGTGAGAAGACAAACATAATTTGCTCTTCGTAGAGACCAGTTGGATATAAATTGTTTGAAAAGTATGCTAATCACATACAAGAATATTGTACGTTTGGACGACATTTTGTTTGTTGTAATGAGTTACCATTTCTTTTCTTTTTTCCTCTTTTTCTTCCCTTTTTTTTAGCTCTCATCAAAACGTTTCAAAAATACTATTTAGCTCCCAAAAAATTTGGATGATACCATCTCTCATTATGTGACAGATGATATGGTTGACAGCTGACATGACAAAATTTAACAATTAAATTAATATTAAATTAAAATTAATAGTAAATTAATAAATTAATATTAAATTAACATGATAATTAACATTAAAATTAACCTTAACATTAAAATTAAAATAAATATTAACATTAATATTAATATTAATATTTACATTAACATTAATATTAATATTAACATTAATATTAAAAAAATTGGGTAATTAATTTTTTTTGTTAAAATTTGTCATGTCAGCTGTTATGTCATCTGCCATGTCAGATGCCACATAATGAGAGATGGCATCATCTAAATATTTTGGGAGCCAAATAGTATAATTGAAAACGTTTTTCCAACTTTATTTGATTTTGACAGAGTTGAATTCAGAGGATGTACAATTTTGTAAAATTCATTTATCTTTTGAACGGCGGATAGAATTTATGTGGACTCAAATTATCTGTGCATAGCAAAATTTATGTCTAATTCAGATTAAAAAAAAGGGTCTAAGTCCAATATTTATAGAATAACTTGGAGCAGGATATTGAGAACCATTGTAATTGGTGCTTAACAAATTCTAATTTAGATAATTTATACTACTATATAATCAAAAAAATTCAGCTCCAACATAAATAATTTATTTTCAAATATATAAGGTTCGGATCAAGAGCCTCGCGACGAGCCCAGTAGAAGCCCTGCTCGCCTCTTGTCCGTTGGATCGAGCAGGCCCCTCCCGATCAAACGCACGAGGGGGACGTAGCCTTGGCGGAACACCCCACCCCCCACCCCTCTGCCAACGGGACCTTTGATCCGACCCACCCATATATATATATATATTATATATATATATGAGCGGATCAAAAGTCCCCTTAGAAAATTCCCTAAAAATCTTCTCACTCTCAGTCGTCCATTTAATGTTAATATTAATGTTAATGTTAATATTAACATTAAATACTAAAAATTAACATTAAACTTAACATTAAAATTAATATTAACATTAACATTAATATTAACTTTAACATTAACATTAACATTAATATAAAAAAAAATAAAATAAATATTAATATTAATATTAATATTAATATTAATATTAACTTTAACATTAAATGGACGACTGAGAGTGAGGGAGTTTTTAGGGGTTTTCTAAGGGAGACTTTTGATCCGTTTCCATTATATCATATATATATATATATATAATCTATATATATATATATATATATATATATCTATATATATGGTCCTTCTACAATACATGGGATGTATCAATACATCCCAAACAATTGCATTGAAAATTGTGAAAGTGTTTACTTTGACTTTGACTTTACATGTTACTTTGACTTCGGTTTTAATCTGAACCATTGGATCAACATCCCTAAAAAAATCTCTCACTCCCGACCGTAATTTAATGTTAATATTAACATTAATATTAATTTAATGTTAATATTAATATAATATTATTTTTATTTTTATAATGTTAATGTTAATGTTAATGTTAATATTAATGTTAATGTTAACATTAACATTAATATTAACATTAATATTAACATTAAATTACGGCCGAGAGTGAGGGAGGTTTTTAGGAGATTTTCTAAGGGAAGCTTTTGATCCGCTTCATATATAATATATATATAAATATATAATATATATATAATATATATATCATATATAATATATATATATATATCTATATATATGGAATTTATGAAATGTCCAAAAAATGAAAAAGTTTATGAAAAACCCACCGCACAATAACATTTCATCGCGTGCCCAGAATTAGCAAAAATATATAAAGAGGGTTCCGAATGACCTTTTTGCCCTTCCTTCTAATTTATTGAAAACATCCACGAAACTACTCTTAAAAAAACGTTTCGATACTTCATCTTCTTCCATACGCTGCTCACTTTCGAATCTAGGTTTTGTCCTCAAAAATCTTCAAAACTCGTCGAAAAATTTCGGAAAGACCGAGACAAACGGCAAAAATGCTAAAACGGAGGTCCAAACATCATTTTTTTACGATTCTAAAATTTCGGAAGGCTATCTAACGGAGAAGCGATTACTTTCAGGCTCCTCGAAGATACGCTTATTTTGGGACAAACTGGACCTCGTTTCGACCTCCCAGTCAAAAGTTATGGCCCTTCAAAGTTTCAAATAACCATAAAATGCAGAAGAATGGTCATTCTCCGTGTTAGAACACGAAAAATGTTAATTTCGCATGAGGATGGCCATTCTCCGTGTAGTAACACGGAGAATGTCATTCTCCGTCTTAATTTACACGAAGAATAGTCATTCTCTGTGTTAGAAACACGGAGAATGCCATTCTCCGTGTAAATTAACACGGAGAATGACCATTCTCCGTCTTAATTTACACGAAGAATGGCCATTCTCCGTTTAATTTAGCACGAAGAATGGTCATTACAGTGTTAAAACACAGGAGAATGGCCATTTTCCGTGTTAGAAACACGGAGAATTTCATTCTCCGTGTTAAATAAAACGGAGAATGGCTATTCTCCGTGTAATTTAGCACGGAGAATGGTCATTACAGTGTTAAAACGCAGGAGAATGGCCATTCTCCGTGTTAGAAATACGGAGAATGTCATTTTCCGTGTAATTAACACGGAGATTGTCATTTCCTTGTTAATTAAAACGGAGAATAGCATTCTCCGTCTTAACTAAAACGGAGAATGACATTCTCCGTGTTAATTTACACGGGAATGGTTATTCCCAGTGTTAAAACGTAGGAGAATGACCATTCTCCGTGTAATTTAGTACGGAGAATGGCATTCTCCGTTTCTAAATTACACGGAGAATGGCCATTCTCCGTGTTAGAAACACGGAGAATGGCCATTCTTCGTGTTAGAAACACGGAGAATGCCATTCTCCGTGTAAATTAACACGGAGAATGTCATTCTCCGTGTTAAATAAAACGGAGAATGCCATTCTCCGTCTTAATTAAACGGAGAATGACATTCTCCGTGTTAATTTATACGGAGAATGGTTATTCCCAGTGTTAAAACGTAGGAGAATGACCATTCTCCGTGTAATTTAGTACGAAGAATGGCATTCTCCGTTTCTAAATTACACGGAGAATGGCCATTCTCCGTGCTAAATAACACGGAGAATGACATTCTCCGTGTCAAAAGACACGGGGAATGGTCATTCAAATGTTAAAACACAGGAGAATGGCCATTCTCCGTGTTAGAAACACGGAGAATGCCATTAAACACGAAAAATGACATTCTCCTTGTTAAAAATGCAGGAGAATGACTATTCTTCGTGTGATATCGACGGAGAACAGTTGACAGAAACCTAATTTTTTTATTTTTTGTTTTGTGGAAAGAAATTTGACATGAATAAAGATTCAAGAGTTTTCGTTCTTCTTTCAAAACGATGCCAACTTATGGAAAAGAAGAAGAAGATCTTCTCTCCATAATTGGCCTAATTGTCGGAGAAGAAGAAGATGAGCGATGATCGGAGTTCGACTGAAAAAAAAGTATGGTGAACTACGAACGATCTTTGCGATCTCTGCTGAAGATGAGAGCATGGAATTCAGATCCTTGAAGAAGAAAAAGAAGAAGAGAATCGTAATCCAGATCTGAGTTTGTGCGGAGGGGTAGTTATGGTATTAATTTTGTAAATACAGAGCATCTAAAGGGAATCTTTGAATATTTGACGTAGAATAATAATTCTGGACATTTCATAAAACCCATCATGCGGATGAATTTTTCATACAACCCAACCCCAAAATTGGGTTTCTCAACAATTTCCAGTATATATATATATATATATATAATATATATATATAGATATATATATATATATATATATATTATATATATATATTGAGAGAGAGAGAGAGATGTTCATTTATATATGTACAAGTCAATAAATGAAGAATCAAATATTGAAATACACGTGCATAAAATGTGCCCTAAAATAAAATGGATGACCTGTTCATTTATGAACACAATTGATTTGTTGTATGAGTTACCAAACATAGTTGGAGCTTAAAAAATTGACCAAGATGACAACCATTTGGTTTGTTGTATGGTTTATCCAGTCTTTAATTTTTTTTTCCTTCTTTTTTTTTTCCTTTTTAGCTAATCATCCGAGTTTTTTGTTACATTCATTTTGGACAAAGAGTTAAAATTCACACAACTTACTTACCTTTTGTATGAGTTAGTCTCTCTCTTTTATTCCAACACACACCTGTACATTTGGGAGATTTGAACTCTACCGATTTTGTCTGGTGTTTATACTGCTTTCTACAAACTGTTGTACTTTGTACGAGTTAGTCTGATATAATTTATGTGTAACTAAATCAATGCTTAGAGTATAGAAAATGCTAAATCTACAAGCAAATGTTTACAACCTCTTCCTTCTACTCCTTGCATATGGATTCCACCGGCCCTCTCATCCCGTGCTACCTGTTACATGGGCTTCATTCAATCCCATCATTTTCTCTCCTTCTTCAATTGAATCCAACGAGGTCATAAGAAAATTAAACATTTGGTTGTAGGCATATTAAAGCTCTTAAAGCACTAGGTCTAAATTTAGAAGGTGTAGGTCTAGGTCTAATTGGATAAAATAAGGTCGGTCCAGGTCTTGGTCAAAATAATATTATTTGACAATTGGGAGCGGATATTGACATTTGAACGGTGTAACCACTACAATACGTGCTTAGCAAATTAATAGATAATGATGGTTAGCGAGAAGACAAAACAATGATTTGTAATGGTAGACTGTATATATATAGAGAGAGAGAGAGAGATACACAATGGTAGTCTTGTTAATGTTGGAAATTAATGCATGTTAATTCATGAGAAATAATAAAATAAATACGGAAGCGTATCTAAATTTATTGATTGGCTTGATAGATTATGAAACAGACGTCTCTTTATGGGGTTCGATCTTCCAACTCGTTACGACCGTTAATAATAAAGATGAATCTTTGTTTCTCTCTCTATTGATGGATATGCAGAAAAGAATAGAGAAAACCCTCTCTTTGGTTGTCGTATGAGTTGAGGACCATAATCCTAATGAATATATATATATATATATATATATATATATATATATAATATATATATATATATTATTATACAAAACACAAAGGTTTTTGAATCCTAGGGCTGACTGTGCCAAGATAAAGAGTGGTTGGGATTTAATCATGGTGAATCAACGGTTGTGGAATTTTATGGGAAATCCAAAGAGTGGGGTTTGCACTCATAATGGTTGTGGATGAGCATTATTGAGAGTGGGGTTTTATGGGGAATGAGCATTTTGAGAGTGGGGTTTTATGGGGATCCAAAGAGTGGGATTTGCACTCATAATGGTTGTGGATGAGCATTATTGAGAGTGGAGTTTTATGGGGAATCCAAAGAAAATTCACATCCAGCAGTGGTTGGGATTTAAAATTGGGGGTCCAAGATTTTGAGGGGGAATACCTTAAATGAACCATGCCCTATGGACACGGGTTATGACATATATATATATATATATATATATATATTATATATATATATATATATATATATATATATATATATATATATATATTATATATATATATATATATATATATCTATTATATATATATATATATATATATATATATATATATATTCTCCGGTATCTACACATAATTTCCATAACAATTATACCCTTAAGCCAATTTTTCAAATAGACAATGGGGAGCCAGGATTAAATTTTGGAGGAACCGTACTACTACATATAAAAATCCTTAAAGTTGTTATGTTAATTGGACTTAAATAGCAAAAAATATACTAAAACTCAAATAAAAATGAGCAAAAAAATTAAGCCAATATATTTTAAATTGTTACAAATATGAAGCAAAACATTATACATCAAATATGCAAAATATTTAATTTATGTGAGAGGTGAGATTTGAACTTCCAATCTCTAAATTGAAATCCCAAAATACTATCACTTGAGCTAACTTATTCTTTGTACATTAGAGGGCCAAACTAGTATGTATTGTAAACTTGTAAAAAGTTCTGTATAATAATCGACATTTTTTTAAAAAAATGGGGGGCCCGTGGCATCCCTTGAGCCATCCGCTCCTGCAAATAGACCACTTTAATTTGATTTAATTATTTAGATAGCCCATCATAATTAATTTTACATATATGACTCCTATTATTAAATAATTCCAATAGTTAAGAGAGAGATTGTTGTATGTGTTAATATTAACCTTCTTTTTCTTTTGTTCATCATCCAAGCTCTCCTAACACTTAAACTGTTATACTAAGTAGCACAATAAACTTGTAAATCTATACTATATAAATTAAAAATAATTAACTTTACGTAGATTATTTTCAAAATATATTATTTCATTTGTTTACTAATTAAAATTGTTTTCTATATTATTATATAATAGAAAAGGTGTTGGAGTGGGTGGGATTTCCAACCTATGTGGAGAAAACCCCGGAGAGCGACGAGCGCCATCCGTGTGTCGGAGAAGCTCGGTGAGTGCATGGATCCTATTTTGGAACATATATGGTAAGAAAATATATGATGGATTTCCATATTTACTTTGATCATATATTTATGATTGGACCTTTCATATAGTAGTTTTCATATAATTGGACTTCCAATTATGGCAAGCCAATTATGATTGGATTTTCATTAAATATATGATTGATGCATACTGAAAGTTTCCATATATTGGCCTTCCATGTATGGATTACCAAGGGCTTATAAAAGGGTGATGCATGCTAGTTGTAAACGCATCTCAAAACAAGAATGCTTACAATCTTTGAGAGAGAGGGAGATGATTAAGGACTATTGTGAAGGAGAGATTGCTTCGAATAATTTTTCGGCATCTCTTGTTCTTCGTAGTCCGCAATCAAAAAATTTCTTCTTTCAAGAGGTTGTGGTGATCTGTGTTGGATCGGGAGGAGCTTGTAGAGGGTGTATTCTCTTTATTCCATTAGTAGAGGTTCTTCAGGGTTGGACTCCAATCGTCCCGTGGTTTTTCCCGTAAGGATTTTCCACGTCAAAAACCTTTGTGTCTGCGATTGTGTTTGGCATTTTTTTGTTTGTTTGTGTGCTTTTGCTCGGTTCTCTCGCAGGACTTTCTGGTTTGGGAGAACGGTTTCCGTGCTTCGTTCCCAACATAGTGGTATCAGAGCTTTGGGTTCAAAGAAGTGTCAGGAGTTGACAGTCAAACCAGGAAGCAGAGATGGACGCGAAGCCGGTGCGCATGGAAACCTGAACGGTACCAACTACTATTATTGGCGGAGCAAGATGAAGGATTTGATGTTCGTCAAGAAGCTGCATCTTCCAGTATTTGCATCCGAGAAGCCCAGTGACAAATCCAATGAGGACTGGAACTTCGAGCATATGGTGTGTGGGTACATGCGACAGTTCGTCGACGAGAACGTGTACAACCACGTTGCCAATATTGAGCACGCGAAGACGTTATGGGATAAGCTGGAATCTTGTACGCAAAGAAGACCGACGTAAACAAGCTGTTCCTGATCGGATGATGATGGGTCTGCGGTACAAAGACGATGGGACGTCTATTACGGATCACTTGAGTGATTTCTAGGGCGTGGTTGACCAGCTGTCTTCAATGGGAGTCAAGTTCGATGACGAGGTTCAAGGACTTTGGTTGTTATGTATATTGCCAGACTCGTGGAAGACCGTACGAGTATCTATGATCACTTCTGCTCCAAAAGGCATGGTCAGTCTGGAGTTTGCCAAGAGCGGGGTGCTGAATGAAGAGATGCGGAGACGTTCTCAGGACACTTCATACATCCCACCACTCAGAGGCATTGGTTTCAGAGAGCCGCTGAAGGGACAAAAGCAGGGGTCCAGGTGGTGGCAGAGACAAGAGCAAGGGGAAGTCCAAGGGTCGGTACGAGGACTCGGAGTGTTACAACTGTGGCAAGAAGGGCCACATCAAGCAGAACTGTTTCGCTTGGAAGAGAGAGAAGAAGGGTGTGAAACCCATCATCTTCGTATTAATTTATTTAATAGAGTTTTTATTATTAATTAGCGTTTTCATTAATTAACGTTTTCAAAATTATTATTATAATTAATTAAATATTTTTAGATAAAAAAGGATTTCAAAATAATAACAACATGGATTTTTGGATTTCGAACCCAGACCCAGGCCTGAGCCCAATCCCTTTCTTTTTCTAATTTTTGACTTGGTTAATCATTATTAAAAAAAAATGGTTTGGCTGGTCCCGTAGGACCAGCATTCTTGCAACTTGTTCAAGTCACCCCCTCACTTTCCTCCCCTACGGTTACTCCAGCACAACTCCAAACTCCCACTCCCCCTCTTATAACTCCTGTTATTAAACACCACCATCAACTCCTCATTTAATTCATTTCTCCACCATACGTTACTGCCATAACCACCACTCCTTTATTTACTCCACACACTCTCTACCCACTCCTCACTCACGATCTCTCTCCCTCACTCACAGAAGAGAAATATTCACCTCTCTTCACTCTCATTCTCTCTCTCTCCCTCTCCATCTCTGGGAAAAACCCATCTTCCCGAACCCTTCTTCCCCAAACCCTAGATCCGGCGATCTCTCTCGTCGCCGACCCCGAAGCTCGGCGCCCCTCGCGCCTCCGGCCAACCGCGCGACATCTCCGCGCCGACTTCTTTCCGGCCACCCGGAGCTCCCGCGCCCCCGCGGCCCGACCTACCCCGGCGAACTCCCCGCCGGCGCCTCCCCCGTCCAGCGCGCGAGCCCCCTTCTCCGGCGAGCCAAACCGCGGACCCTCTCCCGCCCCCTTTCCGCGCGTGGCCGACCCCGTCGTCACCCCTCCCCACTGTCCAGCGCTCCGTGGAGTTCACCCCGCTGTCCAGCGCTCCGTAGAGTTTACTCTGCTGTCCAAATCCGCGGAGTTTACCCTGCTGTCCAGATCCGCGATCCCGTGCACCCGATCCAGCGTTGTCCAAACGTTGTTTCGGCTCTCCCCAAGTTCTTCCTGCGGCTCCCCGCCAACGGAATTTGGTAATCCCTGTTAATCACAGTAGTTCGTCCCTCCCGTAGAGTCTATGATGATAATCGGTCCCCGGTTTCCCTTTAGAAAATCCGGCTAGCTGCGTTAGCATATTCTGTGTTTTTGTCTGGGTTTGTATGTTGTTGGTTGATTTTGGATTTCCCGGGTATTTCGGGAAGGTTCTGGTGGTTTGGAAAATTATTTCGGTGGATATATTTGGTTGGGACAATTGCAGGTTTTGTGGCGCATTTCCCAGTTTTGGGTTGTCCCGAAATATAGGAATGCTGCCCAAATTTTACAAAACTTATTTAATTTGATTTCAAAATTGGTTTCGGAATAATGAATTTTAAAACTGATTCTTCGGGCGACGACCGTACCGGTCTGTGGCCCTGGCAAAATGCAAACGCACCGGTCCGACCGGACGTTGTGGTATTAGCTGGATTTTGATGATGGACCAAGTCTGAGACTCCAACTTATATTTTAAATTATTTTTATTTAATAGTTAAGCTATTTATTATAGTTATTTAATTACTGCATTCTATTAGTAACTTAATCGTTTCCTCTTATTTTTATGTAAAAGAATTGTACCGGACATAAGCCCATGACTCTAGGATGATTAGCTGTGCCCATGTATTGTTTAGCGTAGGTTTTACTTTATTTTCTGGGTGGATGTTGATCTTGGGTGGTATTTTGATTAGACGTATAATCGTAGTTAGAACGTAATCATAATCGTATAATTAATTAGGAATTAAATAAATGGATAAAATATTAGTAAATAACTAGTTCATAATTTATCACTATAAGAAACTATATTTTTATAAATATATTACAAAAACACAAAGTTTTCCAAAGTTAATTGGTCCTTGTTATTTCCAAATAACCAAATTAATCGGTTTAATCAACGCACGTAGCATGCGACGTAATCGTAGCTGTAACTTATAAACTTAAAACCTGACTAGGACTTACTACTAGAGATTGCAACTAGCACACTTAGTCTGGTTATTCAAGGATCTAAGTCGAGTTCTTAACTGTAGGAACTCGAAGGCATACCTGACGTTCCTCCTCGGTATCAACTCGTCTTTCCAGTCATTCATACAAGGCAAGTTTCGAATTGTGTATTCCTGTATTTATTTAGTAAAGTTAAGCTGCATGTTAAACCACACTGCTGGCACGGAACTCTATCTTAGGGTTCAACTACCGACTGATACTGTTACTGAATCTGGGACTGGGGGAATAGTGTAGACGGTTATGACCAAAGCCCCTACTGAACTGACTGTGTTAGCTTACCCCTCTCACACACGGGGATAAGCCATATCGTATCGCTAGGAGACTACTGATCAACCCAAGCCGGTCATAGACGTTTGCATATTCAAAACACACTGAACTGTTTTAAACTGCTGAAAATTTTATTTTAAACTGTTTATCCTGCACTTTCCAATTACTATTTAAGATATGAGATGCATATTTCATTCTTGCTCCCTCCTGACTGGAGACATATTTTAGGTAACATGAGGATGATGAGCTACATCATAATAGCTATTATGACCCGGTTCCCTACCCTGCGACGATACCGGAGCCGTCTCTGGAGGACTTCGATCCAGGGACTACTGAACCAGATGTTTAGATAGTCTCTCCTTTCTGCATTTTCTTGGATCTTGTATTTTATTTCAGCATTTCCTTTCACAGTTGTACTTCTGAATATTTTATTTAATGAAGTTTCAAATTCCGAATAGAACAGGTTGTGACAAATGTACTTGGTTGTTGTGAATACCTGCAATGGAACAGCTTACTGTCGCGTCTCACCACGGTGCAGGCTGGGCATGGTCCGGTTCGAACCATTAACTTGGGATCGGGTCGTGACAAAGGGTGACAAGGGAAAACAAGATGCGTCACGACCCGCGCCCTAGAATAATGGCACAAGACGTGGGTACGTCCAGCCTACACCGCAGTGTCGGCGGTAGAACGCTGTCCTAGGTCACAACATCTAACAATATAAAGCTAAGCAGTTTATACTCCCCGAATGGGGGTGACATAGCAGAAAGTAAACTCAATCACAACTAAGGCAGAAAGATAAGATAGAAAGATAGATATATAATACTGCTGAAAAGAAAGGAAATCCACAAGTACAAACAGAGAGTCTAAGTGTCTAAGATAGATACATATCCTAAAATCCCAAGTATCAAATATATACAATCATCCAGAGAGTAATATAAATGAAAAATATCCTAGTCTAGTGTGTGTCATCCACTGCTAGTTGGACCTGCTGCTGGTCCAGGTCCAACATCTCATCTAAGGTAGCACCGTAATAGGTATCCACACCGGCCTCCTCCTTCCTCTGTAATATTTCAACAGGTCCAGTCAGGACAGGAGCGAGTACAATACATCTCAACAGTTCATAGCAGGTTAGAAAATATAATCATGCAGTAAAGTAAGATACAAGAACTGAAAGAAAGTACAGGATGTAAACAGAGAAAGCTGTAATGGAAATATATATACTGTAAATAGAGAACTATCAGTGGCTAGTGAGTCAGAGTACAATATAAATATGTGATTGGCATAGGAGATTCTGATGAGACACTAAGGAGGTGATCAGGTGAGATACTACTTGGATATATTCACATGTCTACTCTACTCTCCCGTACCCCCAATCAATACACAAGGATCCAGCCAGATTATGTGTGATTCCATGCAAAGGCCCACAAGGGGTGATACATGGATGCCCATAAATGGGTGATTCTAGGAATGCCCATAAATGGGGTGATTCAAGGAAGACTCTGTGATCATGAGAGTACATGTCACAAGTGATCAATGAACCGTGAAGCATAGTGATACACCATGTAAGTGAAACGCACAAAACATGTAGTATACGATGCTCCCTGAGGGGATAACATCTCAAGAAAGGATCCATATAGTACTAATTCGTGTGACCAACGTAACAGTATCAAGTAAAGTAATTTAAAGCAGAAAAATAATTTTAAACAAGATATGAAATGATCAGAGAATGTACTCGCCTGCTATCTGAGTGTCCAACTGAAATATACTGTCCGAGGAGAGGTGTCTGGCTCCTAATCAGAACAGCACAAGTCACAACAAGTCTAAAATGATAAAATGAAGTTCTACTATGCACTCTACATGAATCTAGGTCAAACTAGGCCAAAGTCAACTCTTGGTCAACTCTGGTCAACCAAAAAGTCAACCTAGGTCTACTATGGTCAAACTAGGTCAAACAAGTCTAGGTTGGTCAAACCTAGACTTAACAGCCAATTCTAGGTCAACTAGCTGAATATCACACAAGTCATCTATCCTAGTGATACACACATGCCATTCACACAATAGGGTAACCATATACATATATATAGATACATACACATATATGTGATACCATTACATATATATATATATATATAGATATATATATATATATATTAATATATATATATATATATATACATTCACATAAATACATAGATGCATATTTACATACACATACATATTTATACATTACATTAGACATATATAAATATAATATATATTATATAATATATATATATATATTATATATAATATATATATATAATTATATATATACATAGGGAGATAGAAAGATAGAGAGTGAGTGTGTATGTGTGTGTGTGTGTAAACTATAGTGTGTGTTAGGACTTCATGAGTGTGTGTGTTAATTGTGTGGTAGTGAATTACATATGTGTGTGTATAATATATATAAATAATATATATATATTATATAATATTATATACATAGGAAGATAGAAGATAGAGAGTGAGTGTGTGTATGTGTAAACTATAGTGTGTGTTAGGACTTCATGAGTGTGTGTGTTTAATTGTGTGGTAGTGAATTACAATGTGTGTGTTTGATAGGAGGAATGTGTGTGTGTGTATATGAGGGAAAACCTGTGTGTGTATACATAGGAAGATAAAAGATAGAGAGTGAGTGTGTGTATGTGTGTGTAAACTATAGTGTGTGTTAGGACTTCATGAGTGTGTGTGTTTAATTGTGTGGTAGTGAATTACATATGTGTGTGTGTTTGATAGGAGGAATGTGTGTGTGTGTATATGAGGGAAAACCTGTGTGTGACAGAAATTAGAGGGTGTGTGTGTATCAGTGAAGTGAGTGAGAGGAAAACCTGTGTAGAGTGTGGCTGTGTGTAAGAGAGACACTTGTGTGTGTGTGAAAGAGTGAGTGAGGGGGACTGCAACCTGTGGGGTGAGGGAAAAAATAGTGTGTTCAGTTTCAGGTAGAGAAGGGAAAGGAAACCAATTCATTAATTCTTAGTGAATCACAGTTCAGGTTCTACACCAAAACATCTCAGTTTTTAATTCAACTCATGACAGTTTATTAGAAAATGTAGGAATGAAACCACATCAAATTCTCAGGTTTAGCATATTCAGATTTTAACATAATCTCAGTAAGAAAAGAAAAAGGAAATCAATTCAGTGTAACCCACATTATCTCAGGTTGCTATTACTGATTTGAAGAAAAACAGTCCAACATTCCTATTTCCATTTCGAAATCAAAACTCAACCAGTGTCACGACCCGCACCCTAGAGTAAGGGCGCGAGAAGTGGGTACGTCCAGCCTACGCCGCAGTGTCGGCGGTAGAACGCTGTTCTAGGTCATGAACTATAACTAACATAATATGAATACCCTCCATAAGGAGGCCAACACAGAGGTATAACTCAATCACAATCTATAGATAGAAAATGGCACGATGAAATAGATAAGGAAAACCTCAACTGAGATACAACAGAAATGATATACAAGTCTCAACATCTCTACAATTACAGCTCTAAAACAAGACAAAGCTAAACATGAAAGGAAATAGTCTAAGCTATCTACACTATACAAGGTATCATCCTGAGCAGCTGCCTGAACCTCGCCAGGGGTCCAGGTCGCGAGTGTCATCTAGGCAAGCTCCAAGTAAGGGGGTGCAGGGTTCCTCATCATCCTCTGTAAAATTTTCAACAGGTCCAGTCAGGACGGGAGCGAGCACAGTACATCTCATGCAGTTCATATCAAGGCAGAAAATATAAAGCAGGCAATAGAGTAAGATACATGAAATGCTGTAGAAGATGTACATGAAACAGGAGAGATATTTGATAACTGGAAATATATACATGATAAGTAAGAACAGTAAGTGACTAGTGATTTAGAGTACGAGATGGCATGTAATTGGCTTAGGTTGTACATGATGAACATGAAAAGTAACAGAGTGTACATGATGGGTAAATCACATGACCATTTATACTCACCCCTACCCACAATCAATACACAAGGATCTATTCAAGTTACGTTACGGACATGATGTTTTGGTTATACAAGAAACACATGAGGAAACATGAGCGTACATGAAAGAACATGAGAGTACATGAACGTACATGTAAGAACATGAGAGAACATGAGTGTACATGAATAACGCAGAAGCGAAGAATACATGATGTACATGAAACACATGTCATAAAGTATCCGATGCTCCCGCTAAGGGGGATAACATCCCAAGAAGAGATCCGTATAGTAAATCCGTGATGATAACGTGACAGCATCAAGTAAAAGTAATCTAGAGCGAAATAAATCGTGACAAGTATGAAACGATCAGAGAATGTACTCGCCTCGTATCTGAATGTCTGAAGTAAACGCACTGTCCGAGATGAGGTACCTGACTCCTAGTTAGAGCAACACAAGTCAAGATGTATACAGAGGGTGATATATGAAATGTACAATGCATCTGCATGCTGTCTAGGTCAAACTAGGCTAAAGTCGACACTTGGTCAACTCTAATCAACCACACTAGTCAACCTAGGTCAAGTCCTAGCCCAAACAAGTCTAACAAGTCTCACTAGGCCTAACCAAGCCTAGTCTAGCAATCACACACCAATCACAAGGCTATACAAGCCAAACACAAGCACATGTCAAGGCACATCCTATTCATGCATATTCAACATTATATCTATATAAAAGAGGAAGGAACTAACATGTAAGCTATGTGTGTGTGTGAACATGGATGTGTATATGAAAGAGAAACCAACACAAGGCTATATATCCTTGAACCCACATATATACATATCTATATACATTATCCATATCATATCAATATGCATATTTACATCTATCCATATATAGGCATATACATACACTACATATATATTCATTATATATAGTGAGATAGAAAGAGAGTGAAAGAGTGTCAAGTGTGTGTACAGAGTAACATAGGTTTCAGAAATATGTAGGCAATGTGAAGAGTTAAATTCAAAGTAACAAAGTCCTATATGCCAACAGTGAAGAGTGTGTAAATTTGACCTACTCATTTCAGTTTTCAGAAAGTACATGTGTGTGTAAATGAGAGAAACATGTGTGTATAACATGAAATCTGAAACTAACCAAACAATGAGCAAAATAGGCAGTCATTCTCAAGAGTACATGACAGTGCCATCATAATATGTGTGATAGGTAGGGAAGGAGAGGAACTCTGTTTTCTGTGGTTTGTGTATGTGAACTTGAGAGTGTGTGAGGGGCTTCCCATCAAACAACCATTGCAAAAACTCAGTTTTTTTAAAACATTGAAATAGATTCTCAGGTTCATCAAGTTAAAGGGTGTGTGGGAATAAATATTCTCAGTTTTACATCACAGGTAATCTCAGTTAACATATCAAGATCTCAGTTAACATTCAACCTAGTTTTAAACATAGGAATCTCAGATTTTCAACAATGAGAAACTAATTTCAGTCCACATCTCATTAGCAGTTAACAATATTGCATCATGAACCAAATAGGAAAAACAATTAATGAAGTCTGAGACTTCGTTCTCAGTTGGAAACTGAGAACAATCTCAGGTTTGTTAATCACACAGGCCACCCAAACAGTCCAATTCAACATACAATTTAGAATATGCATATGTGAACCTATTGGGCATCTAATTATAGGTAATTAGCAGTGTTAAGAGGGTCCAAGTGATTGCTAAAACTTAGTTTTTCCATCTGGAATCAGAATCAGTTAACATGAACTTCATTTTAGTTGGAAAAAAAACTGGGAACAACAATGAGAACAACCTTATCTAGCCAACACCAATTTCCAGGTTTTTGAAAATGGAAATCAATCCAGTCTAACACATAGCAGTTAACAAATAATCATGGGAAAAATATATGGAAGGGAAATCAATTAATAGTAATATAACTTACATCATCACAATCCTATTCTCAGTTTTGACACAAAACAGTGAATAAGGAACTCAACCCATTTACCAGATTTCTCTACACACAACCCAAGTTCGATTTTCGATTGCCAAGACTATGTTAACATATAATGTGACATGTGGGTTCAATTTAAAAAGAAAACATAACAGAAAATGGTTTTTAATTGTCCAAACAAAACTGGAAACACAATGTATCTTAATGTATCAGAGAACACATGTTCTCACCAAAAATCGAACCAAACATCACTCAACCCCAATCAAATTAATTAGCACAGTGCACAGAGGTTTAAACATGATCTTTAGGATCTAATGAGCATTAAACAACATTTTAACAACCATAAAAATCGATTTAACAGATAAAACACACACACAGCACACGCGCACAACAGCCCTTTCCCCGTGCACACCCAATAACGTGTCCGACACGACACGAGGACTCGTGAAATTTGACGAGCCTCGTGTCAGTCAACGCCCCAACACGTATGCCAAATATCTCGCGGCCACGTGGCGTGTGCTGCGCGCAATCAACCCCGAGTAGCAGGGGAGAACAGTGCCGCGCGCACACGGCTGCACACAGGTTCGCGTGTCCCCACGACACGACACGACACACAAACTAGCCTAGGACACTGGAAATACCTAGACGACACCTAGATCTAGGTTTTCAATCAAAAACATTTGGAAAACTATCTCGAACAGTCCACTTGGACATTTCGTCGAGCACCTTGTGCTATACTCAGATACGTGTCCGATACGGACACGAAACGAGCTCGAATCCTAGGGTTAGTTTCCCTATCAGTTGGGTGAGGGCTAGGGGACCTTAAAAATGAATTTTAATGGAATTTAGGGGCTGAGATTAGGATTATACCTATTGGTTTCCCAAGCTTCAAAAACACACCAAAGCAAGAGGTCCTTTCAACCACCAAAGCTCCTCAAAATGAGTGCCCCCTGTCAAAACTCAATCCCAACAGCAGGAAAACATTAATTAGAGACTATAGGAATTTGTTTGAAGGGAAAAGGAGCTAATTTGGATTCTCTATGAATTTGTGAAGTTGGAACATTACCTCTTTCCTAAACTTGATGAACCCTAAAGAAAAGAGGCTTGCCCTAATTTTGGGAGGGGTTTTATAGTGGGGGAAAGGATAGGATGGCTGTCATTAGGTTAGGGTTAGGGTTTAGGATGAGGGGCTATGGTTCCTCCAACAATTTCTAGCTAAATCAATGGTTCACAATCAAAGTAGCCTCCTTTAACTTTAGTCTAAAATATCTATCTACAAATATCTAGATATTTCACTAATGTCATTACTTTAATGAAACCTTCTAACTTAGTCTCTAGGTCATGATTAACAATCTAGATTAGGCTAACTTCTAGGTCAAGACTCAACAATTTAACTAACACATATTTAATTAATATAATTCACAATTTCACAAAAGTGTCAAAATGACTAAAATACCCCTAGGCTTAAAAGTAGAAATTTGAAATCCTAAATACATGATTAGGTCTCATTGGTCATGATTAGTCTTCTAGGTCATGTATGACTAATGTTACACTAGCAAAACACCAATTCACATTTCACTCAATTAATAGTTTTAAAATAACTAAAAATCACCAAAATCATATCATGACTAAAATCAAATATTTTAATGATTTAAAATGCAAAATTTCAAATTTACCCTTATTTTGGAAAAGTGGGTGTTACAAGTCCCCCCTTAAAAGAATTTCGTCCTCGAAATTAAAATGGTCGTACTTCTTCTAGAGTCTCGTCCCCAACAATCATGGTCTCAGAACTTACCTAAATCCTACAATTTAAAGAATGGCATACAGGGTCATGGCATATGGTGGCAGTTGAAGGTCTCACCTAGGTATACTAGTCATGCTAAACCCAAACGGTCATTGGATATCAAAACATACAAGCAATCTGGGGTGCTAAACTGAAAAAGTTACAGAAACAACAAATCACCAAGGCTGTAAGGCGGTCTACCACCCTATATAAAACTGGTAAATATAAACAACAGAGAACCAGCTACAAGGGTCCCTACTCTAAAGCCAGGGCTATACTATCATTCCTAAGATAAAGGCCAAATCACAACTCATCAAATCATCATACTAAGAAAGAGTTATAACTAATAAAAATTTACAAGGAATTTGACTAGTCAACTAAAGTTATCCCTACTCCTAAGTTATTTGATGATGGAAATAATTTTTTTAACAGAAAAGAAATGAAAGAGGTGATACTTTAAAAACCTTCAAGATATAATCTGATAATCACATGCGTCTGTCCAAAATTATGATACTCAGAATCCTCGCCACGCTAGTAAGCAAGGCTGCAATAAACGGTAGAGTCCATAACTGGGGTATGCATCTCTATGATCAAGTCGTCTGGAATCCTCGCTATGCCGACTAGTATAGCTGCGAGAAATTCCAATCTCTTGATCAAGATATGTACATCCGAAGTCAGGTCCCTATGTTCTTGCCACGCCGGCTAATATAGCTGCGGTAAATTCTAGGTTCCATAATAAAGTAGACGTTTTACCATCCCTGTTATTTCTGTCAACATATGTTATCAGAAGATACCGTAACTCGGGTCATAAAATTCATCTCGATAAGAAAATCAAATCAACAACGATCTATCAAAATCAAATACAAATTTCAAGGAGTAAGGGTAAATCAAAAAAGAGAAAAGAATTCAAATTAGAAGTTCGGAATGAGATTCTCAAGGGGCATCCCAGGAATCTCTCAAGGAATTCTAACTGTGATTGAGCCCCAAAATATTCTATCCTACTGCAGCTGTAGTGATACTCGTTCGAATACCACTACATAACTGACCTGCATGGGCCACCACTAAAAACGTGTCACGACCCGCACCCTAGAGTAAGGGCGCGAGAAGTGGGTACGTCCAGCCTACGCCGCAGTGTCGTCGGTTAAGAACGCTGTTCTAGGTCATGAACTATAACTAACATAATATGAATACCCTCCATAAGGAGGCCAAACAGAGGTATAACTCAATCACAATCTATAGAGAAAATGGCACGATGAAATAGATAAGGAAAACCTCAACTGGATACAACAGAAATGATATACAAGTCTCAACATCTCTCAATATACAGCTCTAAAACAAAGACAAAGCTAAACATGAAAGGAAATAGTCTAAGCTATCTACACTATACAAGGTATCATCCTGAGCAGCTGCCTGAAACCTCGCCAGGGGTCCAGGTCGCGAGTGTCATCTAGGCAAGCTCCAAGTAAGGGGGTGCAGGGTTCCTCATCATCCTCTGTAAAATTTTCAACAGGTCCAGTCAGGACGGGAGCGAGCAAGTACATCTCATG